>CM038682.1:92958099-93295757 GCA_021605205.1 Aegilops longissima
GGTTCCGCTTCAGTGTCCGTTCCTCTCATTACAGAAGCACTTAGTCTCGGGTTTGGGTTCAACCTTGGGTTTCTCCACTAGAGCAGCAACTGTTTTGCCGTTTCATGAAGTATCCCTTGTTGCCCTTGCCCTTCTTGAAACTAGTGGTTTCACCAACCATCAACAATTGATGCTCCTTCTTGATTTCTACTTTCGCGATGTCAAACAACGCGAATACCTCAAGGATCATCATATTTATCCCTGATTTGTTATAGTTCATCACGAAGCTCTAGCAGCTTGGTGGCAATGTCTTGGGAGAAACATCACTATCTCAGGAAGATCAACTCCCACTCGATTCAAGTGATTGTTGTACCCAGACAATCTGAGTACAAGCTCAACGATTGAGCTTTTCTCCCTTAGTTTGTAGGCTAAGAAAATCGTCGGAGGTCTTATACCTCTTGACGTGGGCACGAGCCTGAAATCCCAATTTCAGCCCTCGAAACATCTTATATGTTCCGCGACGTTTCGAAAACGTCTTTGGTGCCTCAACTCTAAACCGTTTAACTGAACTATCACGTAGTTATCAAAACGTGTATGTCCGATGTTCACAACATCCACAAACGACGTTTGGGGTTCAGCACACTGAGCGGTGCATTAAGGACATAAGCTTTCTACTGTCCGCATAATCGCTACTTTCAACTTTCAACTATATTTTCTCTAGGAACATATCTAAACAGTGGAACTAAAGCGCGAGCTTATTTACATAATTTGCAAAAGGTCTTTTGACTATGTTCAGGATAATTAAGTTCATCTTATGAACTCCCACTCAGATAGACATCCTCTGGTCATCTAAGTGATTACATGATCCGAGTCAACTAGGCCGTGTCCGATCATCACGTGAGACGGACTAGTCATCATCGGTGAACATCTTCATGTTGATCGTATCTACTATACGACTCATGCTCGACCTTTCGGTCTCCGTGTTCGAGGCCATGTCTGCACATGCTAGGCTCGTCAAGTTAACCCCAAGTGTTTTTGCTGTGTAAATCTGTCTTACACCCGTTGTATGTGAACGTAAGAATCCATCACACCCGATCATCACGTGGTGCTTAGAAGCGACGAACTGTAGCAACGGTGCACGATCGGGGAGAACACTTCTTGAAATTTGTAAGGGATCATCTTATTTACTACCGTCGTTCTAAGTAAACAAGATGCATAAACATAATAAACATCACATGCAATTATATAGTGACATGATATGGCCAATATCATTTTGCTCCTTTGATCTCCATCTTGGGGCTCCATGATCATCATCGTCACCGCATGACACCATGATCTCCATCATCATGATCTCCATCATCGTGTCTCCATGAAGTTGTCTCGCCAACTATTACTTCTACTACTATGGCTACCGTTAGCAATAAAGTAAAGTAATTACATGGCGTTGTTTAATGACACGCAGGTCATACAATAAATAAAGACAACTCCTATGGCTCCTGCCGGTTGTCATACTCATCGACATGCAAGTCGTGAATCCTATTACAAGAACATGATCAATCTCATACATCACATATCATTCATCACATTCTTCTTGGCCATATCACATCACATAGCATACCCTGCAAAAACAAGTTAGACGCCCTCTAATTGTTGTTTGCATGTTTTACGTGGCTGCTATGGGTTTCTAGCAAGAACGTTTCTTACCTCGCAAAACCACAACGTGATATGCCAATTGCTATTTACCCTTCATAAGGACCCTTTTCATCGAATCCGTTCCGACTAAAGTGGGAGAGACGGCACCGCTAGCCACCTTATGCACCAAGTGCATGTCGGTCGATGGAACTGCCTCACGAAGAGTACGTAAGGTCGGTCCGGCCGCTTCATCCTACAATACCGTCGAAACAATATTGGACTAGTAACGGTAAGCATATTGAACATCATCAACGCCCACAACTACTTTGTGTTCTACTCGTGCAAAGAATCTACGCAATAGACCTAGCTCGATGACCACTTTGTTGGAGAACGAGCAGAAATTCAAAATTTTCTACGCATCACCAAGATCAATCTATGAAGATTCTAGCAACGAGGGAAGGAGAGTGCATCTACATACCCTTGTAGATCGCTAAGCGGAAGCGTTCATGTGAACGGGGTTGAAGGAGTCGTACTCGTCGTGATTCAAATCACCGATGATCAAGTGCCGAACGGACGGCACCTCCGCGTTCAACACACGTACAGCCCGGTGACGTCTCCCACGCCTTGATCCAGCAAGGAGAGAGGGAGAGGTTGAGGAAGACTCCATCCAGCAGCAGCACAACGGCGTGGTGGTGATGGAGGAGTGGCAATCCCGCAGGCTTCGCCAAGCACCTACGGGAGAGGAGGAGGTGTCACGGGAGGGAGGGAGGCGCCAGGGCTCAGGTGTGGATGCCCTCCCTCCCCTCCACTATATATAGGAGCAAGGGAGAGGGGGGAGGCGCAGCCTTGCCCCCTCCTCCAAGGGAGGGGTGCGGCCAAGAGGGGGGAGGAGTCCATCCTCCCAAGGCACCCCTGGAGGTGCCTTCCCTCTATGGACTCTTCCTCTCCAAGTGTTTCATGCGCATGGGCCTCTTGGGGCTGGTTCCCTTGGCCCATGCAGGCCTAGGCGCACCACCTAGGGCCCATGTGGCCCCCGGGCAGGTGGCCCCACCCGGTGGGCCCCCGGGACCCCTCCGGTGGTCCCGGTACAATACCGATAACCCCAAACTTGTCCCGATGGCGAAACAGCACTTCCCATATATAAATCTTTACCTCCGGACCATTCCGGAACTCCTCGTGACGTCCGGATCTCATCCGGACTCAACAACATTCGGTAACCACATACAAGCTTCCTTTATAACCCTAGCGCCATCGAACCTTATGTGTGACCCTACGGGTTCGGGAATCATGCGAGACATGACCGAGACGTTCTCCGGTCAATAACCAACAACGGATCTGGATACCCATGTTGGCTCCTACATGTTCCACGATGATCTCATCGGATGAACCACGATGTCAAGGACTCAATCGATCCCGTATACAATTCCCTTTGTCTAGCGGTATTGTACTTGCCCGAGATTCGATCGTCGGTATCCCGATACCTTGTTCAATCTCGCTACCGCAAGTCTCTTTACTCGCTCGTAACACATCATCCCGTGATCAACTCCTTGATCACATTGTGCACATTATGATGATGTCCTACCGAGTGGGCCCAGAGATACCTCTCCGTCACGGAGTGACAAATCCCAGCCTCGATTCGTACCAACCCAACAGACACTTTCGGAGATACCGTAGTGTACCTTTATAGCCACCCAACACGTTGTGGACGCTTTGGTACACCCAAAGCATTCCTACGGTATCCGGGAGTTGCACAATCTCATGGTCTAAGGAAACGATACTTGACATTAGAAAAGCTTTAGCATACGAACTACGATCTTTGTGCTAGGCTTAGGATTGTCTTGTCCATCACATCATTCTCCTAATGATGTGATCCCGTTATCAATGACATCCAATGTCCATGGTCGAAACCGTAACCATCTATTGATCAACGAGCTAGTCAACTAGAGGCTTACTAGGGACATGGTGTTGTCTATGTATCCACACATGTATTGCTGTTTCCGGTCAATACAATTATAGCATGAATAATAAACGATTATCATGAACAAGGAAATATAATAATAACTAATTTATTATTGCCTCTAGGGCATATTTCCAACAGGGATGACCTGCCCTGGAGCAGGAAATCTGTGCTTGATGTCGGCGGTCAGATATCTGGCCTCCCTAAGCTTCACAATGTCCTCCTCTGTGACAGAGGAGGCCATCAACCGGCCTTGAAGGTTGGATCCGGACATGATTGAAGATCCGAAGTGCCTAAGCTTGAGCTTCGGGTGTTGGAACTCGAGATGCGGAAAGGCGCAAGCGTGGTAAGAGAGAGGGATAGGCCTCGGCCCCTTTATAAAGGGGTGAATAGCAAGCGTCCTCAGCGTAACCGTTTGGGACTTGCCTGAAAACACGGGGTTATACCAACAGGCGTAGTGGGCTTGCCCGCACCCGTATTGATGGGAGTCCCGCAATAAGGGGAACACGATCACTGCTTCGACGAGGTGTGCCAATAAAACCGCCTTGCAGTGCGTGGCATGGCAGGCCGAGAAAAAACCGGTTCGTATCAAGCCAGGCCGCGGCGTAAGGGCGCACCGTGAAAAATTGCCACCATATTAGATTTGTAAGGTGTTATGCTCTCTACGGTGGTGTGTGGAAGTTATCTTGCAGAGCCGGACACGGTTTAAGTGTTCGAGATTTACTTTGGAGTATTCGGAGATGGAACCCGCCTTGCAATGACGAAGACTATTTGCGCGCCGGACCCATCGTCATTGAAGCCTGGTTCAGGGGCTATTGAGGGAGTCCTGGATTAGGGGGTATCCGGACAGCCGGACTATATAATTTGGTCAGAATGTTGGACTATGAAGATACAAGACTCAAGACTTCGTCCCGTGTCCGGATGGGACTCTCATTTGCGTGGAAGACAAGCTTGGCAATTCGGATGTTAGATCTCCTTCTTTGTAACCGACTTTGTGTAACCCTAGCCCCCTCCGGTGTCTATATAAACCGGAGGGTTTAGTCCGTAGAAGGAGGACAATCATAATCATAGGCTAGCTCCTAGGGTTTAGCCTCTACGATATCGCGATAGATCAACTCTTGTAATACTCATATCATCAAGATCAATCAAGTAGGAAGTAGGGTATTACCTCCATTGAGAGGGCCCGAACCTGGGTAAAACATCGTGTCCCCTGCCTCCTGTTACCATTAGCCTTAGATGCACAGTTCGGGACCCCCTACCCAAGATCCGCCGGTTTTGACACCGACAGCTGCCTCCTCAATCCTGCGGTAAGCTTCATCAAGTGACGGCGAAATCTCCTCAGGGGTGCCTACAAGGATCAAAAAAGTGGGTTAGGATACCTGGAAAACAAAACAAATGTAGTGTGAAAGAAAGGGTGCAGGATATGAAATGTAGGTACAAAAAGTCGGGAGTTGCCATGTGGAGGCAACTCCAGTTGCCATGTGTAGTGCATTGTAGTTGCCATGTGACAACAACTATAGTTGCCATGTTGTATCAACTCCAGTTGCCATGTGGTTGCCGAATGGAAAATGCAGCATGGCAACAAAAATGTAGGTGACATGGTGCAGCAAATCCAGTTGCCATGTGTAGTGCACTATAGTTGCCATGTGACAACAACTACAGTAATATTATTGTAAATAAATAAAAGAAGCAAAAAAGAAAGCAAAAAAGAATTTTCATAAATAAATAAAAGAAGCAAAAATAGCAAAAGTAAGTAGAAACAAAATAAACTTTAATAAATAAGTAAAAAAAATAAACTATTATAAAACCTCTAGTATTATTGAAACTAAAATTATATAAAACAACAAAATATTTGTTAGAAACTTTAATAGCAAAAAGAATTATCATAAATAATTTTATGTTAGAAATTAAAATAACAAAATATGTTTTTGAATATAATGATAAAACACAGTAATATTAAATAGCAGGAAAAAGAATCACTCAAAATCTATTTTTATGGTAAAGCTATTCAAAAACTAGTGATTCACACAAATTTCCAAAAATTCAAATTTAAACTATTCAAATTAGAAAACAAATGACACTAACATAAAGTTTATCATTTTATTACCTAAAAGCAAAAAGAATCAATGAAAAACTAGTAAGTATTTTGCTGTAACTAGAAACAAAATAAAATAAACAAAGCAGAAAATAAAACAAAAAAATTAAAACAAAGTGCCACCTAGAGGGCCACCACGGCCTGAATACGACTAGAAACCCAACAATGGGCCAGGATTCAGGCCCGCAGTAGGCCCAGTAGGCCCACAGGCACAAAGTGACAGATTAGGCCCGAAAGCCTGCACTTGAGAGGAGCTCGAGAGGGTTGGCGCAGCAACGCTTATAAACCACTCTCGAGCTCTCTCAACTAGCGACGTGGGATTAAACTTTGGCCGCGACGCGGGCAGCACAGGGCCTTTGGTCCCGGTTGGTGCCACGAACCGGGACCAATGCCCCCCCCCCTATCGTCCCTGTTGGTTTCACCAACCGGGACCAAAGGCCTCTGCTTCCCGCCCTTTGGGCTGCCGAAAAGAGACCTCTGGTCCCGGTTGGTAGCACCAGCCAGGACTAAAGGGGTGCATTGGTCCCGGTTGGTGCCACGAACCGGGACCAATACTCTGTGTATATAAGCAAAACTTGTGAAAATTTTGACTCCTCATCTCGCAGTTGCCGCCCCGACGACATCGACGTCGCCAGGCTGCCGCCCCCGCCCGTCGTCGCCGTTGCCCTGCCCCGGCCTCGATGCGCCCTGCCCCGACCTCGCCACGCTGCCCCGACCTCGTTCTGCGCTGCCCGACCTCGCCGTTCACGCCAAGCGACCTGCCCGACCTCGCCAACGCCAAGATGCCGAGCGGCCTGCCCGCCCGACCTCGCCGCCGCGCAGACTGTGAGGCTCACGCGCTGCCTCCCACCCTCTTCCCTCCCCGCCTGTCGCCCCATCTCCGCCGTGCAGCTTCTTCAACTAACGCCGCCCCTCGACGCCGACGACACGAAGGCCCTGTTCACATATATAGATTTTTTTTGTTCGTATTGTAGTAGATGCTGATCATGACGATGATTCATATGCAAAAGTTAGGATTTTTTTTTCTGTTCATATATTTTTTTGGTGATATTATTGTAGAATATGCAAATTTGTGTATGTTCATATGCAAAGAATATGTCATTTTTTTAAAGAATTTTTATTTTGTTCATAGAATTTTTATTGTTTTTTCTGTTGTAATTTTGTTCATAAAGTTTTAGGATGAAAAATAAGAAGAAGAAGAAGGAGGAGGAGGAGAAGTTTCGTTTAGTTTTAGGATTAATTTAGTTTATGTTTAGTTTAGGAAGAAGGAAAAGAAAAAAAAGGAGAAGAGGAGGATAAATAAATAAGAAGAGAAAAAAAGAAAAAAAGAGGAGAAGAAGAAAGGAATAAAAGATAAGAAGAAAAAATTGAGTAATTTCTGTTTTTCTTCTTCTTCACCTCTATTCGTTTCTTCTTCTCCTCTTTTTTTTTCTTCCTTTTTTTCTTCGAACTTCTCCTCTCTCTATTCCTTTCTTCTAGGGTCGAGCGTTTGAGGGTTCGAGGGTCGTCGAGGGTTCGAGGGTCGAGGGGTCGAGGGTTCGAGGGCGTTCTAGGGTTCTAGGGTCGAGGGTTGAGGGTTCTATGAATGTTTTCTGTTAAAACTCGTACTAAGTTGGTTCGATGAATGTTTCATGGGAGAGAGGGAGTAAAAACTCCTCAGACATGAGGGGGGAGGAGTCCCCCTCCGGTTCCTAACTCTCTCTGGAATTCAACATGAGGGGGGTCGATATACCCCTTCCCCGATAACTTCGACATGAGGGGGGGGGGTCGATATACCCCCTCCCCGATTACATTTTTTTCCATGTATGTATGCCGTTGTTGTCGATATACCCCCTCCTTTACCATGTATGAGGGGGGAGGAGGCCACCCCGAACCCTTTAAGCGTTGCCGAGGCCACCCCTAACCCTAGAGAAGCGTCGAGGCCATTAAGTAATATAATTCCTTGTTGTGAATAGCTATAGCTAGGTCTACGTTTGCCACTAATATATCCATCTGTCATATTTGCAGAAACTATGGAGCACGGCCGAGACGAGGAAGCAGAACGGGTGTTGGGGGACATAATCGCAGCCGGAGCTGATGTCAAGTTGTATCTCAACGAAAGCGATGGTCTGGAAGGAGAGGGTGAAGAAGCAGGCTATGGTCCTCGAACAATGGGGGAGACCGTGACCGGTGACCGAATGCCGGTGCAAGAAGGAGGCCGTGATGACGGCTCCGGTGACCGAACAGAGTCCGGCCAGGTATATATATATATATATATATATATATATATATATATATATATATATAATTAAGCCTGTGCTGACTATATCTAATTGATGCATTCATTGTTTTGGTATCTACACATATTAACTGTCGTCTTTCATCTTATTTCTAGCCCTTTGGATCGAGCACAACTTCGGTAGTTGCGATCAGATGAAAGGTTCACGATCACAACAATCGCGGGCCATGGCCAACCGATTGAACCCCTCCGGACCAAGGAGGCATTTACTGCTCAGTGCGGGGTTCTTGTTAGGGACATGATCCCGATCAGCATAGAGCTATGGAATCAGCCTAAGGATGAAGAGATTCAAGTTTTGTCGGGGATATACCCCGCGGTGTAAACCGGCCGGAAGTTAACCCGGCCGGACTTGGCGGTTTATTTGAGACCCCGCTGACAATTGGCGGTTCACCGGCGACCCGTTTGGACCTGGCGGTTCACGACTCATTGGTAATCCGGCAGGCGGGTGCGAGGAGCGACAAGACCCGGTGGCCCAACGGGCGGTTTATGAAGGCCGGTTCATACTATGGTGGGCCGGTTTAAGAGGAAAGGCATAAAGAATATTTGTCTACAAGGAGTTAAGACCTGGACTTGTATCCGGTTTGTATTAGAGATAGACTAGTCCTAATCCTAATAGGACTCCACATGTAACCCGCCCCTTCAACATATATAAGGAGGGGCAAGGCTCCCCAAAGAGGGACATGCTACAAGCAAGAAACAATCTCTAGGGCTAGACACAATTAGAGGAGAGCCGGTTTACGGCGACTCCCTCGCGATGATAATGAGATCTAGCCTCAAACAGCATGTAGGGTTTTTACCGGATGATGTTTCCCGGGGCCCGAAGCTGTCTAAACCCTTGCCTTGTGTTGCGTCTCTCGATTCCGCTCAACCCCTCTCAAGCTACCACATAGATGCGTTGGCCTCGCGACTAAGTCCTCACACTAAGGACATCTGACGTGTTAATTCCACGACAGTTGGCGCCCACCGTGGGGCTCGCGCACGGTGGTGTTGAGTTCTTAGAGGGATGTTTCTCAAGGATCGAGAAGCTCGCGATCATCCGGATGATGAAGAGCCGGAGCTGAAAGCTCCACATCAAACAAACAGTTTCCATGTGGTCGCTACGAAGTTTCCTGCCGCTGCCATCGAAGGATTTACGTTGTTGACGGATAATCGGAACGGCATATACGAGATTGGATCAAGATGAGAACTAGGGTTTCATATGTGTGCACGGCCACGCGCAACGAGGTGATCCATCTAAACAGGTTAATTTCCACTGCAACACCGTCAGATCATCAAGTCGCCGAGACGGTTTCCACTATACGTTTATGTTGCTAATTGGACATACTACAAGTTCCGAGGCATTAACTCTTGTCTGTTTGTGATATTCCCTTCGGGTGAAGGCCAAAAACATGTTCCTGTGATAAAGTACTACTACTCACGTGGAGGCAGCACGGCTATAGTTCGTATTTTCAATGGCTGTTGAGCATTGCATCACTGATCCATCAAGCCATCACATCAAATCAACGTAGTACTAGATGCTGGTACTAAGGCCGTCAAATCAAAGGTGTGAGCGCTCTCCGTGTCCGACCGTCTGACCGTGTTCGTATGAGGTTCGGAGCTAAGATATTTATTAGCCAAGGCTGTCAGATACAGTTCAGAAGACTACCTGGCGTTTCAAGTCCCAATCAGCGGCTGTTTAAAATATATCGTGCGTGGTCGGCAGTCCGCTGCATCTCCACAATAAGCACAAGATTGTTTTTTTTTTGCCATCAACCAAAGTTTGAGGAAAAAAGATGGAGGAGTTATTGCTCGGCCGTGAGCCGCTGTGCTGTTGAGCTTCTACTAGTTGCTGCGAGTCAACGGGTCCGCAGGTGCGAGCTGGATGCCGCCGAGCCGCTATCAATGGTTTGACTCATTGCGCCTCCACTAACCCGTGAATCGCCACAAGCTGCCCAGCCAACGGCTCCGCTTCACCGGAAGTTTTTACGTCCGTGCTACAAACACTGCTTCACCGCGCCTTACTACGCCATGCCAACCCCCCGATCAGCCTCTGCTGCCCTCTGAGCCGCCGTGGCAGCCGCCAGCACGCCACCTTTACTGGTGGGTCGCCCTCGCTCGTTCTCTCTGATCCGGGCTGATCGCTGCTACTGTTAGCTGCTTCGCCGAGTCGCCGGACCAGTTACTGTGCATCGACCGCGCCCGTTTGACCCGCCAAAGCTTGCACCAACATATGTCTGCAATGGGAGACCCACGGGATGCGTGCAGCCTAAGTGTTTGGCTACAAGTAGCTGCCAGATGGATGCGTGCATCGCTCGCCGGGCGCCGCCCTGGTTGTCCCTGTCAGTTTCAACGTGCTGGGAGGAATAAATCAAAGATTTATTTTCTATTCAATTACTACATCCACCCTGAAGATCCATTAGCAAAAGTTATATGGAGTTTTGAAAACATCAAGGAGAAGGTCCACCTGAAGATGCGCTAGCTCGTTCCCAAAACAGTGCTGGCAATATTAATCCACGTATGAATCAAGACTACTGAGTGCTAGGGGAACATCAAATCATACGAATATATGTATGAGTTGTCTTTTTCATCCGACGACTACGTCTAGCATCATCCAATACCAGTATCATGTTCATCCAAAAAAAATATCAGGTGATATCCGTCTAAAAATTATTTTATTAACATTTATTGTTTTTTGTCAAAAAAACAATTACTTTGCCCTGTAATATTTTACGCAGGATAAGGTTTTTATGCCATTATACTGCGGAGATGGAGGCGTGCCAACATCATTCGGCACAAGTGGTCGTCCTTGCTCAACGGGTTCCCGCGCCGCTTACAATGCCTTGGCCGAAACGCCCGTCCGCGCTAGCTTACAACGCCGTGGCCGACTCGCTGTCCGTGCCGGCTTACAAACGTCGCGGCTGACTCACCTGTCCGCACCGGTTTACCACGCCGCGGCCGGTTCACCCGTGAGCGACTTCAACTTCACCTAGCGATCATCAATTCATGGCGGATTATTTCCGGCCTGGCACATCAGGTGATATTTAAAATATATTGGTACATAGTATTTTTTGTCAAAGAGCAGTTTATCTTTGTCTTGGTCTGCAGTATTGTTGATGCAGGACAATTGTTCACTACATCAAAACGACGTGGTTGACTTGCCCGTCCGCGCCGGTTTACAACACCGCGGCCGGTTCATCTGTCCAAGCCACCTCTAATACTGTGGACGCCTCTACCGTCCATTTATTGCGCCTGGTCTACATCAACATACCAGGCCGCACTGTCTCGCATGAGCAAGTCACAGCTTGGGTAGCCCGGTTTTTTAAAAATGGAGGCAAATTATCATATACTATCAACCGCCGTCTACACCGGATGGCTCAATGGGCAGGCGCACAAGTCGCCGCCACTACAGTTTGGTTAACTTCAAATCGCCAGTTGGAAGGAACCATTGGCCAAGTTGCTGACACGGCTCATACGGAATCATTTATAACCCGCCGCAGTCATCACAACCTTCTGTGGATTCACATCGTGTTATCAACACCAATGATATACAAGTTATGCCGGTTTATATCGCGGTCAAATATGGAGAGTTTCAAGCCAACTCCTCGAGTCACCTTGAGACTCGGGGGCTACGATGACATGACTAAGCAAATCTTGCCAGTTTCAGCAAATTTAAGAACACCAGGATGATGGAGGGAAAGATAACCCGGTCCCGGAGGCTACTGTTATTTGAAGGCCGTCAGATTATTTCCGGCTTAGTAAGTATATGACAGTTACAAAATCCCGGCTCAATGAAGAAGTTCCGGATCATCAGAAAGGATTCCGGTTTAAAATCCGGCTCAAGGGAAGTCAGTATCACTGAAGCTCTCAAGTATCCAGTTTACAATCCGGTTCAAGGGAAATATATTCTCCCACAAAGCTCTCAAGCGCCAAATCCGGTTTAAAATGTCCGTTCAAAATGAATTAACTTCTCGCAAGTTCGAGTTGAAAGGCCATCAGAAAATTTCCGGCTGAAAATGAAGATTCCGGTTTACAATCTGGTTCAAGGGAAAGATGTCTCCCACAAAGCTTTGAAGCTCTCAATATCCGGTTCAAAATTCCGGTTCAAGAAGGATTTATCTCTTGCAAAAAGTTAAAGGGTGCCAAAGAGGACCTGCTGCCATGATGCGTGGTTCAAACATGGGTATCATGCCTTATTGGCTTATCATATTATTAATCACTTGGGGGCTTGGTCATGTCTGAACCATAGTCACACCTCTTGATCGGCGCAATGCCACAATATCACTTGGGGGCTTGGTCGTGTCCGAACCAATGCAACACCTTTTGATAGGCGAAAGCCACCAGATCACTTGGGGACATGGTCAAGTCTGAACCAGTCCACGCCTTTGATCGGCCTAAGGCCATAGAGTCACTTGGGGCTTGGTGAACCCAACCATTGCCACGCCACTTGATCGGCATAATGCAACGGTTTCAGTTGGGGACCTGGCTGACTTGAACCATAGCTACACCTTATTGGGAGCTTGGTCGTGTCCGACCATGGTAACACCATCTGATCGGCTCAGTAAAGCCTCTTTTTGCAAATGGTTTTATCATTGCCTTTGCTTCCATATTTTTTCATAACTGTTATTTGATTTTTGTTGTGTTTTTAAACCGACATTGTTAATCCGGTTCGACTGTCAATTACAAATTGGCGGAACACGGTCAAATCTTAATCCGGAGACTATCTGCCCGGTTTGATTTTATGTTACCATCTTATTACGGAGTAAACTGGTGTTCATTAACCTTGCTTGACTTTCAATTACAAGTTGTCAGTACATGATCAAATCATAATCCGGAGACTATCCGCCCGGTCTGGTTTGACTACGAGTCGCCAGTGTTATATATGGTTAAACCGGTGTTTATCACAACCCGGTACGGTTTTATCATAAGGAGTTATCATTACTCAAGATTGGGGTTATCACCCTTACTACAAAAAGTTGGTAAACCAATGATGTGATTCAATGTCACAGGTATGATATATTTCATTGATTATTCTTAAGTGCAGCCTTGGTTATAAACCTGGGTTATATGTTGGGCATTATGATTCCGTCCGTGTAAACCGCCAGACACTTTAAACTTGTTGTATGCGAGACAGGTTGAATAAGGCATGATGATAAATTATCCGGTGTTTATTAAACCGCCTGGCTTTAAGACGATAAGTCGCCAAGATATGATGAGAAATTATCCGTGTTTTTAACCCGGCCTGGCTTTGGACTATAAGTCGCCAAGACATATTTGTATTGCGCCATTGGAATCATGCGCTTATAAATCATTGGGTTATATTGTTCAAATAGCCAAACTTGGCTGAATTTTCATTATGATATTGAATGAATAAGGTTTTTCATACCAGATTATATTATCTTGAATAAGCCAACATGGCTAGATTTTTATTATGGTTATCAATAACCAATATTATGATTGAGGCTTTCAAAGTCGCTCAGCAAGAATGGCTATTATTTCATCAAGGGGTATAATTTATTCTACAATGGAGGAATAGTCCCAGTCGCTGCAGCTTACGACCCGGCACTTGGGGGCTACATTATTTAAGTTGAGATTATATCAAATATGCAAGTCTCATGTCGCCCAAGCATGCACCATGACACTTGGGGCTAATGCAAAGTAATTTTTGCTCATATTATTGAAGACCTGACTCATCACATTATAATGAGTCGGCCCTTGGGGGCTACCAATTGCTCCTGTCAACAGTTGAAGGTACAAAGCTTTTTATTCATTATATTGAAGAGTCCACTGCTCAGTTGGTAAAGCACAAGGCTCTTAACCTTGTGGACGTGGATTCAAGTCCCATGATGAGGGTTACATCATATAATGTTATTTTCATTGAAGTATATATTAAGTCCCAGCTCAATATTATCTTACTGAGCCGGCCCTTGGGGGCTACACATCATTGCTCAATCTACATGATTATACCTACAAAGTCCCAGCTCATTATTGCATAATGACCCGCCCTTGGGGCTACACATCATTGCTCAATCTACATGATTATACCTACAAAGTCCCTGCTCATTATTGCATAATGAACTGCCCTTGGGGCTACGCTGGTTGAAGTTTTATGAGTATAAAGCAATTACAAGTCCTGTGTTGCTACAAGCATGACAACCCGGTACTTGGGGGCTACATACTATGGAATATTCAATTTTTACTAGTCACTGGGATGAACAACATGGATTTCTTTGAAAGTGGCAGTATTTATATTGAAGCAAAGTCTTAAGCCACCACTTTGTTCTGCTCAAAGACTTGGGGCTACAGGTATTATATTATTATCGAAGAAATATTTTCAAATTCTCTCGATTGAGCCAACTAGGTTGACCCAAGGCCACCAATCATTATGACCTCCGCTGCAACCCGCGTCATTAATAATCATGAATCGCTATAACAATCATGAACCGTGTCTCGCAACAATCATGACTCAAATTATCAAGTTTTATAACCCGACAGTCTTTGGCAATGATAAAACCGCAAGTTCTGCATCTTCAAACCGTTGAATATCGATGAGTATTTCAAGACCAATATTTCTTAAACCGGCGCTTTGGAAGCCGACTCAAGTGGATTATTCTTCACAATATTTTTTATATAAGAAGCCAACATCAGCAATTTGAGTATGAAGCTGGTTATTGACCCGGATTTTCTAGAAGGAGGAAATGACAAAGGACTTAAGGACTATCAGGTGCCGGTCTACAAGAATTCTTAACCCGGAGCACAACCTGCCAAATTTGTTCTGGTGTTTATTTTGCAGCATAAGTTTACCATGGATAAATCCAAGCTAAACTTGGGGGCTAATGTCGGGGATATACCCCGCGGTGTAAACCGGCCGGAAGTTAACCCGGCCGGACTTGGCGGTTTATTTGAGACCCCGCTGACAATTGGCGGTTCACCGGCGACCCGTTTGGACCTGGCGGTTCACGACTCATTGGTAATCCGGCAGGCGGGTGCGAGGAGCGACAAGACCTGGTGGCCCAACGGGCGGTTTATGAAGGCCGGTTCATACTATGGTGGGCCGGTTTAAGAGGAAAGGCATAAAGAATATTTGTCTACAAGGAGTTAAGACCTGGACTTGTATCCGGTTTGTATTAGAGATAGACTAGTCCTAATCCTAATAGGACTCCACATGTAACCCGCCCCTTCAACATATATAAGGAGGGGCAGGGCTCCCCAAAGAGGGACATGCTACAAGCAAGAAACAATCTCTAGGGCTAGACACAATTAGAGGAGAGCCGGTTTACGGCGACTCCCTCGCGATGATAATGAGATCTAGCCTCAAACAGCATGTAGGGTTTTTACCGGATGATGTTTCCCGGGGCCCGAAGCTGTCTAAACCCTTGCCTTGTGTTGCGTCTCTCGATTCCGCTCAACCCCTCTCAAGCTACCACATAGATGCGTTGGCCTCGCGACTAAGTCCTCACTAAGGACATCTGATGTGTTAATTCCATGACAAGTTTCTTTTGTCGAAGATAGACAAAAAGCTGATCTTTGGAAAGCGCTGAAGGTAATTTTCACCCTACCGGAAGAGGACGATCCAGAGAATCCAGTTATATAGCGATTGATCAAGTCCTTTGCTCTCAAGAAGATGGCAGATCTAATCAGGAAGTGGAAGAATGACCTGAAAGCAAAGTTTGTCGACAAATAAAAGACACCAGAATTCATCGGCCGGTACTAGAAGCTCAGAGATCAATGGGACGCATTTGTGGCCAACAAGACATCGGAGAGGAGTAAGAAGATGTCAGCCATAAACAAGATAAATGCTGCGAAGAAGGAGCATCACCATCGCACGGGGTCAGGTGGCTACCTCAAAGCCCGACCGTTATAGGCTAAGGCTGAGAACGACCTGCTTGATAAAAGGGTCGAACCAGAGACATTGAACTGGCCAGACCGTTGCCGGACTTGGCTCTTCGGGGTTGGCGGAACCTTGGACCCTGTAACAGGGAAGTGCGTTTGGACGAGGGAGCAACTGCGAATACCCCTCATGAAGCTTCAACACTATATTAACGCAGCGCAGGAAGGAACTTTTGTTCCAGACAGAGAGAAGGACGAGCTCACAATGGCCCTCGGGAATCCTGAGCACCCTGGACGGACACGAGGCACGCCAGGCTCCGTTCTATGGAAGGCTGGGTTTCCGGACCCAGGCCGTTACAAATGCCAAGAGAGGAGGAGGAAGGTGGAGCAGAGCGAACTGCAGGAGCTGCACTCAAGGGTATAGAAGCTAGAGGAACGAGATGCAGTTCGAAGCAAGCGACCTGCCGAAGCTACTCCGCCATCTCAGCGGAGAAGCAGCGTGGATTCCACCGAGCAGCTTCAGCTGGAGCCTATCTTCATGGCTCCTGCTAGCTACCCCGTGGATGCTATCACGGAGTCTCAACTTTGCCACCTTATGACGCAATGGCAGAAGTACAAAGTCAAGACGGCCGTCGGCTCTGTTCTACCTCCTGAACCCGGCGCAACTTTTCACTGCGGTCCAATTCCGGAAGGATATGCTAGGGTGACGGTGGAAGAAATAACGGAGGCATTTGAGGAGCTCCTGATTGACCACCCTACCAGTGAAGCGGAGACTCGGCTGGGTTCTTCTTTGAAGACTCCATGCCTATGGAGGAAGGAGTTCATCAACCTTCAGAACCGGACTCCTCCGCCTCCTCCTCCTCCTCCGGCGAGTCAGAGCACTCCGCCTCCACCTCCGCCTGCTCCTCCGGCGAGTGATCAGGGCACTCCGCCTCCTTCTCCGGTGCGTGGCGGTACTCCGCCTCCTTCTCTGCCTGCGTCGGCGCACCCGACCAGCCAGCCTCCTCCTTCTCCGCCTCGTCAGTAAGGGCGGAAGAGACCCGCCGCCGCTCTGGCTGCTCCAGCGCGTCGTAGTCCTTCTCCTCTGCCTCGTAAGCAAGGAAAGAAGACAGCCGCAGCCGCTCCGTCTGCTCGGCGTGTAGCAGTACAGCCAGGTGCGGGAGGCAATACAGATTCGGTCCATCTCTCAAGCCTCTAGATAAGTTACCATACGAGAGGACCGTGGAGGAAAACGCGAAGATCGTGAAAGCCGAAGTGAGGAACTTCTTTGAAGCGATGAAAGCAAGCAAACATCCACCACCGGAGGAGAAGATAGATCCGGTGAAAGCGAAGCGCACTGTGGATGCCCTGAAGAAACCACCAAAGTCTCGGCCGAAAGGCAACTATGAGCGCATTATTGAAAGGTCATATATCGAAGCGGAGCAGTCGGGAAGTACTGTCAGTGATCAAAGGTTAGCAGAACGACGAGCTGGGAAAAGAATTGCCCAGCACGGCGAACAAGCGAAGCAATCGTACCCCCCGCTCAAGGTGTCTAGCGGTTTCGTCGCTAATCATCCGGAGATTTTGCCCAATACTAATCTTGGAGATTACCTGCCCGACTCTGTACATTACGATTTCTTGGAGGTGGAGGAACACAAATACCATTACGGGAATCCTCTCGTCAAAGATGAAAGATCTCTAACAACGATTACGGGAAGATTCCATGATTGGTACATGAAAACCTGCAGAGAGTCTGGGGGGAGGAATATTTTGATGCTGAGAGTTAGAGAGGAGCATGACCTTGTTGGAATTGAACTGTTGAATTTTCCATTTGAGGAGTTCTTCGTGTTTTCAATCAAAAGGCCCTCGATAAATTAATGGTCACTTGCTACTACCTGTAAGTACTACTTCTGTCATTAAGTCTCTATATATAGGTCAGCTCTTTCATTGCATGTATACATAATTATCCTCACTATATTATGCAGATTGAAGATCGCCGAATTGAAAAAAAGACAAATCGGTGATATTGAGTTCATTAACACAAATCTCATAGATGCATATACGGTTGAATTTCATGCCAGAGATACCGAGGCCAACTACGATCGTTGGTACTAAATCAAAACAAAGCTATAATACCCTTTCCTTACAAAATCCATTGAGTGTTACTGTCTTGTGCATATTTGGTTTGCCTTATTAGTCGAGGTTATAGTAATGTAATTGATGAGTTATGCATGCGTGCGTAGCTTTCACTATATTCTTCTAGAGATTAAGCTTGAGCAGGGACTAGTAACCGTCTTAGACTCGAGACGAAAAGATCCCCAGGAGTATGCGGGCATGACTGAAATGCTCGAGAAGTAAGTTGAATCGATCATTATCGCATCATATCGGCAACTTTGTTCATTTCCTGATATCAAGTAATTGTTTTCTTTGTCTTGTAGGGTTTGGAAAAAATTCGCCTCAAAAGCTCCGGGACTGCCGAAAAAGCTGCAATTTACACACCCGAAATTAAGTACTACTAGCTAGTTCCGCGCATCTCCTAGTGATTCAAGCGCTAGTTTCATCAATACCATTTAGCATGCTTGCTTAATTATCAGTAGGCCCATACAAATTACAAGGCACCTCACAGATTTCTTTGACTGCCATCTATTCAAGTTAAACATGAACCTTTTCTACAAAAAGCCCTGGAAATGCAACAACCTGTAAAAAAATGGGTCAAAAAAATAACCTGTAAGAAAAAATGCACTTATGAATGGTAAATAAAAAATATGATCAAGCAAAAATATATTTCTAGTTTCTATGGGGTTACACCACTACACATAATACGGCCGCATTAAGTACGTGAGATGTAATCTAGGAGTGATTTCACTTGTAAGTTAAATGAACAAACCGACTCTTGTGGTTGAGTTCAGTTCAAAGATCCATAGCAGAAAATAAAACATTTGTATCTAAACTATTCATAGTTTGTCCTGCAAAGAGGCCGTCGCAAGCTTGAGGCGTCGGCCTCCCATCGGTAGTATGAGGCAGTCATCGGCATATGATTTGTGATACAGCTTGAGGCAGAGCAGATTTGGCAAGTCCCCAAGGACGTCTATGGCATTGGTGCGCAGCCCATTATTGCAAAGAGTAAACACCAAGACGTTTCTGAGTGAGGCAACCCACCGAGGCAAGCGCTCCAGCTCGGTACGATCAAAAAAAAAAATAAAAAGCGCTCCAGCTCGCCCATCAGGACAAAGCTGGTGACCAAGAGAGGAGGTGACTCCACCGAAGATAGCATTTCCTCCGGTGAGATGCCATCTGTCCATCAAATGTTTCAATGGAAAGCGAGAGAGCCCACAGATTGCTTAATGAATCCACATAAGCTTTCCAGTTTACTCTTCCCCACGCGAGGGGGAGCGTTGACTTATAAATGTATTGCCTAGTCTCTTCCATCAGATCGGTCTTTCAATTGCATTGGTTAGAGCATGCACTTCTACATGATATCGAAGTAAAGACGTACGTTTAGGCCTGAAAAAATCACATGTGAGGGGGAGTGTTCACATATAAATGTATTGCCTACTCTCTTGGTACTACTATTAGTAAGTGACATGATTTGTGGCGTGCAAGTGCGGGGGCACTGAGTCCTTCACGTGTGCTCTTTTGGCTTTTCATTTTCAAACTCTTACATCTTTTGAATAAAAAATTTGAATTAACGTTTATTTTCATCTTCGTGTTTCTCATGAAGAGGGCTTTCAAATAAGATCCATTTTGAATATGTTTTGATGAATTTCAAAAATAAAGGTTAACTTTCAAGAATACGCGCAAACAATACAATCATGATTTACTACGCCCGACAAAAAAATATTTAAATTTTATCCATGAAACTTGGTAAAAGCGAGCAAGTAAATCGCAAGTTTTAGATAAAAACTTGTAAGTTTCATTGTCCAAAACTTAAAACTAATGGTAGCCGTCACCTTCATTGTCCCTTGTGGGGCGTTGTCATGGAGCTTAGGTGATATAGGGCTTAGTGTGGTGTTGTTCTCAGTTCCTCCTATATTTCATTTCGGTAACGTAGTCACGTGTGTGGTGCGTGATCCGGTTAGCCTGGGATCGGCATTGTTGGAGGGCTACCCCATCCCCTTGTATCGTTCTGCTGTGTACTCTGTTGGATTGGTGCTTTATATATAAAGCAGGGCGAAAGCCTGTTTCGAGAGAAACTAACGGTGGCCTCGTACATGATCTAGCTAATCGCGAGGCAATCAACCGGCCGTGCAAGACTTTACAGGTGCGTGCCCCCGCACCCGCGTGCCCCTGCGAATTTCTGGTGTTTGTCAGATGTCTTGTGTCTCCAAGTTATTTAGATGATCTATGAATATTGGGAAATTGAAAATACTAGGTTTCTGAAGATTAGATACTTTGGAAAAAAAATTACAGATACAGTCTATTTAAAAAAAAACCCTTCCATATATTAATTAATTTAAAATATTCATACAATCATCCATTACAAATTCAGTCATGCAGGGCGGAACACTATTAAGGAGCACACCATCGGACCTATTATCAATGCTGAACTTCGCAATCTCGTGCGCCGTCCTATTAGCCCTTCTGTTAATCTTGGATATCTTGCAATTTATCATTAATTTGGATAAACTTAATGCTTCTATCTTTAGATCAACCAGAGAAGACCTGTCTAAAAGATCATTTCCTAGGAAAGAAGCCACAAAATTACAGATACAGTCTAGATCCTTGTTGCTCAACAAGATGCTCCCTTCGATATCCGTCGAGGCTACAAGCTAGCTAGGAAGAGGCAGAATGTTGATGCTCTTTTACTAGCTCATCACAACAACGACAAAGAAGGAGAATACCCATTCGCGCTCGCATTTAAGTAGTTCCGCATGTCTTCCATTCCCACGAGTTGCTATTTGTAGCCCATTCAAAGACCATGTATCGTGTTGCTCTATGCTACTCCATCCACATTTTATAACATGGGTTCACTGGAGGGAGATACGCATCGTTCCATGGTTTTTTATCTTATTTTTTTTTCTAAAGCTGTAATATTTCACTAAATAAATGCTATTTATTATTTCTTGTGGCTATGAGCAGGGCCAGGGAGCACGCAGTTCCTCTAGGACAACTTTGATTTTCTCTTGTGAAGTTTTGGTGCTAGTCCGTATATGTTGGAATTTGCTAGTGGGCTTTTGGCCCAAAGCCTAACAAAAATTCAGAAATTCTCTTTGCCCATTCATGAACACATGTGAGTGGAGTGAGTGAGGCTAAAGTTTAGTCTCACCTCATAAGTTAAGGGAGAGAGTTGCACCTCTTTATAAGATGAGCTCATCTACCACTTGTATGAGCATGAGAAGAGGAGACCTACACGCGCGGTCCTCCTCCTTGCTCGCCTCGCCACGCCTCGTCACGACGCGCCGCGCCGCGCCGCGGGTTGCGGGTTGCGGGATTGAGCCGAGCCGAGGACAGAGCCGATTCTTTTGGATCGTGCCGACTCGGATGTGGGGTTTACTCCCACGACCTACCCGGCCCGCACTATATAGTCAGGAGAATGTCTACCCTAGCCGCCGCCGCTTCGTATGGTTTCTCACCACCGTTCCAGATCATTGCGCCGCTAAGCAAGTCTTCTCCATCCCTCCTTTCGGCGTGCACCGGGAGAAGGGACAGCAGGCCTCTGGAACCCCGCCTCTCGTGATCCTGTACGGGAGAGGGGCGATCAGGATTTTGTGGAGCGCACTCATGCGACTGCTGGCAGCAACGACTTCGCGAACGACGACTTCTTCCCCGACCTCGGAACCTCATCCTCGACGACATGGGCGACAACGTCCATGCCGGCGGTGCTGCTCCCGCTGCACCGTATGTGATTCTATCATTCCTGTTCGAGATCGTAGTAGAATTCATGTTTCTAGTATGTGCCCTAGATGTGATCTGTTCATCTGCTATGCTAGTTCGCATGATTAGTTCAATCTCTGCTACTGTAGTCATGATTTATCTTCTGTTTATTTGGATTAAATGTCGTAGTAATTTACTTATATTTCCAACAGTATAGACCCTTAGTGCAAGGCACTGCAGTTTTAGTCCTATAGAGCTTAGGTTCCTTGTAATCTTATGGTGTGCAATGCAAACAAACAGTGAATTTTTTTTTGCGGGTGAAACAATGAGTTTTTTTTCCGCCATCATCATCGAAATGTTGTCCTATCTTCAGGAGAGAGATCCGCATCATCCTTGCCAGTCTGACCAACCGTCGACGCCACCGCCCTATGCTCGTCCATCCCGGCACGGAGACTCTGGAAGATCTGTCGTGCGTAGCACCTGCCGACCTGGCATGACAAAGCGTAGCACCTATCAACCAGACATGACTTGACATCTCCATCGAATCTCCGTTCAAGATGAAACGTTCATCATGTGCCGTCCATCAATAAAAATCTCGCTAGCGGTTCCCATTTATGTCCAGATGGTTTTAAGTTGGTTTTTGAGTCCAATAAAGTTGTAATTTCCAAGTGTAGATAATTTGTTGGAAAAGGCTATGAGTGCGGAGGCTTGTTCCGCCTATCTTAGTCAGATATTTGCACTAAATTTATTAATAATGTTTGCCACAATAATGGGTCGGATCTTATACATTCTGATCTTTGTGAGATGAATGGCGTGTTGACAAAAGGTGAAAAGAGATATTTCATGACGTTGATTGATGACTCCACTAGATATTGTTATGTGTATCTTCTGAAATCAAAAGATGAGGCTTTAACTTTTTTCAAAAACTATAAAGCTGAGGCAGAGAACCAACTTGATCGAAAAAAATAAACGGCTTAGGTCCGATCGTGGTGGAGAGTATTTTCCCAATGAATTTGATATGTTTTGTGTGGAACATGGTATAATCCATGAGAGGACGCCTTCCTACTCACATCTGTCTAATGGGGTGGCCGAAAGAAAGAACCGAACTCTAACTGATTTGGTTAACGCCATGTTAGATACATCGGGTCTTTCCAAGGAATGGTGAGGGGAGGCGCTAATGACCGCGTGTCTTGTCCAAAACCGAGGTCGCACAAAGCAAAAGACCATGACTCCATTTGAGGAATGGGAAAGGAAAATGTTGAAACTCTCTTACCTACGTTCTTGGGGTTGTTTGGCGAAAGTCAATATACCAATTCCCAAGAAGCGCAAGCTTGGACCAAAAACCGTGGATTGTGTTTTTCTGGGATATGCTTTTCATAGCATTGGCTATAGATTTTTGATAATAAAATCTAAGGTATCCGACATGCATGTTGGTACGATTATGGAGTCTAATGATGCAACTTTCTTTGAGGACATATTTCCTATGAAGGATATGTCAAGTTCATAAAATCAGGAGATACCTACTCCATCTAGTGAGGAACTCACTGTAATTCTTGAACCCACCATTGTGATGGAACACGTGGAGAATCCTGTTGAGGGTGACAATGAAACACCTGTAAGGAGTAAGAGACAGAGGACTGCAAAGTCCTTTGGCGATGATTTCATTGTGTACCTTGTGGATGACACACCCAGGACTATTTCAGAAGCCTATGCATCTCCTGATGCTGACTACTGGAAGGAAGCTATTCGTAGCGATATGGATTCCATCTTAGCTAACGGAACCTGGGAGATCACTGACCGTCCTTATGGGTGCAAACCTGTAGGATGTAAGAGGGTGTTCAAGAAGAAGCTTAGACCTGATGGTACGATTGAAAAGTACAAGGCACGGCTTGTGGCCAGGGGTTATAGCCAAAAAGAAGGTGAAGACTGACCACAATTCGGGTGCTACTATCACTGGCTGCCTCACATGGTCTTCTCGTTCATCAAATGGACGTTAAGACGGCTTTCCTCAATGGAGAGTTGAAGGAGGAAATTTACATGGATCAGCCAGATGGTTTTATAGTACCTGGTCAGGAAGGAAAGATGTGCAAGTTATTAAAGTCTTTATATGGCCTTAAACAAGCTCCTAAGGAGTGGCATGAGAAGTTCTAAAGAACATTAACTGCTGCCGGCTTTGTAGTAAATGATTGTGACAAGTGTGTGTACTATCGCCATGGTGGGGGCGAAGGAGTTATTCTTTGTCTGTATGTCGACGACATATTGATCTTTGGAACCAAACTTGATTTAATCAAGGAGGTTAAGGATTTCTTATCTCGCTGTTTTGAGATGAAGGATCTAGGAGTAGCTGATGTTATCTTAAACATCAAGCTGTTGAGACATGAGAATGGTGGGATCACACTGCTTCAGTCTCACTATGTGGAAAAGGTCTTGAGTCATTTTGGGTATAGCGACTGCACGCCTTCTCCAACTCCATATGATGCTAGTGTGTTGCTTCGAAAGAATCGACGGATTGCTAGAGATCAACTGAGGTATTATCAGAATATTGGCTCGCTTATGTATTTGGCGAGTGCCATGAGGCCTGACATCTCTTTTGCTATGAGCAAGCTGAGTCGATTTGTGTCCAAACCGGGATATGATCATTGGCGTGTGCTTGAGAGAGTTATGCGCTACTTGAAGGGCACTGCGAGCTATGGGATTCACTACACCAGGTATCCAAGGGTACTGGAGGGTTATAGTGACTCGAGCTGGATATTTGATGCTGATGAGATTAAGGCCACAAGTGGTTATGTTTTTACACTTGGTGGTGGCACTGTTTCCTGGAAGTCTTTCAAGCAGACCATCTTAACAAGGTCAACTATGGAAGCAGAACTCACATCATTAGACACTGCCACTGTTGAAGCAGAGTGGCTTTATGAGCTATTGATGGACTTACCTATGGTTGAAAAACCAATACCCCCTATCCTGATGAACTATGATAATCAAACTGTGATCGTCAAGATAAATAGTTCTAAGGACAATATGAAGTCCTCAAGGCATGTGAAGAGGAGATTAAAATCTGTCAGGAAACTGAGGAAGTCCGGAGTTATTACGTTGGATTATATCCAAACGTCGAAAAACTTGGCAGATCCCTTCACAAAGGGTCTATCACGTAATGTGACAGATAATTCATCGATGGAGATGGGTTTGAGACCCACTGCATGAGTTTTCCATAGTGGTAGCCCACTCTATGTGATCGGAGATCCCGTGAAGTAGAAGTGGGAGACAAGCTGTTGGTCAGCTGAGAGGAGAGTATCCTTATTTTAATTATCCCACTCCGTGAAGATGCAATACTCTCCTGATCTGCAACGCAGGTTGAAATCTATCTTAATGTGTTCCAAGTGGCTTATTTGAGTAAGCAGACATGTTGTCCTGCAGAGCATCTCCTGAGGAACACACCTATATGAATTTGACTATTAACGTCGCAGTCTGTGAGAAGTGGGCGCTCTCTAATAAATTAATAAAAGGCCCTGGAGTACGACATATACGCTCCACCCACGGGGAAGCCTTGCGGCAGCCCAGTATCGGTCAAGAATTTGTGTGAAACTAGTCTCGCAGAAAACTTGTAGTTCAAGGCATAGTCCACTATTCAAGTTGTCATCTAGTGTAGCATAAATCTCTAAGTGGAAGTTCAACTTCACAGTCTCCACTAAGCACCGGTATATAAACAATGTTTTGGAACCAAATGGTGAAATGTGCCAATGAGGCTTTGTGGGGGATTGTTGGAATTTGCTAGTGGACTTTTGGCCCAAAGCCCAACTAAAATTCTGAAAATCTCTTGGCCCATTCATGCGCACTTGTGAGTGGAGTGAGTGAGGCTAAAGTTTAGTCCCACCTCATAAGTTGAGAGATAGTTGCACCTCTTTATAAGGTGAGCTCTTCTACCACTTGTATGAGCATGAGAAGAGGACACCTACACGCGCGCTCCTCCTCCTCGCTCGCCTCGCCACGCCACGCCTCGCCTCGCCTTGCCTCGTCACGACGCGCCGCGCCGCGCCGCGCCGCGGTTTGCGGGATTGAGCCGAGCCGAGGACAGAGCTATGCACGTTGTCTATATTTTTGCTGCTCGGGAAAAATTAATGAGTCATTAATTAATAATTAACGGACGCGTTAATTGCTGAACAGTTTCCGATTCTTTTGGATCGTGCCGACTTGGACCTGGGGTTTACTCCCACGACCTACTCGGCCTACACTATATAGTCAGGCAGACGTCTACCCTAGCCGCTGCCACTTCGTATGGTTTCTCACCACCGTTCCGGATCATTGCGCCGCCAAGCAAGTCTTCTCGATCCATCCTTTCGGCGTGCACCGGGAGAAGGGACAGCAGGCCTCCGGAACCCCGCCTCTCGTGATCCTGTACGGGAGAGGGGCGATCAGGTTTTTGGGGGGCGCACTCACGCGACTGCTGGCAACGACGACTTCGCGAACGACGACTTCTTCCCCGGCCTCGGAACCTCATCCTCGACGACATGGGCGACAACGTCAAGGCCGGCAGTGCTGCTCCCACTGCACCGTATGTGATTCTATCTTTCCTGTTTGAGATCGTGGTAGAATTCATGTTTCTAGTATGTGCTCTAGATGTGATCTGTTCATCTGCTATGCTAGTTCGCATCATTAGTTCAATCTCTGCTACTGTAGTCATGATTTATCTTCTGTTTATTCGGATTAAATCTCGTACTAATTTGCTCATATTTCCAACAGTATAGAGCCTTAGTGCAAGGCACTGCAGTTTTAGTCCTATAGAGCTTAGGTTGCTTGTAAGCTTATGGTGTGCAATGCAAACAAACAGTGAGTTTTTTTTGCGGGTGAAACCGTGAGTTTTTTTTTCGCCATCATCATCAAAATGCTGTCTTATCTTCAGGAGAGAGATCTGCATCATCCTTGCCAGTCTGACCAACCGTCGACGCCACCGCCCTACGCTCGTCCATCCCGGCACGGAGACTCTGGAAGATCTGTCGTGCGTAGCACCTGCCGACCTGGCATGACAAAGCGTAGCACCTATCTGCCAGACATGACTTGACATCTCCACCAAAACTCTGTTCAAGATGAAATGTTCATCATGTGCCGTCCATCAATAAAAATCTCGTTAGCGGTTCCCGTTTATGTCGAGATGGTTTTAAGTTGGTTTTTGAGTCCAATAAAGTTGTAATTTCCAAGTGTGGACAATTTGTTGGAAAAGGCTATGAGTGTGGTGGCTTGTTCCGTCTACTTTGTCAGATATTTGCACTAAAGTTATTAATAATGTTTGCCACAATAATGAGTCGGATATTTGGCATTCACGACTTTGTCATATTAACTTCGGTTGCATGACGCGGCTAGCCAATATGAATTTAATTCCGAAAATCTCTACTGTGAAAGGCTCTAAGTGCCAGGTATGTGTGCAAGCTAAACAACCTCGCAAGTCCCATAAGACTGCAGAGGCAAGAGACCTGGCGCCTCTAGAGCTTATACATTCTGATCTTTGTGAGATGAATGGCGTGTTGACAAAAGGTGGAAAGAGATATTTCATGATGTTGATTGATGACTCCACTAGATATTGTTATGTGTATCTTCTGAAATCAAAAGATGAGGCTTTAACTTTTTTCAAAACTATAAAGTTGAGGCAGAGAACCAACTTGATCGAAAAATTAAACGGCTTAGGTCCGATCGTGGTGGAGAGTATTTTTCCAATGAATTTGATATGTTTTGTGCGGAACATGGTATAATCAATGAGAGGACGCCTCCCTACTCACCTCAGTCTAATGGGGTGGTCGAAAGAAAGAACCGGACTCTAACTGATTTGGTTAGTTAGACACATCGGGTCTTTCCAAGGAATGGTGGGGGGAGGCGCTAATGACCGTGTGTCATGTCCTAAACCGAGTTCCCACAAAGCATAAGACCATGACTCCATTTGAGGAATGGGAAAGGAAAAGGATGAAACTCTCTTACCTATGTTCTTGGGGTTGTTTGGCGAAAGTCAATATACCAATTCCCAAGAAGCGCAAGCATGTACCAAAAACCGTGGATTGTGTTCTTCTGGCTATGCTTTTCATAGCATTGGCTATAGATTTTTGATAATAAAATCTGAGGTATCCGACATGCATGTTGGTACGATTATGGAGTCTAATGATGCAACTTTCTTTGAGGACATATTTCCTATGAAGGATATGTCAAGTTCGTCAAATCAGGAGATACCTACTCCATCTAGTGAGGAACTCACTGTAATTCCTGAACCCACCATTGCGATGGAACACGTTGAGAATCCGTTTCAGGGTGACAATGAAGCTCCTGTAAGGAGTAAGAGAAAGAGGACTGCAAAGTCCTTTGGTGATGATTTCATTGTGTACCTTGTGGATGACACACCCAGGACTATTTCAGAAGCCTATGCATCTCCTGATGCTGACTACTGGAAGGAAGCTATTCGTAGCGAGATGGATTCCATCCTAGCTAACGAAACCTGGGAGATCACTAACCGTCCTTATGGGTGCAAACCTGTAGGATGTAAGTGGGTGTTCAAGAAGAAGCTTAGACCTGATGGTACGATTGAAAAGTACAAGGCACGGCTTGTGGCTAAGGTTTATACCCAGAAAGAAGGTGAAGACTTCTTTGATACTTACTCACCCGTTGCTAGACTGACCACAATTTGGGTGCTACTATCACTAGCTGCCTCACATGGTCTTCTCGTTCATCAAATGGACGTTAAGACGGCTTTCCTCAATGGAGAGTTGAAGGAGGAAATTTACATGGATCAGCCAGATGGTTTTATAGTACCTGGTCAGGAAGGAAAGTTGTGCAAGTTATTAAAGTCTTTATATGGCCTTAAACAAGCTCCTAAGGAGTGGCATGAGAAGTTCGAAAGAACATTAACTTCTGCCGGCTTTGTAGTAAATGATGGTGACAAGTGTGTGTACTATCGCCATGGTGGGGGCGAAGGAGTTATTCTTTGTCTGTATGTCGACGACATATTGATCTTTGGAACCAAACATGATTTAATCAAGGAGGTTAAGGTTTTCTTATCTTGCTGTTCTGAGATGAAGGATCTAGGAGTAGCTGATGTTATCTTAAACATCAAGTTGTTGAGAGATGAGAATGGTGGGATCACACTGCTTCAGTCTCACTATGTGGAAAAGGTCTTGAGTCATTTTGGGTATAGCGACTGCACGCCTTCTCCAACTCCATATGATGCTAGTGTGTTGCTTCGAAAGAATCGACGGATTGCTAGAGATCAACTTAGGTATTCTCAGATTATTGGCTCGCTTATGTATTTGGCGAGTGCCACGAGGCCTGACATCTCTTTAGCTATGAGCAAGCTGAGTCGGTTTGTGTCAAAACCGGGAGATGATCATTGGCGTGTTCTTGAGAGAGTTATGCGCTACTTGAAGGGCACTGCGAGCTATGGGATTCACTACACCGGGTATCCAAGGGTACTGGAGGGTTATAGTGACTCGAACTGGATATCGATGTCGATGAGATTAAGGCCACAAGTGGTTATGTTTTTACACTTGGTGGTGGCGCTGTTTCCTGGAAGTCTTTCAAGCAGACCATCTTAACAAGGTCAACTATGGAAGCAGAACTCACAGCATTAGACACTGCCACTGTTGAAGCAGAGTGGCTTCATGAGCTATTGATGGACATACCTATGGTTGAAAAACCAATACCCCCTATCCTGATGAACTATGATAATCAAACTATGATCGTCAAGATAACTAGTTCTAAGGACAATATGAAGTCCTCAAGGCATGTGAAGAGGAGATTAAAATCTGTCAGGAAACTGAGGAACTCTGGAGTTATTACGTTGGATTATATCCAAACGTCATAAAACTTGGAGGATCCATTCACAAATGGTCTATCACATAATGTGATAGATAATGCATCGATGGAGATGGGTTTGAGACCCACCACATGAGTTGTCCATAGTGGTAAACCACTCTATGTGATCGGAGTTCCCGTGAAGTAGAAGTGGGAGACAAGCTGTTGGTCAGCTGAGAGGAGAGTATCCTTATTTTAATTATCCCACTCCCTGAAGATGCAATACTCTCTTGATCTGCATGGCAGGTTGATATCTATCTTAATGTGTTCCAAGTGGCTTATTTGAGTATGCAGAGATGTTGTCCGACACAGCATCTCCTGAGGAACACACCTATATGAATTTGACTGTTAACGTCGCAGTCTATGGGAAGTGGGTGCTCTCTAATAAATACATGAAAGGCCCTGGAGTATGAGGTATACGCTCCACCCGCAGTGAAGCCTTGCGGCAGCCCAGTATCGGTCAAGAATTTGTGTGAAGCTAGTCTCGCAGAAAACTTGTAATTCAAGGCATAGTCCACTATTCAAGTTGTGACCTAGTGTACCATAAATCTCTAAGTGGAAGTTCAACTTCATAGCCTCCCACTAGTAGAAAACAGGGCTTTGCTTTAGCCAGAAAAGAGCATTAATCCCGGCTGCATTACGAACTGGGACTAATGTGAGCATTAGTCCCGGTTCGAGCGGCTAGGGCACCGTACAGGTAGTAGTCCCGGTTCAAATGGGACCTTTAGTCCCGGTTGGTGCCACGAACCAGGACTAAAGGGTGCGATGCCCATTAGTACCGGTTCGTGGCACCAACCGGTACTAAAGGTTAGACCTTTAGTACCGGTTGGTGCCACTGAACCGTACTAATGGGGTTTGAGGCATTAGTACCGGTTCGTGGCACGAATCGGTACTAAAGGTCCCATTTTCAAACTCTACACCCCCCCTGTGGATTGCCTTTTCATTTTTGTAAAAAACAAAATAAAATGATAAAAACTTCAAAAATTAAACTCCTTCCAGATGTAGTTATGTTACTACATGTACTAGTTAGGAAAAATTGAAAACTTAAATTTGGACATGTTTTGCAAAAAGTGTAGGGAAAATGTAAAACGGCTATAACTTTTGCATACGATGTCAGAAAAAAAAAGTATAATATATCAAAATGTTCAGCACGAAAATCCGCATCCGATTTTGACAGCCTATGGCCTGTTTGCAAATTTTTAGAATCCTCAAATTCTAAATTAAAGGAAAAAAAGTTATGCTCAAATTTTAGTTTTTTTGAATTTTTGTTAAATCCGGTCAAACTACTTATTCAAGAAGTATTAGTGTTACTAAATAATTATTCAAGAATATTAGTGTTACTAAATAATTATTTCAGTTTTTGAATTTTGGTCAAACTTTGTCAAACTGTGGTCAAACAATGGTGAAACTACTTATTCAAGAAATATTAGCATTACTAAATAATTATTTTAGTTTTTTTGAATTTTGGTCAAATCTGGTCAAATTGTGGTCAAACTATGGTCAGTCTGTAGTCAAACTACTTATTCAAGAAATATTAGTGTTACTAAATAATTATTGTTTTTTAGAACAATAGTTTCAAACTCAAACAGTGAAATGTGTGACTTCATTCTCAAGCTAAATTCCTGAGGGTTAATAGGATTGACATCTTACTATTGTCAGGAAAATAACAAGTGCAGACTTGGAAACGAGGGAGAATAGAACCCGGAAGTTAAGCGTGCTCAGGCTAGAGTAGTGAGAGGATGTGTGACCGTGCGAGAAGTTAGATGATTTGGAATGATGAGGGGTGATTATAGATTAGAGGTTAAATTAAGAAGTGATGAGGGGTGATTAGAGATTAGAGGTTAAAATAATTCAGCATTTTGAAAATAAAAAAAAATCAAAAAAATTCAAAAAAAATCATAAAATTTCCTTTAGTACCGGTTGGTGTTACCAACCGGAACTAAAGGTGGACCTCCAGGCAGCGGCCACGTGGAGGGCCTTTAGTCTCGGTTCGTATAACAACCGGGACTAAAGGGTGAGGCTTTAGTAACGACCCTTTAGTCCCGGTTCCAGAACCGGGACTAAAGGCCCTTATGAACCGGGACTAGAGGCCCTTTTTCTACTAGTGTCCACTAAGCACCAGTATATAAACAATGTTTTGGAACCAAATGGTGAAATGTGCCAATGACGCTTTGTGGGGGATTGTTGGAATTTGCTAGTGGGCTTTTGGCCCAAAGCCCAACTAAAATTCTGAAATTCTCTTGGCCCATTCATGCACACATGTGAGTGGAGTGAGTGAGGCTAAAGTTTAGTCCCACCTCATAAGTTGAGAGAGAGTTGCACCTCTTTATAAGGTGAGCTCTTCTATCACCTGTATGAGCATGAGAAGAGGAGACCTACACGCGCGCTCCTCCTCCTCGCTCGCCTCGCCACGCCACGCCTCGCCTCGCCTCGTCACGACGCGCCGCAAGGGGGCCAGCCCTCCACCGAGCCGTAAGTAAAAGAGTACTTTGGTAAATATACCCCGTTTTGTCTCTGAGGAGATTGACCGACACATATTTATTGCAGTCTGGCTCGTAGCCCTTCTTCACAGAGTTCGCCTTCGGGGGATCTTCCTCCGGAGATGATGGAGAGCGAAATGCCTCCCCCTGCCTCCCCGTCACACGGGGCAGATGACCCCGAGGTGTCGTTACGGAGGATTTCAACCGATCTGCCGAGGCTAGAAGTTGACACTTCGGCTGCCCATGGTTCGGGCTATTCGGCTCCCAAGGAGAACGATAGGAGGAGTACGGGATTGTCCGGCACACAGCCGGACACACTGATGGGTCTGCTGTGGCGAGCGGCCATCTCGGAGACACATCGTACCTTAATGGGTACAGTGATTGAGAGGATTTCATCCGCCAATAGCAGATTGAATGAAGCCTTTATCATTCTGCTGAGCGGCTTCGAGGTACGCAAAATAATATATGTATTTCTGACGGTACCGCACATGCTAGGTTTGCTCTATATAGATCGTAGCCCCTGAGACTCTGATCGCTGCCCAGAGGTGGCAAATAGAGGATCGTAATCCCAGGTAATAATCGCGCTGCTTTTTATGTGCAGGCGGCTGATTGTCCAGCGGCTGACCGGACTCCTGATTTTGTCGAACTGAAGTGGCAGTTGGACGTGGCAGATGCCGACATCGCGGTTTGTAACAAGCGGCTTGACGAGGCCCAGGGTATGTATGTTCGGGATGTCAGTAAATTGTAAGAGGAGCATTATGCTAGTATCTTATAATATGTTGTGATTGCAGAAGGGGCTGCTGCCATAGAGACCTTTAGGGCGGAGCTTACCCAAGCCAAGGAACAAGCTCGAAGAAGTGATGCGGCCGCCCTGGAGGCGGTTGAAGAGTTAAGAGCCGAACAGGCTGCTCATCACCGGATCGAAGAAAAGATAGCCGAAATGGCTACTGAGCTAAAAGATGCCGCCAACCAACGTGAGCTTCTTGAAAAGGAAAATCACGCAAAAGCGGCTGACCTGAAGAAGGCCCTGGAGGCAGCCAAGGAAACCCACTCTGAAATGAGAGGGATAAGGGAGGAGCTTCGTGAAGCCGGAGACATCGTGGCTGGGAAGCCCTATTTGTTGCGGATGAAATTCGGAGATCCGAAGTATACCCCTCTGGATCAGTTGTGGAGTGCCGCGGATGCGTATGCGGACCTAGCAAAGAGTGCTGCTGATGCGACCGAGTTTTTCAAAGATCGAAAAGACCATAAAGCTGAAAGGTTATTCTAGTCGCAGTTCAGTGCCCCGACGCGTCTGCCGCCGTTGAATGAAAAGATGGCCGCCTGGGCTGAACTCCACAGGTTGTCCAAGTGGATCATCTTTGGCCACGTGGGCCAAGGCCGGACAACTATTTTGGATTGGTGCAATAATTCCTTGGTGCTGTGTCGCATATCGATGCTGTGAAGAGGTTGGCGTGGATAGAGGGTGCGCGGATGGCTCTTGCTCGTGTTAAAACATACTGGGCTGGGATGGAAACCACCGCTATTGCAACCCGGGGTGTGGCGGAAGGCGAGGACCCGGCCGAGCACTATTTTGCAGAAGTCTTAGAAGGCGCCCGTTTAATAGAGGCTCAATGCTCGAAGAGTGCCATGTTCGAATGACATGTATCTCGATTGTAAAGACAATGCTATTTTGATTATAAAGGCTGTGTTTATACTTTTGCCCGAAAGTATTATAATGCCTCCTGTCTGGCCGTTTATGTATGTATATAACCTGAAAGTTTGCAGTCGTCGGCTTCAGCCCCCACGCATATAATGCGGGGGTGTTCGAGAAAACGCGTAGTCACACTTGATCCAATGTCTTGGTCCGTTAAGGTGGTGATAGCGCGACGAACCAGGCAATCAGACTATATAGCTTTAACACTTTCACTTAGCCATAGGAGTTTGACGATTGGGCTACTATATAGCCTCTGGTACTTTCGCGTTCATCCGGATATGGTGCGCGTTTGTACGTGACCGGGAAACCGGTCCTTCGTTAATGCGGAGGAATCGCGAAGATTCCGCTGGGTCATCGAGTGCTTGACCAGTCTCGCGCTGTATCATGACAGTCAGTTTTCGGCTTTCTCTACTGAGGTGCTCATCCAGATGAACGAGGGCACAATCGCAGTAGTTCTCCCGGTGCCGCTTTAGCCGATAGAGCGGAAGTAAGGTAGCCAAACACGGGAGCCGGGCAAACCCAACATTTGACCAGAGACATGATTCGGAGCAGATGCATATAAGGCCAAACTCGCGACGCCGAACACTCCCTAAGGTATTCGGACTTTATAGTGTGTACTGGGCTGAATAACGCCCTTGATAATAATCCCTGAGTTTCCAGGTATGAGCAATAGTCTGGTGTGATAAAAATGCCAAAAACGCCAGTATCCCTCCCGGTTGTATAAAGTTTCCGGAGGGGAAGAAGCAACAAGAGACATTGAAAAGGTTTACACAGGGTCTTAATCTAAAAAGAAACCTTTGAGCGGGGCCCTACTGCACGTCTGCGCCTTTATCTCTGTTGTGCCGTATCTTGGAAGGGTGTAGCACAATGATCATCTGTAAAAAGAAAAAAAACCCAGGTGAAAGACTTCGTGCGAGGAGTTCGTTAATCTGAATGAACCATGAAAATGCAATATGTTATTGTATTGATAGGGTCGAGCCAAACTATGGGCTCTTTTTGCGGGCAGCCCCTAGCATCTTTTATGGGGAAATCCCAACTGGGCTGTTACATTGGGTGGAGCGCCGGACACGTCTAACTGTGTCCGTGGTCTTGACGACCGACCATTTATCCTGGTTGGAGGGACCGCTCAGTGTTCGGCTGCTAGAGCCGCGATGTATTCTTCCCCGGGTAAGGAACGCTCTGTATTTCTGCTAACTGTGGTGACGCCGCGTGGACCGGGCATCTTAAGTTTAAGGTAGGCGCAATGCGGTACTGCATTAAAACGAGCAAAGGCCGTTCTTCCGAGTAGTGCGTGATAACCGCTTCGGAATGGAGCGATGTCGAAGGTTAGTTCCTCGCTTCTGAAGTTGTCGGAGGAACCGAATACAACCTCTAGTACTAGGGAGCTTGTACAGTGGGCCTCAATGCCTGGTATCACTCCTTTAAAGGTAGTGTTGCTTAGGCTGATTCTTAAAGGGTCTATTCCCATTTTGCGGACAGTGTCCTGATATATCAGGTTTAGGCTACTGCCTCCGTCCATAACGACTCGTGTGAGATGGTATCCGTCAATTATTGGGTCAAGCACCAAGGCAGCCGATCCTCCATGCCAGATACTAGTCGGATGATCCCTGCGATCAAAGGTGATCGGGCAGGCCGACCAGGGAGTGCGCGTTTGCGCCTACTCTTTGGAATGTGAGTTGCGTAAATCATATTCACAGTTTTGACTTCTGGTGGGAATTTTTTTCTGTCCTCCAGTGTTCGGCTGGCGAGGCTCATCCTCGTCTTCACTTGGCGTCTCCCTCCCCTTTTGTTCGGCATTCAGCTTGCCGACCTGCTTGAAAACCCAACACTCTCTATGGGTGTGGTTTGCAGGTTTTTCGGGGGTGCCGTGAATCTGACATAATTTGTCTAGAATATTTATTAGGCTGGACGGTCCATCTCTGCTGCCTTTAAATGGCTTCTTCCGTTGACTGGGTCGAGAGCCCCTGAATCTAGCGTTGACCGTCGTGTTCTTTGGGCTGTCATCATTGTTTCGACGCTTGTTTTTGTTGCGTCGCGGCTTCCCGTAGCCATCCCGGACTTCGGATGTGCCTGGGTCACTGGTACCGCTACGGGCCAGCCAGCTGTCCTCGCCCACGCAAAAGCGGGTCATAAGGCTTGTTAAGGCTGCCATGGTCCTCGGCTTTTCCTGGCCGAGGTGTCTGGCAAGCCATTCGTCCCGGATACTGTGTTTGAAGGCTGCTAGGGCTTCAGCGTCCGAGCAATCGACTATTTGATTCTTCTTAGTAAGAAATCTATTCAAGAGTTTTCTGGCTGACTCTCCGGGTTGTTGAATTATGTGACTTAAGTCGTCTGCGTCCGTAGGTCAGACATAGGTCCCTTGAAAATTGGCCCTAAAAGCATCCTCAAGTTCTTCCCAACTTCCGATTGAGTTTTCAGGAAGGCTTTTCAACCAGTGCCGAGCTGGTCCTTTCAATTTGAGGGGTAGGTATTTGATGGCGTGGAGATCGTCTCTGCGAGCCATGTGGATATGAAGGATAAAGTCCTCGATCCAGACCATAGGGTCTGTAGTTCCATTGTATGCCTCTATATTCATGGTTTTAAATCCTTCCGGAAATCATGGTCCAGCACCGCATCGGTGAAGCACAGGGGGTATGCGGCACCCCTATATTTGGAGGTGTCATGGCATGCTGTCGATAGTTGTTGTGTTCGGTGCTGATTCCTAGCTGGTATTTGATCAATGTGATCGTTTTAGTAGCTCTGATCGTGTGCCGAAGCGCGCTTCCTAGATCCATAGATGGATCTGGCCATACCAGACTTTTTGTCCAGGAGCTCACGTAAATTGTGTGCTGACTTGTGTGCGGCATCATTAGCCGTCTTGTCACGGCCACGGGGTGGTCGGTCCGGCTGATCGGTTGTTTTCGGCAGAATGGGCTCTATGGCCTCGTCGTCGAATTCGGGTAGCAACTTGCGCTTTGGATAGCTCTTTGTGTGACCATCGCCGCCGTATTTTTCTTCTATGTTCAGCACTTTGTTCCACCTGCGGTTAAGCGTATCCTGCGCGGCTTTAAGCCTGTGCTTCTGCTTCTTTAGGCTCCTCACGGTGGCAATAAGCCTTCTGTGGAGGTTCTCTTGTTCCAGGAGTTTTTCTGGGATGATGAATGCATCATTGTCCGGACTGTTCTCCTCTCTGGAGACAGGTTGGTGAATTTTTCCCTCGGGATCGGCGTCATCTGACGTCGGCTACGGACTATGTTCATCGTCCCCTGGTTCATCCTGCTCCATCGCTGGGTCCATGGGGGCGTCGTTTCCTCTGGAGTCAACCGAGGTATTATTATTTCTTGCGTTGTTGTCGCTATTTTTACTGTGGCGGGATTTAGAGCGGCGCCTACGGCGCCGCTTTGGTGGCTTATCGAGGGGATTATCCTTCATTGCATCATCACCATCGCCTTCTTTTGGTGTGCCCACCATATAAATATATATATATATATCATATGATGAGGTGGCAGTCCAGCGCCCAGTGGGCGGTGGTTCCTGTTCTTCTCCCGCGTGATCATAAATACCGTCGATGTCTTCGGAGTCGAAATCGAGCGTGTCGGTTAAGTCATCGACAGTGGCTATGAAGTGGGTGGTGGGTGGGGGACGAATTTCTTCGTCGTCCGCTTCCCCCTCGAGTCGGACATAGTTCAGCCAAGAATCTCCCGACAAGGAAAGAGACCTTAATGAGTTTAGCACATCCCCCAAGGGCGAGTGCTAAAAAATATCCGCGGTGGTGAACTCCATGACAGGTGCCCAACCAGATTCGATAGGCACGGACGCACGCGGTTCGGATCCTGTAGCCGGAGATGACTCCGAGGGTCCGATGACACCACCCTCACTGGAGGTGGGATCAGTGTTCGGCTCTAACGCCGATGAGTGCGCGGCCTCCGTGGCGGGGTCCATCCACCCGCCCTCGGAAGGCACGATCTGCTCCGGATTGATTCCCGGTGCCGCCGCAGGCGCGATCTCCGAAATAGTGTCCGATGGCAGATCGAAGTCATGCCCGTCATGACCATTCGGCACGCCTGACATGGGATCAAATCCCTCGAAGATCAAGTCTCCGCGGATGTCGGCAGTATAGTTCAAGCTTCCAAATCTGACCTGACGGTCAGAGGCGTAGCTATCGATCTGCTCCAGATGGCCAAGCGAGTTGGCCCGCAGTACAAAGCCGCCGAATACGAAGATATGTCCGGGAAGGAAAACCTCCGCCTGGACCGCATCGTTGAAGATGATTGAGGGAGCCATCAAGCTTTATCGCGAAGACACATTGGAACTCTCAATGAAAGCACCAATGTCGGTGTCAAAACCGGCGGATCTCGGGTAGGGGGTCCCGAACTATGCGTCTAAGGCTAATGGTAACAGGAGGCAGGGGACACGATGTTTTACCCACGTTCGGGCCCTCTCGATGGAGGTAATGTCCTACTTCCTGCTTGATTGATCTTGATGATATGAGTATTACAAGAGTTGATCTACCACGAGATCGTAGAGGCTAAACCCTAGAAGCTGGCCTATAATTATGATTGTTGTTGTCCTACGGACTAAACCCTCCAGTTTATATAGACACCAGAGGGGGCTAGGGTTACACAGAGTCGGTTACAGAGAAGGAAATCTACATATCCGAATTGCCAAGCTTGCCTTCCATGCAAAAGAGAGTCCCATCTGGACACGAGACGAAGTCTTCAATCTTGTATCTTCATAGTCCAACAGTCCGGCTGTCCGAGGACCCCTTAATCCAGGACTCCCTCAGTAGCCCCTGAACCAGGCTTCAATGACGATGAGTCCGGCGCGCAGATTGTCTTCGGCATTGCAAGGCGGGTTCCTTCTCCGAATACTCCATAGAATATTTTTAAACACGAGAATCGTGTATGGCTCTGGAAGAAAAATTCCACATACCACCGTAGAGAGTACAATATTCCACAAATCTAAAATGTTGACAGCTTTTTATAGCATGACATCACGCCACGGTCCGGTCATGCTATTTCGCCGGATCCGCCCGTGTCAAAGACGGGCATTCAACCTGTGGGAGTTCGATGCGGCCCAACACTAGACACTGCAAGAGCTCTTCGACACGATGCACAAAGACGTCTGGAAGGTGTTGTTCAAGGCCAGCGAAGTTCCTCCACCCACCACCGCAGACCGCGGACTCAGCGCCAAGCGCCACGCCAATTCGGTAAGCATTCCACATTTTGCAAGATGTGCCTTTTCATCAGTATATTCTTGGGAGGAACTTAAGCCATGATACTGATTTAACAGGATTATGTGGCGACGGCGGAGCGGATCTACTGTCCGGATCCATTGCCTGAAGATCCAGCAACCGCTCTCCTGACGGAGATACTAGTTCTGACGCCCTATGAGGTGACGGAGAAGAAGGCTAAGTAGAAGGCCACGGGGACCAGGAAAAGTCTCCGACGCAAGGTGGTGTCGGACTCATCGTCCGAAGACACCGAGGCACACTCCTCCAACGACAATGAGGAGGAGGAAGAGGAAAACCCTCTCCCCCAAACCGAGGGGGAGAAGAAAAGGAAGGCCGCCCCTTCCGAGGAGGCCGAAGGGTCCAAGAAGGGAAGGACCCTCCCTCTGGACCACTCGACAACCGCCACCTACAGCGGGGAGGACTGGCTACCCAGGGCCAAGCCCTTGGCGAAGTCGTAAGTATTTGGATGCCATAATACTTCTTGCATGTTTTAGCTTTACGACTTCTTATTATGTCAAGATATGTTTGTGCAGCCCGTCCAAAGCCCACATCGACTTATCCTCATCGGATGGGTCCTTGAGCTCGTCGGAGATGAACAACTATTCACTCCCGACGGCCTCCACTCCCCGGCCCGCGGATGACACCGAAGTGTTATCTCAGAGGATACCGGGCCAGGGAGAGATAGTTCTGGAGGCACCTAAAGGCGAAACCCCCGATGTTGGGCTCATGGGGGGGGAGATCCCCATGGATTCTGATGAGGGGGTTCGCAGAAAGCTTGGCCCCTAGATGGATACTGCGCCGGAACCTCCAGTGGTTCCAGATTCAGGCAGGCAGCCCCTCGCCAAGGGGGCGAGCCGCCTGTGCCGATGACCTCTGTCTATCTAGAGGCATAGGGTAACTTGGTGGAAGCGCTACAAAGCGCTTCCCTTGATGAAGGACACCGCACTCTTATGAGTACGGTGATCGCGAAGGTTCAGTCCGCCAAAAGCTGATTGACCGAAGCCTGAGCTAGTCTCCTGACAGGCTTTGAGGTAAGTAATTCAAATTATGATAAAGTATCACAGTATAGACAGTAGCCCCTGATGCTCTGTTTGGTGTTGATAAAGAAAGGCTGAACAAAGGATCAAATATTATTCCAGGAGTCTAATCATATTATGTCTGTGTGAATGAGGAGGCGTCGCTGCTGGCCGCCGCTACCGCTACTACAGAGGTCTCCGGACTGAGGCAGAACCTGGGGCGGGCAGAAGAAGAGTTGGGCCTCGTGAAGAGGCAGCTCGAGGAGAACAAAGGTAAGTGATACCCCGTCTGAATGTTATATAAAGGAAAAAATAGTTGATGCTAATAGAAGCACGATGACTTTTACTAGGGGCCACGACCGAAGCGGCGGCCCTTAAGAAGGCGCTGTCCAAGGCCGAAAACAAAGCGGCCCAGGAGCGCACCGAGCGCGAAAAACAAGAGTCTCGGGTTGATGAGGTCCAGCAAGAGCTCCAGGACTTCGTCAAAAAATTCGAGTCCTTGGAGCGTGACTCCTGGACGCAAGATTCGGAGCTTGCGAAGGCCCGTCAGAGCGCCCTAGACGCCAAGGCCGAAGCCCAGAAGGCCCTCAAGGAAATTGAGACAGCCAAGAAGATAGCTGCAGGTAAGGCTTTCATTATGCAAAGCAAGCATGCGAAGGAGACTTTGCTTTTACTTACCCGAGTTCGGAGCTCTCCAGGAGCATTTGCAGATCTGCTGCGCAACATCTCTGATGCCGCAGAGTTCTACTGAGCTGAGGAGGGGAGCTCAACAGATAAGCTATTTTGGTCCAAGTATGTTGGGGCCGAACATCTGTTGCCCTTGAGCGACCAGATGAAGCAACTGGTCGAACTTCACAAGGCGGCCGAACTGGCCATGAAGGACTTCATAGTCCGGCTGTGGCCTAGCGAGCCCCTGCCCAGTAGCTACTTCGGCCTTGTCAAGCGGATGATGAATGCGTGTCCGCGGCTTGAAGTCGTTAAGCGGTCTGTCTGCATTGAGGGTGCACGCAGGGCCTTGGCCCGTGCGAAGGTGCACTGGGAAGATGGACGAGAAGCTGGTGACAGAGGGGCCGCCGAAGGGCAAGGAGCATTGCCACCCCGAAACGTATTATGAAAATGTCATTAAGGGTGCCCGCCTTGTAACGGATGAATGTACTAAGGATGTAATGTTTGAATGAATGTACTCATGTCATCCTTTAATATGAAAACCAGTTCATGTGCGCTATATGGCGCTTGTTAATTTAAAATATTACCTTCTGTGCAGCCGTTTATAAATCTTGAGAGTTGTCCAGTCGTCGGCTTCTGCCCCCATGCAACTAGTACTAGGGTGTTCGGGATAAATATAAACACTCTTTATCCATATTTTTGGTCCTTTTAAGGAGGTGTTTAGCGCCGCGAACGAGGCAATCGGACTATACGGCTTTATCGCTCTCACTTAGCCATAGAAGTCTATAATTTTAAATTTTGGCGAAGCCCCTAGTATCCGGAAGGCCGGACTCGGGGCGCTATACACGCCTAAATCGGACAAGGCCGATTCCTCGCTTGAAGCGGTAAAAATCTTTAAGGATTTGAGACCTCTCGAACAGCGACCGCCTCTCGGCTTATCATGACAGTCAGTTTTCGGCTTTCTCTACTGAGGTGCTCGTCCGGAAGAACCGGGACACAATCGCAGTAGTTCTCCCTGCACTACCTTAGCCGATATAGAGGAACGTAAGATACCAAAACATAGGAGCCGGGCAAACTCAACTATTGACCCAAGACAAGATTTGGAGCTGATGCATATAGTGCTATAAGTTCGGGGTGCCGCACTGTCGAAAGTGTTTGGACTTGTCTTGACAGGTTATGGGGTGCTGAAGCCCCTGGCAAACTGGTCGTGCCAAAATGCATGGGTATAATAAATAAGCAGTAAAGGAAAGGGTAAATAAACGTAATAGCAAGATGATGTTGTATACTATTTTCCCTTGGTATTTGAATGATATACGTCAAAGCGTACATATACAAGTAGTGCGATAAGCAAAATAGGACTTGTTTGACACATCCTGACCAGGAGCGGGCGGTATGCGGGTTATGTAAAACAGGTATAACGATCATTATCAGAGACCACCTGAGGATTCCTTTGTGCTCCAAAGCTTCCTGTCCTCCTGATGCGTCCGTCCCGCTATGTGTCCGATAGCCGGTCTTTTGGAAGAGCCTCCTGAAGATAGGGACCTGAAAGAAAAAAGGGGTGCAAAGATGCGTGGGTCCCGGGGTGGTCGAACCGCATTGTGGACCATGTCATGGCAATGCCTCTGCCTATGCCCAGGGTATTTTAAGTGCGTAGTTTTGTACGCGCGGCACAAATTTCGCCGCTTGACTGGGACTAGGGCGGAGGATGGATGGCTAGTCGAGCTCTGGACGTGCCAGATGATCCTGTTGCGGAGTATACCAGACTCGCTTGACGGTATCCGGGTTCTTTATCGTTGAATTGGATGTTTGCCTAAGAAGGCTGTTTTGTACTTCCGCCGCGAGGGCTGCAGTGTGCTCCTCCGTGCGGAGCGAGCGCTCTGTGTTTCCATTAACTGCAATAACTCCGCGAGGTCCTAGCATTTTGAGCTTGAGGTATGCATAATGCGGTACCGCATTGAATTTGGCGAATGCGGTTCGTCCGAGCAGTGCATGATAGCCAATGCGGAAGGGGACAATGTCGAAGATTAACTCCTCGCTTCGGAAATTGTCCGGAGATCCGAAGACCACTTCCAGTGTGATTGAGCCCATACAATAGGCCTCCACCCCGGGTATGACACCCTTGAAGGTGGTTTTTGTGGGCTTGATCCTTGAGGGGTCGATGCCCATTTTGCGCACTGTATCCTGATAGAGCAGGGTCAAGCTACTGCCACCGTCCATGAGGACTCGTGTGAGATGGAATCCGTCGATGATGGGGTCAAGGACCAATGCGGCTGAACCGCCATGAAGAATACTGGTAGGATGGTCCCTGCGATTGAAGGTGATTGGACAAGAGGACCATGGGTTGAACTTTGGGGCAACTGGCTCGATCGCATAGACATCCCTTAGTGCACGCTTCCATTCCCGCTTGGGAATATGGGTTGCGTATATCACATTTACTGTTTTCACCTGGGGAGGGAATTTCTTGTATCCTCCTGTGTTCAGCGATCTGGGATCCTCGTCGTCGTCGCTATGCAGCCCTTTTCCTTGTTTTCGGCGTTCAACTTGCCGGCCTGTTTAAACACCCAGCATTCCCTGTTGGAGTGGTTGGTTGGTGTTCCTGGGGTGCCATGAATTTGGCATGGACGGTCGAGTATGTGGTCCAAACTGGACAGGCCTGATTTGTTTTTGTTGAATGGCTTCTTCCGCTGACCGTACTTGGAGCCACTGAATCCGGCATTGACTGACGTGTCTTCGGCACTATCACCATTTTTGCGGCACTTGTGTTTGTTGCGCCGTGGTTTGTCGTTGCTATCCTTGGCTTTCAATGTGCCAGGATTGCTTACTGTGTTGTTACTACGAGCCAACCAGCTATCCTCGCCCGCGCAGAAGCGGGTCATGAGTGTTGTGAGGGATGCCATGGACTTTGGCTTTTCTTGGCTGAGATGTCGGGCAAGCCACTCGTCACAGATGTTATGCTTGAAGGCCGCTAGGGCTTCGACATCCGGACAGACGATAATTTGGTTCTTTTTGGTTAGGAATCGGGTCCAAAATTTCCTGGCTGACTCTCCGGGCTGTTGGGTTATGTGACTTAGATCATCAGCATCCGGTGGCCGCACATAAGTGCCCTGGAAGTTATCAAGGAATGCGTCTGCCAGGTTCTCCCAACTCCCGATGGAGTTTGCCGGCAAGCTATTCAGCCAATGCCGAGCCGGTCCCTTGAGTTTTAGTGGGAGGTACTTGATAGCGTGTAGATCATCTCCGTGGGCCATGTGAATATGGAGGAAAAAATATTCTATCCATACCGCGGGGTCTGTTGTACTGTCGTATGATTCAATGTTCACGGGTTTCAACCCTTCTAGAAATTCATGATCCATTACTTCATCAGTGAAGCATAGGGGATGTGCGGCGCCTCTGTGCCGGTCTTCATGGTGTTCGGCCCGACCAGATTTGTTAGTGTGTCCATTGTGACGATCCTCGTCAAAGCGTTGAGGCGCGCCCCCTTGATCCGTAGATCGATCTTGATTGTCCTGCTTTGTTTTTCAATACATCTCGTAGGTCCTTCGTGTAGCCCCGGGCCTTAGTATCGCCATTTGATTGGCGACGAGGTGCGGTCTGGACTTCGGGCTGGTACGCCGCTTTGTCGCGTCCACGGGGTGGCCGGTCAGCCGCATCATGCACTGGTGGCGTGGGCTTTAAAGCCTCCTCCTCAAGTTGAGATAGCAACCTGCGTTTTGAGTAGCTTTTGCTAGGGCGCTCGAGTCTGTATTCCTCGGCAGCCAGGACCTCGGTGCATCTATCAGTTAGCAGATCTTGAACGGCCTGAAGCTGTTGCTTCTTTTACTTCAGGCTTTTTGCAGTGGCTATAAGCCGGCGCTTGAAGCGCTCCTGCTCGACGCGATCCTCAGGCACGATGAATTCTTCATCGTCAAGGCTCTCTTCGTCTTCGGAGAGAGGCATGTAATTATTGCCCTTTGATTCTCCATTTGTCGCCTGTTCCTTAGGGCTAGCTTGCCCATCCTCTTGCTCGGCCTGCTCGAAGCCTGGCTGGGCAGGATTTTTTTCGTCTTCGGCACCATCCGGATTGTTATCTTTTGTGCCGGTATCGCTATTTTTGCTATGGCGGGGCTTGGAGCGGCGCCTGTGACTTCGGTGCTTAGATTGCTTCTCCAAAGGGTTATCATCCGTTGCCTCATCACCATTACCTTCTTTGGGGGTGTCCACCATATATATATCATATGATGAAGTGGCTGTCCAGCGCCCTATAGGCGGTGGTTCCTGTTCTTCTCCTACATCGTCGTCCATACCGTCGATGTCTTCGGAGTTGAAGTCAAGCACGTCGGTTAAGTCGTCGACGGTGGCTATTAAGTGGGTGGTGGGTGGGGAACGAATTTCTTCGTCGTACGCTTCCCACTCGAGCCGGACATAGTTCGGCCAAGAATCTCTCAACAAGGAAAGATACCTTAATGAGTTCAGCACATCCCCCAAGGGCGAGTGCTGAAAAATATCCGTGGCAGTGAACTCCATGACAAGTGCCCAATCAGATTCGAAAGGCATGGACGCACGCGGTTCGGATCCTGTAGCCGGAGACGAGTCCGAGGGTTCGATGACACCACCCTCACAGGAGGTGGGATCAGTGTTCGGCTCTAACGCCGATGAGTGCGCGGCCTCCATGGCGGGGTCCATCCACCCATCCTCGGAAGGCACGATCTGCTCCGGATTGATTCCCGGTGTCGCCGCAGGCGCGATCTCCAGAATAGTGTCTGATGGCAGATCAAAGTCATGCTCGTCGTGATCGTTTGGCGCGCCTGACATGGGCTCGAATCCGTCGAAGATCAAGTCTCCGTGGATGTCGGCAGTATAGTTCAAGATTCCAAACCTGACCTCATGGCTAGGGGCGTAGCTATCGATCTGCTCCAGATGGCCAAGCGAGTTGGCCCATAGTACGATGCTGCCGAATACGAACATCTGTCGGGGAAGGAAAATCTCCCCATGGACTGCGTCGTTGAAGATGATTGAAGGATCCATCGAGCCTTATCGCGACGACACAGTGGAACTATCAATGAAAGCACCAATGTCGGTGTCAAAACTGGCGGATCTCGGGTAGCGGGTCCCGAACTGTGCGTCTAAGGCTAATGGTAACAGGAGGCAAGGGGCACTATGTTTTACCCACGTTCGGGCCCTCTCGATGGAGGTAATACCCTACTTCCTGCTTGATTGATCTTGATGATATGAGTATTACAAGAGTTGATCTACCACGAGATCGTAAAGGCTAAACCCTAGAAGCTAGCCTATGATTATGATTGTTGTTGTCCTACGGACTAAACCCTTCGGTTTATATACACACCAGAGGGGGCTAGGGTTACACAGAGTCGGTTATAGAGAAGGAAATCTACATATCCGAATTGCCAAGATTTCCTTCCACGCAAAGGGGAGTCCCATCCGGACACGGGACAAAGTCTTCAATCTTGTATCTTCGTAGTCCAACAGTCCGGCCAAAGTATATAGTCTGGCTGTCCGAGGAGCCCTTAATCCAGGACTGCCTCAGCGGCACCGAGAGAACTACTGCGATTGTGCCCTGGTTCATCTGGATGAGCACCTCAGTAGAGAAAGCCGAAAACTGACTGTCATGATACAGCGCGAGACTGGTCAACCACTCGATGACTCAACGGAACCTTCGCGATTCCTCCGCATTAACGAAGGACCGGTTTCCCGGTCATGTACGTACGTGCACCATATTCGGATGAACGCGGAAGTACCAGGGGCTATATAGTAGCCCCACCATCATACTCCTATGGCTAAGTGAAAGTGTTAAATCTACATAGTCCGATTGCCTGGTTCGCCGTGCTACCACCTCCTTAACGGACCAAGACGTTGGATTAAGTGTGAATACGCGTTTTCTCGAACAAGCCCGCATTATATGCGTGGGGGCTGAAGCCGACGACTGCAAACTTTCAGGTTGTATACATACATAAAACGGCCGCACATGAGGCAGTACAATACTTTCGTGAAAAAGTATAAACACAGCCTTTATAATCAAAGTAGCATTATTTTTACAATTGAGATACATGTCACTCAAACATGGCACTCTTCGATCATTGAGCCTCTATTAAACGGGCGCCTTCTAAGACTTCTTCAAAATAGCGCTCGGCCGGGGTCCTGGCCTCCCGCCGAACCCCGGGTCGCAATAGCGGTGGTTTCCATCCCTGCCCAGTATGTTTTAACATGGGAAAGAGCCATCCGCGCACCCTCTATGCACGTCGACCTCTTGACAGCATCGATATGCGACACAACACCAAGGAATTGTTGCACTAATCCAAAATAACTGTCCGACCTTGGTCCCCATGGCCAAAGTTGACCCATGACAGACCTCATAGCAAGTCCGGACAACCAATGGAGCTCGGCCCATGCGGCCATCCTTTCATTCAACGGCAGTGGACGCATCGGGGCACTGAACTGCGACCAGAATAACCTTTCTACCTTATGGTCTTTTCGATCTTTGTAAAATTCAGTCGCATCAGCAGCACTCTTTGCCAGGTCCGCATACGCGTCTGCAGCACTACACAATTGATCCAGAGGGGCATACTTCGGATCTCCAAACTTCATCCGCAACAAATAGGGCCTCCCAGCCGTGATAACTCGGGCTTCACGACGCTCCTCCCTTATCCCTCTCATTTCAAAGCGGGTTTCCTTGGCTGCCTCTAGGGCCTTCTTCAGGTCGGCCGCTTTCGCTTGGTTGTCCTTCTCAAGGAGCTCATAGCGGTCGGTGGCATCTTTCAGCTCAACAGCCATCTTGGCTATCCTTTCCTCGCTCCGGCGATGAGCAGCCTGTTCGGCTCTTAACTATTCGACCGCCTTTAGGGTGGCCACATCACTTATTCGAGCTCGTTCCATGGCTCGGGCAAGCTCCGCCTGAAGAGTCTCTACGGCAGCAGCTCCATCTACAGTCACAGTATATTATAGATACTAGCATAATGCTACTCTTACCATTTACTGACAAGCCGAACATACATACCATGGGCCTCGTCAAGACGCTTGTTAACAAGCGCAATGTCGGCATCCACCACGTCAAGCTGCCACTTCAGTTCGGCAAAATCTGCAGTCCGGTCAGCCACCGGACAATTAGCCGACTGCACATAAAAGCGGCGTGATTATTACCTGGGATTACGATCCTCTGTTTGCTACCTCTGGATAGCAACCAGAGTCTCGGGGGCTACTATCTATACAGAGCACACCTAGCATGTGCGGTACCATCAGAAATACATATATTATTTTGCGTACCTCAAAGCCGCTAAACAGACTTTTAAAGGCTTCATTCAAACCGCTTTTGGCGGACGAAATCCTCTCAATCACCGTACCCATTAAGGTACGATGTGTCTCTGAGATGGCCGCTCGCTCCAGAAGACCCATTAGAGTGTCCGGCTATATGCCGGACAATCCCAGACTCTTTTCTATCGCTCTCCTTGGGAGTCGAATATTCCGAACTTTGGGCAGCCGAAGTGTCAACTTATGGCCTTGACGAATCAGGGGAAATACTCCGTGACGACACCTCGGGGTCGTCCGCCCCATGTGTTTCGCTCTCCATCATCTCCGGAAGAAGATCCCCCGAAGACGAACTCTATGGAGAAGGGCTACGGGACGGACTGCGACAAATATGTCTCGGTTATCATTCTCAGACACAAAACATGATATATTTACCAAAGTACTCTTTTTACTTACGGCTCGGTGGAGGGCTAGCCCCCTTGCGGGCGATGTGCAGTAAGGACGCCCTCAGGGGCAGGGCCCCTTGGCGAGGGTTTCTTCCCTCGTTTGGAAGCTTTTGTTTCCAAGTCTTCAGATGAGGCCCTTTTCTTACCTTGAGGAGAGGGGATTTTAGGTTCACCTACCAGACTATCCTCCTTCTTGGAGGCACTTACTCCCCCAATTTGGATGTGTAAGGTATGAGGCCCACCTGTGGCCTCTCTATTCCTCCCCTCGTCTTCTCCTGATGGCACCTGATACGGCACGCGCTCAAGCATCCTAGTCAATAAAGGATCCGGCGAGCCTTCGGGAAAAGGGGCCGAACACCTAATCCTCTCCGCCTTCCTTATCCAGTCCTGGCAGAGAGCAATTTTTCAGAATAATGTTATAACAAACATAAGGGACGGTGTGTTCGGTAGCGGAATTACTTACTTGGGTACCCGGACGGTTGCAGTTGAGACCCATGTCCTCGGTTGTGTCCAGACACTTTAGTCGTGATCCGAAGAACAACCCATACATCTCTTTGAGCATCATGCCGAAGAATTGTTGAATGGTTCGCAGTCCTTCCGGGTTCAACTCCCACATACGGAGAGGCCGACGTTGGCAGGGCAGGACCCGACGAACCAGCATTACTTGCATTACCTTGACAAGACTGACATCCATCTTCAAGAGGTCTCAGATGCGATTTTGCAGTGTCAGCACGTCATTAATTGGCCCCGGGTCCATCCCCTTGTTGACCCATGACGCCAGTTGCAGCGGAGGGCCCGAGCAGAATGCTGGAGTGGCCGATCGCTTTGTACCTCGGGGAGCTGTGAGGTAAAACCACTCCTGTTGCCATAAGTCAGAAGTTTCTGTGAAGGAACCCTTTTGCCATGGGGCGTCGGCGCCTTTTCTTATTATAGCGCCTCCGCACTCCAGGTGACGCCCGTCAATCACCCTCGGCCTCACGTTGAAGGTCTTGATCCATAGGCCGAAGTGGGGGGTGATGCGGAGGAAGGCTTCACACACGACGATAAACGACGAGATATGAAGGATGGAATCCGGAGCTAGATCGTGGAAATCTTGCCCATAGTAGAACATGAGACCTCTCACGAAGGGATCAAGACTAAAACCTAGCCCTCGGAGAAAGTGGGAAATAAATACGACACTCTCGTTGGGTTCGGGAGTGGGGATGACCTGTCCTTGAGCAGGCAGCCTGTGCGGAATCTTGGCGGTAAGATACCTGGCCTCCCTAAGCTTCTTGACGTCCTCCTCCATGACGGAGGACGCCATCCACCGGCCTTGAAGGTTGGATCCGGACATGGTTGAAGGTCTGACGCGCTTAGCTTGATCCTTGGGTGTTGGAACTCGAGGTGTGCGAGGGGAAGGATCAAGCGTGGGAAGAAAAAGGACATGCCTTGGCCCCCTTATAAAGAGGACGAATATCAAGCGTCCCCCGCGTGGCCGTTTGGGACTTGCCTAAAATCGAGGAGTCATATTAAACAAACACGGTTGGGTTACCCACACCTGTATTGATGACAATCCCGGGATAAGGGGAACACGATCTCTGCTTTGACAAGACGTGCCAATAAAACCGCCTCGCAGCATGTGTAATGTCTGGTTATGAAAAATGGTTCGAATAAGGACCGGGCCGTGGCGTGATGATGCGCTGTGAAAAAGCTTTCAGCATATTAGATTTGTGGAATATTGTGCTCTCTATGGTGGTATGTGGAATTTGCTTTGCAGAGCCAGACATGATTCTCATGTTCAAAATCTTCTATGAAGTATTCCGAGAAGCAACCCGCCTTGCAATGCCGAAGACAATCTGCGTGCCCGACTCATCGTCATTGAAGCCTGGTTCAGGGGCTACTGAGGGAGTCCTGGATTAAGGGGTCCTCGGACAGCCGAACTATATACTTTGGCCGGACTGTTAGACTATGAAGATACAAGATTGAAGACTTCATCCTCTCTCCGGATGGGACTCTCCTTTGTGTGGAAGGCAAGCTTGGCAATTCGGATATGTAGATCTCCTTCTCTGTAAACGACTCTGTGTAACCCTAGCCTCCTCCGATGTCTATATAAACCGGAGGGTTTAGTCCGTAGGACGAGAACAATCATAATCATAGGCTAGCTTCTAGGGTTTATCCTCTACGATCTCGTGGTAGATCAACTCTTGTAATACTCATATCAGTAAGATCAATCAAGCGGGAAGTAGGGTATTACCTCCATCGAGAGGGCCCGAACCTGGGTAAAACATCGTGTCCCCCACCTCCTGTTACCATTAGCCTTAAACACACAGTTCGGGACCCCCTACCCGAGATCCACCGGTTTTCACAACGACACCTGGCCCGTGACTCTATGTATGTATAACCTTCCTCCTTGGATGTGCATGAAGCGGAAGTTTATTATGATGCTAGATCTCATCCATGGCCCTAAGCAACCCGACAACAACATTGATGTGTACCTAAGGCCATTAGTTGAAGAACTTTTACAACTGTGGAATGGAAATGGTGTACGTGCGTGGGATGAGCACAGACAGGAGGAATTTAACCTGCACGCATTGCTGTTTGTAACTGTCAACGATTGGCCCGCTCTCAGTAACCTTTCAGGACAGACAAACAAGGGATGCCACGCATGCACGCACTGTTTATCTGACACCGAAAGTATATACCTGGACAAATGCAGGAAGAATGTGTACCTGGGCCATCATCGATTTCTTCCGACCAACCATTAATGTCGAAAGAAAGGAAAGCATTTCAAAGGCGAGGAAGATCACCGGAAGAAGCCTGCCATGTGTACCGGTGATCACGTACTTGCTATGGTCAATGATTTACACGTAATCTTTGGAAAGGGGCCCGGCGGACTAGCTGTTTCGAGTGACTCTGAGGGACACGCACCCATGTGGAAGAAGAAATCTATATTTTGGGGCCTACCCTATGATACGTCTCCAACGTATCTATAATTTTTGATTGCTCCATGCTACTTTTTCTACTGTTTAGGCAATATTGGGCTTTATTATCCACTTTAATATTACTTTTGGGACTAACCCATTAACCGGAGGCCCGGCCCAGATTTGCTGTTTTATGCCTATTTCAGTGTTTCGAGGAAAAGGAATATCAGACGGAGTCAAAACGGAACGAAATCAACTGGAGAAGTTATTTTTGGAAGGAAACCCACCTGATGGACTTGGACCCCACGTCAGAAGACACGGGAGGTGCTCACGAGGGTGGGGGCGCGCCTACCCCCCTGGGCGCGCCCCCCTGCCTCGTGGGGCCCCCGTAGCTCCACCGACGTTCTCCTTTCACCCATATATACCGTCGTACCCTAAAACTTCCAGAACAGAAGTTAGATGTAGCGACCAGACCCGAATGGATCAAGTCTCTGTGCTCGATGTCATCCTGGATCGATAATCCGACACCACACAAGATTTCAAGGAATTATAGCAGAGTAGCAATCACACACTTATTACATCGTTGTCCACAAGGGAACTTAAAACAATAATATGGCTTAAGGCCATCTAATAATAACAGCGAAGGCTTGGAAGATAAGTGAGTCCATCAACTCCATCGGCATCACCGAGTATAGAACCACGACCTAACACCTTACTCGTCGTGCGAAAAGTCTCGCAATGTGAAAGTTGCAGCCCAAAACGGGTCAGATATGGAATATGCTTTGGCAATGTAACACATAGAGAGTAATGAAGCAACAAGCCTATACTACATGCATATATGGCTGGTGGTAAGGCTCTCTGATTTACATTTTTGCATAAAGCTAATTTTTCCCTACATCAAAGGAATAATTTTATTTAACTATCATGGTGGTTGTTAAACATTGAGAATGGTTGACAGATCCTCAATCCCAATTAAAAGTACTCATCAAAACCCAATACATTTATTAGTAGTAACATGTTGAGATTCACATGATATTCAATTACGGATACTCAATACGTCCATAACCGGGGACACGGCTAATCATGATTAGTTTATACACTCTGCAGAGGTTTATGCACTTTTCCCCACAAGACTCGATCGCCTCCGCTTGGTTCTCGCACTACAGGGTGTTTGAGAAACGAATGACCGAGACATAGTCTTTCGATGCGCTAGCACCTTACATGTGGGTAGACCGTACCAACCTACATCCCCTACATCAGCTAGCCTACCCGTAAGAGTTCGCACAACTTAGTCAACTACGCCAGAGCCCATAATTGGCTTGTGGCTGCACACGGAAGTTTCCAGTTTGAATAATCTTATGATCCCTTAGAGCACAGGTGGCGGTCCAAGAAATACAGCAAGTCTGATGGAAACCAGGTGCCTCAATCCACCCAGATGTGTGTTTAGGTTGCCACCTTAGATAAACCTTTAATTAACAATCTCACATCTGTCATGGATATTCACTCACCCAATCCACGTCTACTAGCATAGCATGGCATAATAAGCAAACGTAGAAGTAACTCCCAAGGTTTCATAAGTAAAACAGGTAATAGGTACTACCTCAATCTACTTCCCAAACCCACAATTTAATTAGATCCTAAACATGCAAGTGTTTGAGGGTTTGATCTAATGCAATAAAACTGGGTAGTAGAAAAGGTATCATCAAGTGTTACTTGCCTTGCGATGATCCATGAGACCTAGAGATTCAAGTAACAAGCGGCGCACTCGGGTGATCTAACGCAGACAAACAACAAGCATACAATAAGTACTTATCTAATGCACAGGAAATCTCGAATAAAAGATCTAACAGAGAGTTCAACTTAAGAACCCTGGTTGCAAAAGAATCGAATCAAATAAAGCATCGGAAGTCGAAACTCGAGAGAGAACGACTCGGTTTAGCAATCTGAAACTAGGTCAAAATTTTACAGTAGCAAAACTCTGTGTAAGTAGGTTAGTCGAACGGCGGTTTCAGAACGAAACTCCAGCGCTTGAATCACCTGATTCCGATAAACGAGCGAGAAAATAAACAGATTTGAAAATCGGATCGGAAATCGAATCAGAAAAACAACGGATTAAATCCGATTAAAAGAAAACGACGAACGGGTTAAATAACGGACGTTCGTTAACAGAACTAATCAATGAACACATTCATTGAAACGAGCGGTTCGGTGAGCGTTCATTAAATAAGAAAACCGAAAAAATAAAAACCATCTAGGGTTTTTTAAAAAACCGAACATCTTCAAAAAACGGATCGGGTTTTCTAAAGAAAACCGGATCGGGCGGTCGGCGGTGGCTACCTCGGTGGCTTCGCCGGGGGGCCCGGGGCTCTGGGGGCTCGGGGGCGGGGTCGGCGAGGTGGCGGCGAGGTGGCGGCGCGGGCAGAGACGGGCGGGCGTCCGGCGACGGCGGCAAGTGGCGCGGGTCGGGTGAGGCGGGCGGCGGGATGAGAGAGAGAGGGGGGCGGGGTATTTAAGGATGGGGGTGGCGGGTGGCTTGGGGAGGGGGCAAGCCGGGGGCGGCGGCGGCGGCGACGCCCCGAGGGACTCGGGCGGCGGCGAGTGGGAGATCACAGGGAGGGAGAGGAGGGGGGTAATTTGGGCAGGCTGGGCCTCGGCCAGTAGCGATTTTTTTTTTTAAAAACAAAACCAAACGAATTAAAAAAATACCAAACGAACTCCGAATTTAATAAAAATAATTTTTCCCAACTCCTAAAAATGAGTCGAACAAAGTGAACTTTTAAAAACGGCAAACACGCATATATTTTTAAAATGCTCATTTTACCTAAAGCAAATAAATCTTTCAAAAGCCAAATTTGATTTATTTATAAAATCTTCATTTTTCCTAAATGTTGGGAAAGTCATATTATTCCCTCTCTAAAATTTTGTATAGGAAAAACTTTATGAAGATAATTAAATAAATCCAATGATCCTATTTTCATAATTTGAGAAAGCCCAAATATGAAAATAATGAAACTTCCAACTCTCTCCGAGGGTCCTTGAGTTGCGTGAAATTTTCTAGGATCGGAAAATGCGAGAAAATATGATATGCATGATGAACTAATGTATAACATTCCAAATTGAAAATTTGGGATGTTACAAACCTACCTCTTAAGATGAATCTAGCCCTCGAGATTCGGGTTAACTAGAAAATAGGTGAGGTGATCCTTAAGCAAAACTTCTTCTCTTTCCCGGTGGCTTCATCCTCGGTGTGGTGGCTCCACTGAACTTTGCAAAACTTGATAACCTTGCTGCGGGTAACTCTGCTGGCATAATCGAGAATCTTAACGGTTTTCCTCATATGTTAAGTCATCTTTCAACTGAATTGCTTCGGTGGCACCGTGTCGCTTAACGGTACCTCTGCTATCTCGGGTGACATTTCTTCAAGCGAGAAACGTGGAATACATCATGAACTCCGACAGTCCTTCCGCAATTCCAACTTATAAGCAACTTCTCCCATGCGTTGCAAAATCTTATACGGTCCAACGAAGCGGGTGCTAACTTTCCTTTAACTCCAAAACGCTTAACTCCTCGAGCGGGGATACTCGAGATATACTGTCTCCAACCTCATACTCAATCGCTTTGCGCTTTGAATCGGCATACCTCTTTTATGCAGACTGGGCTACCTTGAGCCTGTCTCGAATCAACTTAACTTTCTGTTCGACTCCTTAATCAAATCTGGTCCAAACAACCGACGATCTCCAGGTTTAGTCCCATGACAACGGTGTCCTGCACCTTCTTCCATCTGAGCCTCAAAAGGTGCCATCTTCAAACTGGTTTGGTAACTGTTGTTGTAGGAAAATTCTGCATCTGACAAATTATCATCCCAGCTAGATCCATAATCTAGTGCACAAGCTCTCAAAGATATCCTCCAAAATCTGATTGACTCTCTCGGTCATCCATCGGTCTGTGGGTGGAAAGCTGTCTGAATTCAATCTAGTTCCCAATGTTTCGTGCAACTGGTTCCAAAATTTCGAGGTAAATTGGGTTCCTCTATCGATCGATGCTCCTCGAACTCCGTGTAAACACACAATTCTGGTCATGTATATCTTTGCCAACTTAGCACTGCTATAGGTAGTCTTGACTGGAATGAAATGAGCTACCTTAGTCAAACGGTCGACTATAACCCAAATCGAGTCATAACCTGAACAAGTCTTTGGCAAACCTGTGATGAAATCCATGCCTAGTTTATCCCACTTCCATTCGGGTATCGGCAATGGTTGTAACAATCCTGCTGGCTTCTGATGCTCTGCCTTTATTTTCTGACATACGTCACAAACTGCTACATACTCCGCAATATCCTTCTTCATTCCGGTCCACCAGAAAGTATTCTTCAAATCCAAATACATCTTGGTATTTCCTGGGTGAATCGAATAGGGGGAATCATGAGCTTCTTGTAAAATCAACTTCCTGATCTCTGGGTTATTGGGCACATAAACACGGTCTTCAAACCATAGGGTATCGTGCTCATCCTCACGAAATCCTTTAGATTTTCCTTTGCTCATTTTCTCTTTTATAGAGGCAACTTCCTTGTCTGCCTTTTGGGCTTCTCTGATTTTGTCCATCAGTGTTGACTGAATCTCCAATGCTGCTACATAGCCTCTCGGAACTATTTCCAAACATAGCTCTCGAAGGTCCTCGGCTAACTCATTGGGTATTCCTCCCATCATTAGGGTATTGACGTGGCTCTTACGGCTCAATGCGTCAGCTACGACATTAGCCTTTCCGGGGTGATAATGCAATCTCATATCATAATCCTTGATAAGTTCTAACCATCTCCTTTGCCTGAGATTCAATTCCTTCTGTGTAAAGATGTACTTCAAACTCTTGTGATCCGTATATACTTCACAATGATTTCCAATGAGAAAATGTCTCCACGTCTTCAGGGCATGCACCACGGCTGCTAACTCCAAGTCATGAGTGGCATAGTTCAACTCATGGGGCTTAAGTTGTCGTGAACCATACGAAACAACTCTTCCTTCCTGCATAAGCACTGCTCCAAGTCCTCGACGTGAAGCGTCGCAATACACCTCATAATCCTTAGTCTGATATGGCAATATCAAAACTGGTGAGGTAACCAATCTTTTCTTCAACTCCTGAAAACTTGCCTCACAGTCCTCAGTCCATATGAATTTGTTTTCCTTCTTCAACAATTCAGTCATAGGCTTTGCAATCCTTGAGAAATTCTCAATGAATCTTCGGTAGTATCCTGCGAGTCCAAGGAAACTCCGAATCTCTCCAACTGTCGTTGGTGCTTCCCATTTGGTTACGGTCTCAACCTTTGTGGGGTCAACGGCTATTCCTTCTCCGGATATAACATGTCCGAAATCCAACTTCCTTTAACCAAAACTCACATTTGCTGAACTTGGCATACAACTGGTGTTCCTCGGTTTCTCCAAAACCAATCGCAAATGTTCCTTGTGTTCCTCTTCATTCTTCGAGAAAATCAAAATGTCATCAATGAACACCACGACGAACTTATCCAAAAACTCCATAAACACTTTGTTCATCAGGTTCATGAAATAGGCTGGTGCGTTAGTCAGTCCAAAGGACATAACGGTATACTCATACAGTCCATATCTCGTGGTAAATGCTGTCTTGGGTATGTCTTGCTCCCGAATCTTCAATTGATGGTACCCTGATCGTAAATCGATCTTGGAAAACACCTTAGCTCCTTGCAAACGATCCAACAGATCATTTATCATAGGTAGTGGGTACTTGTTCTTGATCGTTACTTCATTCAATCCACGATAATCAACAACCATTCTTAACGATCCATCCTTCTTCTCCACTAACAAAACGGGTGATCCCCAAGGTGAAGAACTTGGGCGAATAAAACCTTTATCCAATAGTTCCTTAATCTGCTTCTTGATTTCCGCCAAATCCTGTGCGGGCATCCTGTACGGTTGCTTCGATATCGGGCCTGTTCCGGGCAACAGCTCGATCAAAAACTCAATGTCTCTATCCGGTGGCATTCCTGGCAACTCTTCCGGAAATACATCAGGATAATCCTTCACCACTGGTACTTCTTCCTGCACCACTCCTGATAAGCAATTAACTTGTGCTCTCCTCGGCTCGTGCCGTGATACATACTTGATCCTTCTTCCTTCTGGTGTGGTGAGTAAAATTGATCTAGTGGAGCAATCAATGTTTCCTCCATATCTTGATAACCAATCCATACCTAATATCACATCCAATCCTTGGGATTCCAGAACTATTAGGTCTGAGGGGAAAACATAGTGTCCAATCCTTAATGGCAGTCTATCACACCATTTACTAGCCATGTACTCTGCTCCGGGTGAGGTTACTAGCATGGGTGACCTAAGGGCTTGGGTTGGTAACTTGTACTTATCCACAAATCCCCTTGATATGTGTGAATGCGATGCACCAGTATCGAAAAGAACAACTGCAGTAAATGACTTGACCAAAAACTTACCGATTTCTGCATCGGGTTGATATTCAACCTCCTCCACATCAATGTGGTTCACCTGTCCCCTGTTGAAAGGGTTGGGCTTCTTCCCAGAGCTTCCATTGCCATTTCCATTCTGGCCTTCTGGACAGTCATTTGCATAATGCCCAGTCTTGCGGCACTTAAAGCAAGTAATATGACTCGGGTCTACTTTGGATGGTGTTGACGGGTTGGTGCGATTCTGTCCGTTGCTTCCTCCATTCCCGTTCCCATTCTTAGTGCCATTATGGTTGCGCGAATTACCTCCTCCATGGGTATGCTGAAACTGAATTCCTGATTTAGGGGTATAACGAGGTTTCATGGGCTCGAGTTATCCTTCCCTGTCCATACTTCCGCTTGCAGTTCTCAATTTGCTGCTGCTTCCTTCAATCATGAGGGCTCGGTCTACCAACTCCTGGTAGTTGTTGAAACTGCTACCATCAACGGCATCTTGAACTCATCATTCAGTCCTTCTAGAAACTTCTCTGTTTAGCTGCATCTGTAGCAACATCATCCGGGGCTTAACGTGCTAATTTGCTAAAGTCATCCACGATTGCCAACAGTCCTTCCTCCTTGGCGTAAGTTGCGAAACTCACGCTTCTTCATAGCCATAGCTCCTCTTGAAACATGGGCAAGGCTGAAAGCTTGTGAAACTGATCCCATGTGGCAAAGGTCTCACGGGTAAGTGGCTGTAAAATTCTCCCACCATGCTGCGGCGGGTCCTTCAAGCTGATGTGCTGCAAACTTCACTCTTTCACCATCTGTGCATCTTGCAGTGGTCAGCTCCCTACCTATCTTGCGGAGCCAATCATCTGCTACAATCGGCTCGGTGCTACTGGAATACACCGGCGGATTCAGTCTAAGGAAACGAGTCAGATGATCCGCAGGGGGTGGTGGCGGTGGGGTGTTGTTGTTGTTGTTGTTGTTGTTGTTGCCCTGGTTCTGCACCAATGTTTGAATCAGCGTATTCTGCTGCTGGATCAGTTGGGTGATCTCTGGCGGGAAAACGAATCCGGGGTCACGTCTCGGAGGCATCTGATGGGTTTAGAAAAGATGAGAATTTAGAATAGATTGAGGTCTAAGGGGAATCACTACCCAAATGCACATGAGCAAAAACACACAAAATCACTTCATTCAATCAAACAAAAGGCTTACAACGATCTAACTATCGCAAAAGTGCGTGTACTACAATGTTTACATGGAGGGAAATACTACTAATATGTGGGGGACTTCTACTAATTTGAACCGATGGAAGACTCCATGATGTCTGCTCCAGCTTCGTCTTCAAAGTCGGGTTCACTTGGATCCGAATCGGTGTCGTCGATGTTGATGTAGTCGCTTGGGTATTCGACATACTGGTCTTCATTCTGGCGCCAACTTCTTCTTGAGTTCTTGATCTCGTACTTAAGATCGTTATTGTGTCTTGCCAGAGCTACGATCTCGTCCATGTAGTCCTTGCGTGTAGTCTTTAGTTCTCCTTCCAGTTCGATGATCCTTCCCTTTGCATTCTGCAACTCCAACATGTCATTGCACATTTGGTTCTCCTGGCGTCGAATGTGCTGGTTTAACTCCTGGATGAATGCTGCAATGGACCTATCCTTCTTGGTGCTGACGACGTCCCAGTTGTCATCTCGGCGTCCGCAAATCTGGTAGATGGTGTCCTTGAGGTCTTCTTGATAAACTTCTCCAATGCGTCCCATGGTGATATGAGCTGCCATGCTCTTTCCTGCACTCAAGTTGGTGCACTGAAAACACTATCTATAGGCTTGGTGATTGGGGCGAATGTCCTTCCTGGAACGTGAGCGTGAATCTTCCAGCGCTCCTCTTCAGGCAGAGTGGCGTTGAAAGTCCCGGTGAAGCTTGGTAGTCCAATGTTCAGGTACTTGGTAACTTCCTTCAAGTGAAATCCAAAAGGTGTGCCTTCATCTGGTTGGGTGTACTTGATCTTCGCGTCCGTCATCCTAAAGAGTAGAAAAGATGAGGAGTTAGAAAATGGGAAGAGAGTGATGATCTATGGCTTTAACTTAGTGGTCGTGTCCTACAGTCAGCGTGTGCTCTGATACCATTCTCTGTAGCGACCAGACCCGAATGGATCAAGTCTCTGTGCTCGATGTCATCCTGGATCAAGAATGCCGACACCACACAAGATTTGAAGGAATTATAGCGAGTAGCAATCACACACTTATTACATCGTTGTCCATAAGGAACTTAAAACAATAATATGGCTTAAGGCCATCTAATAATAACAGCGAAGGCTTGGAAGATAAGTGAGTCCATCAACTCCATCGGCATCACCGAGTATAGAACCACGACCTAACACCTTACTCGTCGTGCGAAAAGTCTGCAACGTGAAAGTTGCAGCCCAAAACGGTCAAGACATGGAATATGCTTGGCAATGTAACACATAGAGAGTAATGAAGCAACAAGCCTATACTACATGCATATATGGCTGGTGGTAAGGCTCTACGGTTACATTTTTGCATAAAGCTAATTTTTCCCTACATCAAAGGAATAATTTTATTTAACTATCATGGTGGTTGTTAAACATTGAGAATGGTTGACAGCATCCTCAATCCCAATTAAAAAGTACTCATCAAAACCCAATACATTTATTAGTAGTAACATGTTGAGATTCACATGATATTCAATTACCGGATACTCAATACGTCCATAACCGGGGACACGGCTAATCATGATTAGTTTATACACTCTGCAGAGGTTTGCGCACTTTTCCCCACAAGACTCGATCGCCTCCGCTTGGTTCTCGTGACTACATGGTGTTTGAGAAGCGGATGACCGAGACATAGTCTTTCGATGCGCTAGCACCTTACATGTGGGTAGACCGTACCAACCTACATCCCCTACATCAGCTAGCCTACCCGTAAGAGTTCGCACAACTTAGTCAACTACGCCAGAGCCCATAATTGGCTTGTGGCTGCACACGGAAGTTTCAGTTTGAATAATCTTATGATCCCTTAGAGCACAGGTGGCGGTCCGAAGAAATAGCAAGTCTGATGGAAACCAGTGCCTCAATCCACCCAGATGTGTGTTTAGGTTGCCACCTTAGATAAACCTTTAATTAACAATCTCACATCTGTCATGGATAGTCACTCACCCAATCCACGTCTACTAGCATAGCATGGCATAATAAGCAAACGTAGAAGTAACTCCCAAGGTTTCATAAGTAAAACAGGTAATAGGTACTACCTCAATCTACTTCCCAAACCCACAATTTAATAAGATCCTAAACATGCAAGTGTTTGAGGGTTTGATCTAATGCAATATAACTGGGTAGTAGAAAAGGTATGATCAAGTGTTACTTGCCTTGCTGATGATCCGCGAGACCTAGAGATTCGAAGTAACCAGCGGCGCACTCCGGGTGATCTAACGCAGACAAACAACAAGCATACAATAAGTACTTATCTAATGCACAGGGAAATCTCGAATAAAAGATCTAACCAGAGAGTTCAAATTAAGAACCCTGGTTGCAAAAGAATCGAATCAAATAAAGCATCGGAAGTCGAAACTCGAGAGAGAACGACTCGGTTTAGCAATCTGAAACTAGGTCAAAATTTTACAGTAGCAAAACTCTGTGTAAGTAGGTTAGTCGGAACGGCGGTTTCGTAACGAAACTCCAGGCGCTTGAATCACCTGATTCCGATAAACGAGCGAGAAAATAAACAGATTTGAAAATCGGATCGAAAATCGAATCAGAAAAATAACGGATTAAATCCGATTAAAAGAAAACGACGAACGGGTTAAATAACGGACGTTCGTTAACAGAACTAATCCAACGAACACATTCATTGAAACGAACGGTTTGGTGAACTTTCGTTAAATAAGAAAACCGAAAAAAATAAAAACCATCTAGGGTTTTTTTTTAAAAAAACCCGAACATCTTCAAAAAACCGGATCGGGCGGGTCGGCGGTGGCTACCTCCGGTGGCCATGGCCGGGGGCTCGGGGGGCGAGGGGCGGGGTCGGCGAGGTGGCGGCGAGGTGGCGGCGTCGGGCGGCGACGGCGGCGTCGGCGTCGGCGGCGGCAAGGGGTGGCGTCGGGTCGGGTGAGGCGGTGGGGGATGAGAGAGAGGGGGGCGGGGGGTATTTAAGGAGGGGGTGGCGGGTGGCTTGGGGATAGGCAAGCCGGGCGGCGGCGGCGGCGACGCCTCCGGCGGGACTCGAGGGCGGTGGCGAAGGGAGATCGCCGCGGGAGGAGAGGAGGTGGGCGGGGCGGGTGGGTGGTGGGCCTCGGCCGGGGGGGCGCGATTTTTTATATATAAAACAAAACCAAACGAATTAAAAAAATACCAAACGAACTCGAATTTAATAAAATAATTTTCCCGACTCCTAAAATGAGTCGAACAAAATGAACTTTTAAAACAGCAAACACGCATATATTTTAAAATGCTCATTTTACCTAAAGCAAATAAATCTTTCAAAAGCCAAATTTGATTTATTTATAAAATCTTCATTTTTCCAAAATGTTGGGAAAGTCATATTATTCCCTCTCTAAAATTTTGTATAGGAAAAACTTTATGAAGATAATTAAATAAATCCAATGATCCTATTTTCATAATTTGAGAAAGCCCAAATATGAAAATAATGAAACTTCCAACTCTCTCCGAGGGTCCTTGAGTTGCGTGAAATTTTCTAGGATCGGAAAATGCGAGCAAATATGATATGCATGATGACCTAATGTATAACATTCCAAATTGAAAATTTGGGATGTTACATTAGATCGGGAGTTCCGCCGCCGGAAGCCTCCAGAACCACCAAAAACCAATCGGGACCCCTTTCCGGTACCCAGCCGGAGGGGGGATCCATCACCGGTGGCCATCTTCATCATCCCGGTGCTATCCATGACGAGGAGGGAGTAGTTCACCCTCGGGGCTGAGGGTATGTACCAGTAGCTATGTGTTTGATCTCTCTCTCTCTCGTGTTCTCTCTCGTGTTCCATCTATGGCACGATCGTGATGTATCCCGAGCTTTGCTATTGTAGTTGGATCTTATGATGTTTCTCCCCCTCTACTCTCTTGTGATGAATTGAGTTTCCCCTTTTGAAGTTATCTTATCGGATTGAGTCTTTTATGAGAACACTTGATGTATGTCTTGGTGATCAACTTGCGGGTTTCGTGGCAATTGGGAACCTATGCATAGGGGTTGGCACACGTTCTTGACTCTCCGGTAGAGACTTTGGGGCATTCTTTGAAGTACTTTTATGTTGGTTGGATGAATCTGAGATTGTGTGATGCATATCGTATAATCATGCCCACGGATACTTGAGGTGACAATGGAGTATCTAGGTGACATTAGGGTTTTGGTTGATTTGTATCTTAAGGTGTTATTCTAGTACGAACTCTTTTATAGATCGATCCGAAAGAATAACTTTGTGGTGGTTTCGTACCCGACCATAATCTCTACGTTTGTTCTCCGCTATTAATGTCTTCGGAGTGACTCTTTGTTGCATGTTGAGGGCTTGTTATATGATCTATCTATGTTATAATTGTTGAGAGAACTTGCCCTAGTGAAAGTATGAACCCTAGGTCTTGTTTCCTATCATTTCAATACTGTTTACGCTCACATTTATCACTTGTTACCTTGTTGTTTTTATTATTTCAGATTACAAATACCTTTATCTACCTTCCATATTGCACTTGTATCACCATCTCTTCGCCGAACTAGTGCACCTATACAATTTACCATTGTATTGGGTGTGTTGGGGACACAAGAGACTCTTTGTTATTTGGTTGCAGGGTTGCTTGAGAGAGACCATCTTCATCCTACGCCTCCTGCGGATTGATAAACCTTAGGTCATCCACTTGAGGGAAATTTTCTACTGTCCTACAAACCTGTGCACTTGCAGGCCCAACAACGTCTACAAGGAGAAGGTTGCGTAGTAGACATCACCCTACTGGAAAGACCTAGAGGTCCGCTCTTCGATCAACATGATGCACGTGACGAAGAAACTTTGCGTTAACCTGCTAGGCTTCTTGGGCGTGTATGGGAAGATAAAAGATATAGCTGAGGCACGGGAGCACCTGCAACGTTTGCACGAAAAAGACGGCATGCCTCCAGAGCAGTATGAAGGTCCTGCCAGCTATGCTCTTACCAAAGAAGAGAAGGAAATGTTCTTTGAATGCCTGCTTAATATGAAGGTCCCGACTGGCTTCTCATCGAATATAAAGGGAATAATAAATATGCTAGAGAAAAAGTTCCAGAACATAAAGTCTAATGGCTGCCACGTGATTATGACGCAACTGCTTCCGGTTGCATTCAAGGTTGGAAAAAGCGGTAGGCATAAGTGAGGCGGTTGGCCCTCACCTAGTGCCTAGGCGGTGCTTAAGCGCCCTAGGCGTGGCCTAGGCCGTTACATAGTTTTTACTATCAAGGTGTATATGTGGTTGTTATATGTGTATTTATATGAATTTAGGGCATATAATTATGTTAAATATTAGCTACTAACATTGGAATATAACCCGTTTGGCATATGAATGCAATATGGCATGACTTCTCAATTGTGTAGATAATTTCCTGTTTGCCCTTCCTAGACTTCCATTTATGCCCTAGGTGAGGCATTTGGCCATCGCCTAGCGCCTAAGCGTGCCTAAGCACCCCCTAGGCAATGCCTTTTCCAACAGAGGTTGCATTGAGGGGGGTTCTACCGGAAAACGTCCGATTAGCCATTGTGAAGCTATGTGCATTCCTCAATGCAATCTCTCAGAAGGTGATCGATCTAGAAATCATACCAAGTCTAAGGAGTGATGTGGTGCAATGTCTTGTCAGTTTAGAGCCGGTGTTCCCACCATCCTTCTTCAATATCATGACACACGTCCTATTACATCTAGTTGAGGAGATTGTCATTCTGGGCCCCGTATTTCTACACAATATGTACCCCTTTGAGAGGTTCATGGGAGTCCTAAAGAAATATGTTCGTAACCGCACTAGGCCAGAAGGAAGCATCTCCATGGGCCATCAAACAGAGGATGTCATTGGATTTTTGTTGACTTCATTCCTGGCCTTAAGAAGATAGGTCTCCCTAAATGGCGGTATGAGGGGAGACTGACCGAAAAACACGCTTGGAGGGACTCAATAATATGCAGGGGCGGATATTCTTGGTCTCAAGCACACTACAGTTCTACGAACTCTACCTTGGTGACCCGTATGTCGATGAACACAAGAACATCTGTGCTCCAAACACCGGAGCAAAGGCGACGATGGATTACATGTGAACACATCGGGACTTTCAGCAGTTGGTTGCAAACACGATCGAGGTGAAAACACTGTTTGTGATGAGCTGTACTCGTTGTCGAGGGACCATCTTCATTGTAATGACTTACAAAGGATACGAGATAAATGGGAATACATTTTACACGATCGCCCAAGATCAAAAGAGCACCAACCAAAACAGCGGTGTCCGCTTTGATGCAGCAACCGAGAGGGGAAAGGGCACATATTATGGTTACATAGTGGACATATGGGAACTTGACTACGGAGTAGATTTTAAGGTCCCTTTGTTTAAATGCAAATGGGTCAATCTGTCAGGAGGCGGGGTACAGGTAGACCCACAGTACGGAATGACAACAGTGGATCTGAACAATCTTGGGTACACTGACGAACCGTTCGTCCTAGCCAATGATGTGGCACAGGTTATCTATGTGAAAGACCCGTCTACCAAACCGAGAAAAACAAAAAAAAAATAAGGAAGCAAATACATCATACAATGAGCCAAAGCGCCATATAGTTCTTTCAGGAAAAAAGGAACATCGTGGGAGTGGAGGGCAAGACAGACATGTCCAAAGATTATGAAATGTTTCATGAAATTCCTCCCTTCAAAGTCAAGGCTGACCCAAGCATCCAGATAAATGATGAAGATTATCCATGGTTACGGCGCAATAAGGAAAGGACACAAGCGAAGAAAATGTGAAGACTTTCTCCACAACTATTATGATGATATCATGCCAACTTTCAACCTTTTCGTAGTTTATTTGAAATGCCTGTTGTAACAGACAAGTTTTCATATGAAATCCTGATACTTTGAAAGAGATTGTCCATTTTGTACATGAAGTGCATCCAGTTTTTGCCGTAACCCTCTCAACTTTCTCGCACATGCTATGTGGATGAAATGATGATACCATGCCAACTTCCAACCTTTTCAGAGTCCATTTGAAATGCTTTTCAATTTCAGGGTCTTATAGCTCAAAATAATCAGTAAATGCATGAAAAATAACAAATGAAGTCAGAAAGGTTGAAAATTGATGATGTGGCTTTGAATGGTGCATTTTGAACACCCAAAAAGTCAGGAGTTCTAATAAGTTTTAAAAAATGAAATCCCTTTGTAACAGACGAGTTTCCGTATGAAATCCCGATACTTCGAAAGAGATTGTCCGTTTTGTACATGAAGTGCATCTAGTTTTTGCCGTAACCCTCTCAACTTTCTCGCATATGCTATGTGGATGAAATGATGATACCATGTCAACATTCAACCTTTTCGGAGTTCATTTGAAATGCTTTTCAATTTCAGGGTCTTATAGCTCAAAATAATCAGTAAATGCATGAAAAATAACAAATGAAGTCAGAAAGGGATGAAAATTGATTATGTAAGTAGAAACCAAATAATATAAAATAAACTTCAATAAAATATATAAGTAGAAACAAAATAAAATAAAATAAAATAAACTTTGATAACATAAATAAAATTTCTGGACCTAAAATTAACAAAGTATGTTTTGTTCAAAACATTATAAGAAAAAGAATTTTCCTGAAATAAATAAAATAGCAACAGTAAGTATTTTGTTGTAAGTAGAAACAAAATAAAATAAATAAAGCAAAAACAAAATAAAAAACTAGGAAAAATTAAAAAATGAGGGATGAAAATTGATTATGTAAGTAGAAACCAAATAAAATAAAATAAACTTTAATAAAATATATAAGTAGAAACAAAATAAAATAAAATAAAATGAACTTTGATAACATAAATAAAATTTATGGACCTAAAATTAACAAAGTATTTTCTGTTCAAAACATTATAAGCAAAAAGAATTTTCCTGAAATAAATAAAATAGCAACAGTAAGTAGTTTGTTGTAAGTTGTAAAAAAATAAAATAAATAAAGCAAAAAAGAAATTAAAAAAACAGGGAAAAAATTAAAAAATGCCACCTAGTAGGCCACCACGGCCTGAATACGACTAGAAACCCATCCATGTGCCAGGATTCAGGCCCGCAGAAGGCCCAGCAGGCCCACAGACATAGCAGTGCGAGATTAGGCCGAGAGGCCTGCGGTTGAGAGGAGCTCAACGGAGTTGGGGGGGCAGGGCTTATAAACTGGTCGTGCCGCTCCTCGGCTAGCAAGGTGGGACTAAACATCCCACCGCACCGTGGCTTTGGCAGCAGGACATTGGTCCCGGTTCGTGGCACAAACCGGGACCAATGCACACCTTTGGTACCGGTTCGTGGCACCAACCGGTACCAATGCCCACCCTTTAGTCCCGGTTGGTGCCACCAACCGGGACCAAAGCCCTCTGCTTCCCGCCCTTTGGGCTGCTGAAAAGAGGTCTTTGGTCCCAGTTGGTGCCACCAACCAGGACTAAAGGGGCATTGGTCCCGTGGGTCGACGAACCGACCAAACCTTTGCTATATAAGCCAGCACTTAGGAAAATTTCAGATTTCCATCACCAGTTTCCCCGCCCGACGACGCCGCTGAGCTCATCCACGCCGCCGCCGCCGCCGCCTTGTGCCCGAGCCCACGCCGTCGCCGTCGCCGCCGCCGCCTCCGCCCGCCGCCATCGCCGTCGCCCTCCGCCAGACGCCTCGAGCCGTCGCCCGTCACCACCACCGCCGTCGCCCTCCGCCCCGCCCGCTCTTGTCGCCGTCGCCCCCGCCACTAACGCCCTCCCTCCGCCGCCCACGCCGTCGCCTCCGTCGCCGATGTGAGCGCTACAGCGCCACTCCGTTCATTTTTCATATAATTTGTATTATTTTTTGTTCATTGCATTTTTTCATATATATATATATATATATATATATATATATATATATATATATATATATATATATAATGTATATATATGTATGTGGTAGCTATATGATGAATGGATGTGGCTATGTATGTATGAATATAATGTTCATAGCATTTTTGTTTATATATGTTCTTTTTCATATATGTATTAATTTTTATTTATGTTATTAGTAGATATTGATTTAAGGTTAGTGCTTAGTAGTTGAACTAGTTGATTTAATAAAACTAATTTATTTAATTTTACTATATATAGAAGTAGTTTATTTTAGTAAGAACTACCTTATTTTATTTATTTATAGTAAGTGCTTAGTAGTTGAACTAGTTGATTTAATAAAACTACTTTATTAAATTTTACTATATATAAGTAGTTTATTTTTAGTAAGAAGTACTTTATTTTATTTATTTATAGTAAGTGCTTAGTAGTTGAACTAGTTGATTTAATAAAATACTTTATTAAATTTTACTATATATAGAAGTAGTTTATTTTTAGTAAGAACTACTTTATTTTATTTATTTATAGTAAGTGCTTAGTAGTTGAACTAGTTGATTTAATAAAACTACTTTATTTTAATATATAGAAGTAGTTTATTTTTAGCAAGAAAATTAATATAACTAGTTTATTTTTTAGTTCAAGCAATTAATCCCGCATCCACGTCAATGATGCCTATCCCACATCCTCGTCGTCGACTCGGCTGAGGAGGCCGGCTTGATCAGAGGGGCCATGTCCGGGACTGGGCACCGCCGGGCTGGTATTGGGAGGTGCTACCTTCCTGGGGGCATAGGTTGGTGAGGAGCCAGCCCATTGTTGAGCCGATCCTTGTTTGGTGGCGGTCGCGTGGGCCAGTGACGGTGTCGAGGCTTCCGGACACCGTAGAGGTGGTACATCACCGTGTCAGCGAGGAGGACGAGCATGTCCGTCGCTACATGGTTGCGTTGGAGGGCAGGTTCGACAATACCTGGCAGGTTCTTCAGGGATCTCACTGGAGCTATGATACTGTGATGGTTCCTTCTCTTTGGGTGTCCACCGCCCGCGACGATACCTGTCGGGCGCTACGGTTCTAGCTGTATTAGCGATGCTATATGTATGATAGTATTCGAGGAGTATTAGTGATAATATTCGATGATGTTTGGACACAAGAGATGATGTAGTTTTGCTTATAATTGAATGCATGCTAATTTGAGTACTATTTATTTTACGATTTGGTTTTGCTTATTGAATGCTCAAATTGGAAAAGTACTCCTACTTTGAATGCTAAAATTGGAGAGCACTATGTAGAAATCTAGGAGCCCCCTCCATCATCCGCGCCATCGTCCCCGTCACCGACCCCCCATCCGACCTCGAGGTGAGACCAGCCAAATCTCCATGTCAATATGAGTCCTATAATATGAGTCCTCGGGTTGAATTTAAGTCTGTCAAGTCTCCACCTATATGAGAGGACGAAGAATCCCGACTGTTGTCATGGGGGTAGCTTCTCCTTCGTTCCCATGTGCTAGACACAATTTGGTGTAATGCACTCGGGAACGAAAGGAGGAGCTACCATCACCGACGGTCGCAAATGTCAGAGATGAATCAGTGAGGGAGAGTCTCCAACCATATATATATATGAAAGGACGAAGAATCCTGACTGTTGTCGTGGGGGTAGCTTCTCCTTCATTCCCGTGTGCTAGAGAATTTGGTGTAATGCACTCGGGAATGAAAGGAGGAGCTACTATCACCGATGGTCGAATATGTACACCACATGAGCTGAGAGTTTTCAAGAAAAGGCTCGACAGACCGATAGTCAACCCATGATGAAGAATAATGATCAGATTTAGGTTTTTTAGTACATGTATTTAATTGTACAAGTTTAATATTTGAATTATGAACATAGGAAATGTCGTACTCGGACGACGAAAACCGCCCGGGGGAGTGCGACTGGTGCCACGACGACCGAGGTTTGTGCGACAGGTTCCTTGAGCTGGACGAAGATCGGTACTTCAGCATTAAGCTCTAGGAGACCTTCGATGTTGAAACGGTACGCAACGACGACAATAGTTTTTTTCGTAATTAAGCATGACTTCAACTATTTTAACGTGTACTTTTCATCTTTTCTAATTCGACTAGCTTATCCCATGCTATGCAAGACGCCATGTCTTGGAGAGGATGGGTTTTGAAGACCATCAAAGTATGGAAACAAAGAAAATTCACCAAAGGACCCGTCATGGTGTGGATTTTGAAGTAAAGCTGTACAATTCTGAGAGTGTTACCCATTTTGGTTACAAAAATTGGGAAGCACTTTGCAAGATGTATGGTTTTGATGAGGGTATGCTTGTCACCATGGATCTTGGTGATCCTAAAATCGAGCAAGACAATATGGACATTTGGGTCCTTGTTGATACGCTTCCAATTCTTCCCCTATGTGAGCTTGTCAAACATAGTTATTAAGTAATTTATATTGTTTATTTCGAAATAGTTGACAGCTTATTTCCATTGACAACTTATTTTCATTCTTCAAAGAATGTGCGGAAGATGGTAGACAAAACCCACTATACCGATGGCTCCGAATTAACTTATAAGAAGAAAAATCATCTGATCGCATTTTGTACTGATCTTGAGAATTACAATATCTACAATCGAACTCCTCAACATTAGGTCAATACGTGCCACTAGTGCACGTGTTGAACTACGGTAACCACCATGGAGATACCCTGGTAAGATATTTTACTATTACGGCATCCGTGCATCTTTTGCATACTTCTAAAACTAGTACATCATTGCTAACTACGAAGTTATTACTATGTTTTTAATAGATAATCCCGAATGATTGTGTGCCTCATCTGATGTATACGCATGGTCGCCTTGATGTTTTGAACATACAACCAGGTCATCCTACGAATCTCAACTGTCCATACCGGATTTCTAAAAGAAGTGGAGACATGACAACCAAATGGAAAAAATATATGGACAGCCGTAAGGAGGTTCTTGGAAGCAAAAGGAAGCCAAGCGCAAGAATTGGAGACAGGATGATCTCCATTCTCCATAATGGAGAGTCAGGGTCTATATTGTTTTATGCTATTTTACCTTAAGGGTATTTAGGTCCTACCTGATACTGATCATGTGCTAAGAACAATTAAGTAGGGTTGGTTCGATGACTATGAGGATGATGATCGTATGACTTGTTATTAATAACGAGTAGAAGTTATATGATGATGCATGATTAGTAGGACTTGTTATTATATATGATGATGCATGATGCGAGCATGAAGAGTTATTATATATCAGCGGGTGAAATGAACATAGCAATAGCGTTGGTAAACCAAGCACGAATATATAAGAGAGGACACTTCTCTCTATTAGCTAGCTAATAACAACCTATATTAACCCCCAAACCAGCCCCTTTCAAAAAACACCTCAGCTCCAGCTAGCTGCTGACGCGTGGATGCCTTTTGGTCCCGGTTTATGTCCCCAACCGGGACCAAAGGCCCCCTTGCCTGGGCTGGCCGCAGCGGCCACGTGGAGGCCCATCTGTCCCGATTCGTGTAAGAACCGGGAATAAAGGCCAAGGGCATTAGTACCGACCTTTAAGTCCCGGTTCTTAAACCGGGACAGAAGGCCCTCACGAACCGGGACGAATGGGGGGTTTTCTACTAGTGGCAGAGAATCGTTTACAGCTGCCACACGAAGTTGAAAACTATATCTACGACATGCTAAGCATTAAAATCCTGATGTCTCCTACTCTCAAGCTAGTCTCCCTTGGTTTTTTCTTGCATTAATTTTGCTAAAGGCTGGTACTATGAAGGAAAGGTGCTCAAACTCAGTGACTTATGAAAACTCATATGAAGTAGGGAGATTACAGACTTCATTGTTGGTCATATTTATACGGAGATTGACGACACATGATGTGGCTGCCAGAGACATTTACATCGCCATGAGGAATTAATTTCTGCACAAAAGTTTCTCATAAATATGAAAGTCTCAAAGCCTGGAAGATCTTATCATCAAATAAGCAGGATCCTTGCTCGCAGAGATTTTTTCGGGAGTGAACCTGGTTACAAATTACAGGGCACGCCAGGTCATGAGATGTGTTAGCCTCAAAGACAAGCAACCTTTCCACTTGGTTGGTATTGTATCAGTTCAATTCTTTGTAGGTTAAATATTTTTTTTGAACCATCAAATAGATAGAAGAAAAAGGGGGAAGGACCCCATACAAAGTGAGAGTACACACAACCCCCCGTATCGAACAGCACACGCACACACACAAACAAAACAGCATCCTCAAAGAGCTACCTACAGCCCAGGCAAAAGAACAACAAGACAACATCCTGAAAGACACCCCCACCGTCGAGGTTGGTGTTTATCCGCAGTACAGCTGTTCTGCCGCTTGGGTTGTAGTCAAACTGGTTAGTGTGAACGTCAAGGCTTTCCGCCAAAAAAAAAAAATGTGTGAACGTCAAGGCGCATGATTACTGTCGATCTAAGCTATCGACAAAATTGCTAAAATAGTGGTGTCCATGACTAAAAAATGGTTCGTATTCAAAAGGCAGAACACAGAATCACAGCCATGTTAGAGAAAACTGTAGGAAGCATGGTCAGGAAGTAACAGGAGTGCACTGCACTGCAGTCCACTTCATGCCATACACTAGATAATCAATATACAAAATCTCACGTGGGTTTGTTTGTTTAATACACAAAGATTTGACAAACTAATCATAATGGGCAGATGAAACTGGCAACACTACGACTCGCTTAAAATCAAAAGAGTATACGTATATACAAAAAAGGCGGCGAGTAAGGTTCGAGGGAAGCTGCACTTGCCACGGGGTGACGACCTGACTAGCGCCTCGGGGCGGGTGATAAATTCGTTTGTGTAGCGAGGAGCGGGCAATACGGTCGCTAGTGTAGCGACAAGGAGGAGCGGGTGATATAGCCGCTGGATGGTGCAGCAACGTGGAGGATCAGGCCGTAGTTGTTTAACAGAGCATCGACGAGAAGGCGGCGAGGACGCAGTCGCTAGCGAGGCGACGGGTGATCGTCGTTCAATGGAACTACCTAGAGGAGGGCGATAGGCTGTCGACGACAAGGCATAGGTGATCGTTGATGGTTATGGAGTTGCCGAAGTTGCGACACCGACGAAATCATCGGGATCTTCGTTGGAGGGTGCAAGGTGGAGATGGCGAAGTTGCGAGTCGTTATCAAGGTGTGCACATTAGTTCTTGTAAGGTGCGTCCAAGAGCTCATGTGTGTGAGTCTTCTGCTACAGTAGAGATGCGTCACTGGTAGAGGAGAATTGAGAGATTGAGCGGATGGAAAAAGGAAATTGTGCTTCACTATTCCGTTCGTGATCAAGGAATTCCAGCGACACTAGTAGGAAAAGGGTCTAATGTGCAGCTCATTATTCCCGGTTTGAAATTGAGCCGGCACTAATTTGACCATTAGTGTCGTTTCCAACGGCTAGGCGGGCCGCTCTCTTTAGTACCGGTTCATGCAGAACCTTTAGCACCGGTACTAAAGAGAGTGGTGGCAGGATGTTGTCAGACTGGGGCCCGTCCAGCACCTTTAGTACCGGTTCTTGCCACGAACCGGTACTATAGGTCATCCAACATATAAACCCTTCGTCCACCTCGCTCTGTTCTTCCCCCTTTCCCCTCTCTTCCTCTCTGTTCTTCCTCTCTTCCTCTCGAGCTCATCACACATTTTGCCCAATTTTTGTCAAGATTTGAAGGCCCCCATCCATTCAAGTGATCACAAAGGTTAGCAACGTTATCCTTTCATCTCTCATTGCTAGATTAGCTCTTGCAATGCTTTATATAGTGATTAATTTGTGGTTTTAGTAATTTGGGAGGAATTATATGTGATAGTTTATTTGATTTATATGCAACTTGAGCTTAAAATAACTCTTAGTTTGCATATGTAGGTGTGGTTTACTTAGTGCCTTCCCGTCTCCGTCTTCACCACCGTCGATCGTCCACACCGACCCGTCGCTGGCACCACCTTGTGGTGAGCCTATTGTTCTTATTCTTTTTATATAAAAAAATCATGTTTGTGCGATTTAGATATATAGTTACTTGTATAATTATCTTACCCGTGCGTTGTTTGTTATACATAGTGCCATGGTTTTGATATCCGTCCCCGTCGGCCCTCGTCCATGTTATGATTCGGATGTGGTATATTCTCTTTTAAAACTATTTGTTGCATTTCGTGTTTATGACAAATTGTGCCCATCAAGTTGACATAGATATTTTTATCTAGGAGGTATGTGAACCGAAAATTCCAACCGACCCTATTGTCGAGAGGTTAAATTTAGTTGAAAGAGAAAACGAGTATTTGAAAGAAAAATGAAAAGAATTGAGGGGGAGAATATGGAATTGGAGTTGCATGTTGCCGATTTCGTCGATGATCACAAGATCAAGATGGAGAAAATGTGGTTGAAGATTAGAAAGATTAGAAAATATGCCATTGATAGTGTGGCTTGGTATCATTATGCTATTGGATCAATTGTTACCTTAGTTGCGATCTTGACCGCATTTGTTGTTGCATTTAAATGCTTTAGCTAGAGAGTTATTTGTATGTTGCATTTAAGTGTTGTATAAACTTTATGTCTGAACTTGTATTAATTTGGTCTATTCGATGGTGTGTAATGAAGATGCACCGGCAATGGATGTACGATGACCGATGCTCTCCCTAGTTCGTTGATGGCGTGCATACTTTTCTGATTGCGGCTCAGGCAAACAAGCGGGCGGATGGTTTTATGCCTTGTCCATGTGCTGGCTGTAAGAATGATCACAATTACTCTAACTCAAGAACCATTCACGTCCACATGTTTGAGTCCGGTTTCATGCCCCACTATAATATTTGGACCAAGCACGGAGAAAGAGAGTTATGATGGAAGACAATGAAGAAGAAGAGGACGATGATAGCTATCCTGGCCATGGGTTCCTTGAATACGATGATACAACAATGGGGGAAGAAGCTGAGCCGGCCATGCGGGAAGAAGCTGAAGAAGAGGCATCAGATGAGCCCGCTGATGATCTAGGTCGGGCTAGTGCCGATGCAAAGAGAAACTGCGCAAGTGAAAACGAGAAGAAGTTGCAGCGCATGTTAGAGGATCACAAAAAATTGTTGTACCCGAATTGCGAAGGTGACAATAAAAAGCTGGGCACCACACTGGAATTGCTGCAATGGAAGGCAGAGAATGGTGTATCTGACAAGGGATTTGGAAAGTTGTTGGTAATGATAAAGAATATGCTTCCAAAGGACAACGAATTGCCCGAGAGTACGTACAAAGCAAAGAAGGTTGTCTGCCCTCTAGGGTTAGAGGTGCAGAAGATACATGCATGCCCTAATGACTGCATCCTCTACCGCCGTGAGTACGAGGATTTGAACGCGTGCCCGGTATGCGGTGCATCGCGCTATAAGATCAGCCGCGATGACCCTGGTGATGTTGAGGGCGAGCGCCCCAGAAAGAAGATTCCTGCCAAGGTGATGTGGTATGCTCCTATAATACCACAATTGAAACGTTTGTTCCAAAACAAAGAGCATGCCAAGGCGATGCGATGGCACAGAGAAGACCGTAAGAAAGATAGAAAGTTGAGAGTACCCGCTAACGGGTCGCAGTGTAGAAAAGTCGACAGGGAGAAGTTTGTAGGTGACCCAAGGAACGTATGGTTTGGTCTAAGCGCAGATGGCATTAATCCTTTTGGGGAGCAGAACAGCAACCATAGCACGTGGCCTGTGACTCTATGTTTGTATAACCTTCCTCCTTGGTTGTGAATGAAGAGGAAGTTCATTATGATGCTAGGGCTCATGCAAGGCCCTAAGCAACCTGGCAACAACATTGATGTGTACGTAAGGCCATTAGTTGAAGAAATATTACAGCTATGGAATGGAAAAGGTGTACGTGCGTGGGATGAGCACAAACAGAAAGAATTTGACATAAAGGCATTGCTGTTCGTGACCATCAATGATTGGCCTGCTCTCAGTAACCTTTCAGGACAGACAAACAAGGGATACCGCGGATGCACGCACTGTTTGGATGATACCGACAGTATATATTTGGATAGTTGTAGGAAGAATGTGTACCTGGGACATTGTCGATTTCTTCCGAGCAGCAAGCCCGTAAGAAAGAAAGGCAAGCATTTCAAAGGTGAGGCGGATCACCGGACGAAGCCTCGCCACCGTACTGGTGTTGATGTACATGATATGGTCAAGGATTTGAAGGTAATCTTTGGAAAGGGTCCTGGCGGACAACCTGTTCCGAAGGACGCTTACGGACGCGCACCCATGTGGATGAAAAAATCTATATTTTGGGACCTGCCCTATTGGAAAGACCTAGAGGTCCGCTACGCAATCAACGTGATGCACGCACTAGTAGAAAAAGGGTCAAACGTGAAGCACATTAGTGCCGGTTTGTATTAGAGCCGGCACAAATGTATACATTAGTGCCGGTTCCAACGGCTAGCCTTTAGCATTGGTTCGTGGCTAACCTTTAGCACCGGTTCGTGCCACGAACCGGTACTAATGAGGGTGGTGGCAGGATGTTGTCAGTCTGGGCCCCCTCCAGCACCTTTAGTACCGGTTCGTGCCACGGACCGGTACTATAGGTCCTCCTGCATATAAACCCTTCGTCCAGCTCGCTCTGTTCTTCCCCCTTTCCCCTCTCCTCTCCTCTCTGTTCTTCCTCTTCTCCCCTCGAGCTAATCACACATTTTGCCCAAAATTTGTCAAGATTTGAAGGCCCCCATCCATTCAAGTGATCACAAAGGTTAGCAACTTTGTCCTTTCATCTCTCATTGCTAGATTAGCTCTTGCATTGGTTTATATAGTTATTAATTTGTGAGTTTAGTAATTTGGGAGGAAATATATATATGTGCTAGTATTTTATTTATATGCAATTTGAGGTCAAAATAACACTTAGTTTGCATATGTAGGTGTGGTTTACTTAGTGCCTTCTAAATCTCTGTCGTAACCACCGTCGATCGCCCTTTTGTCTCTGTCAGCGGCACCACCTTGTGGTGAGCCTCTTGTTAATGAAATTTTATATAAAAATTGATGTTTTTGTGATTTGGATATATAGTTACTCGTATAATAATTATCTTACCCGTCGTTGTTTGTTATACATAGTGCCATGGTTTTGATATCCGTCCCGTCGGCCCTCGTCTTTGTTATGATTCGGATGTGGTATATTCTCTTTTAAAACTATTTGTTGCATTTCGTGTTTATGACAAATTATGCCCATCAAGTTGACATAGATATTTTTATCTAGGAGGTATGTGAACCGGAAATTCCAACCGACCCTATTGTCGAGAGGTTAAATTTAGTTGAAAGAGAAAACGAGTACTTGAAAGAAAAAATGAAAAGAATTGAGGGGGAGAAGATGGAATTGGAGTTGCATGTTGCCGATGTAAATCGATGATCACAAGATCAAGATGGAGAAAATGCGCTTGAAGATTAGAAAGATTAGAAAATATGCCATCGATAGTGAGGCTTGGTATCATTATGCTGTTGGATCAATTGTTACCTTAGTTGCGATCTTGATCGCATTTGTTTTTGCATTTAAATGCTTTAGCTAGAGTTATTTGTTTGTTGCACTTAAGTGTTGTATGAACTTTATGTATGAACTTGTATTAATTTGGTCTATTCGGTGTTGTGTAATGAAGATGAGCCGGCAATGGATGTACGATGACCGATGCTCTCCCAAGTTTGTTGAGGCGTGCATACTTTTCTGCTTGCGGCTGAGGCAAACAAGCGGGCGGATGGTTTTATGCCTTGTCCATGTGCTGGCTGTAATAATGGTCGCAATTACTCTACGTCAAGAACCATTCACATCCACCTGTTTGAGTCCGGTTTCATGCCCCATTATAATGTTTGGACCAAGCACGGAGAAAGAGGAGTTATGATGGAAGACAATGAAGAAGAAGAGGACGATGACAGCTATCCTGGCCATGGGTTCCCTGAATACAATGATACAACAATGGGGGAAGAAGCTGAGCGGTAATGCGGAAGAAGCTGGGCGGCAATGCGGGAAGAAGCTGAAGAAGAGGCATCGGATGAGCCCGTTGATGATCTAGGTCAGGCCATTGCCGATGCAAAGAGAAACTAGCAAGTGATTTGGAGAAGAAGAAGTTGCAGCGCATGTTAGAGGATCACAAAAATTGTTGTACCCAAATTGCGTGGGTGACAAGAAAAGCTGGGCACCACACTGGAATTGCTGCAATGGAAGGCGAGAATGGTGTATCGACAAGGGATTTGGAAAGTTGCTGGTAATGATAAAGGATATGCTTCCAAAGGACAACGAATTGCCCGAGAGTACGTCTGAAGCAAAGAAGGCTGTCGCCCTCTAGGGTTAGAGGTGCGAGAAGATACATGCATGCCCTAATGATTGCATCCTCTACGCGGTGAGTACGAGGATTTGAGCGCTTGCCGGTATGGGGTGCATTGCGTTATAAGATCAGCCGCGATGAGCATGGTGATGTCGAGGGCGGCGCCCAGAAGAAGATTCCTGCCAACGTGATGTGGTATTCTCCTATAATACCATGGTTGAAACGTTTGTTCCAAAACAAAGAGCATGCCAAGGCGATGCGATGGCACGAAGAAGACCGTAAGAAAGACGGAAAGTTGAGAGTACCAAATGACGGGTCGCAGTGGAGAAAAATCGAAAGAAAGTACGGGAAGGAGTTTGCGGATGGCGCAAGGAGCGTATGGTTTGGTCTAAGCGCAGATGGCATTAATCCTTTTGGGGAGCAGAGCAGCAACCATAGCACCTGGCCTGTGACTCTATGTTTGTATAACCTTCCTCCTTGGTTGTGCATGAAGCGGAAGTTCATTATGATGCCAGTGCTGATCCAAGGCCCTAAGCAACCCGGCAACGACATTGATGTGTACCTAAGGCCATTAGTTGAAGAACTCTTACAACTGTGGAATGGAACAGGTGTACGTGCGTGGGATGAGCACATGGGGGAAGAATTTTACCTAAAGGCGTTGCTGTTCGTGACCATCAATGATTGGCCTGCTCTCAGTAACCTTTCAGGATAGACAAACAAGGGATACCGTGGATGCACACACTATTTTGATGATACCGACAGTATATATTTGAATAGTTGTATGAAGAATGTGTACCTGGGACATCGTCGATTTCTTCCGAGCAGGCATCCCGTAAGAAAGAAAGGCAAGCATTTCAAAGGTGAGGTGGATCACGGACGAAGCCTCGCCACCGTCTTGGTGCTGATGTACATGATATGGTCAAGGATTTGAAGGTGATATTTGGAAAGGGTCTGGCGGACAACCTGTTCCAAAGGACGCCGACGGACGCGCACCCATGTGGAAGAAGAAATCTATATTTTGGGACCTGCCATATTGGAAAGACCTAGAGGTCCGCTCCATGTCGACGTGATGCACGTGACGAAGAATCTTTGCGTGACCCTGCTTGGCTTCTTGGGCGTGTATGGGAAGACAAAAGATACACCGAGGCACGGAGGACCAGCAACGTATGCACGGAGAAGACGGCATATATCGAGGTCATGCAAGCTACGCTCTTACCAAAGAAGAGAAGGAAATCTTCTTTGAATGCCTGCTCGATATTAAGGTACCATCGGCTTCGTCGAATATAAAGGGAATAATAAACATGGCAGAGAAAAGTTCCGAACCTAAAGTCTCATGACTGCCACGTGATTATGACGCAACCGCTTCCGGTTGCATTGAGGGGCTTCTACGGAAAACGTTCGATTAGCCATTGTGAAGCTATGTGCATTTCTCAATGCAATCTCTCGAAGGTAATCGCTCCAGAAATCATACCAAGGTTCTGTAATGATTTGGTGCAATGTCTTGTCAGTTTTGAGTTGGTGTTTCCACCATCCTTCTTCAACATCATGGCGCACGTCCTAGTTCACCTATCTTGAAGAGATTAACGTTTTGGGTCCTGTATTTCTACACAATATGTTCCCCTTTGAGATGTTCATGGGAGTCTTAAAGAAATATGTTCATAACCGTTCTAGGCCGAAGGAAGCATCTCCAAGGGCCATCAAAATGAGGAGGTCATTGAGTTTTGTATTGACTTTATTCCTGACCTTAAGCCGATTGGTGTTCTGAATCGCGCATAAGGGCAGACTGGATGGAAAAGGCACGCTAGGAGGGGAACAAATAATATGTATGGACGGACATTCTCTCACCGAAGCACACTACACAGTTCTACAGAATTCCGCCTTGGTGGCTTCAGTATATGGATGAACACAAGAATTTGCTACGCTCCAAACACCCGGAGCGGTATGATGACTGGATTACACGTGAACAAACCAGGAGTTTCGCCACTGGTTGCGAACACGCACCATGCATGACACCTCTATTGAAGATGACCTGTACTTGCTGTCCCGCTACCATCTTGAATATAATGACTTTCAAAGGGTGCGAGATAAATGGTAATGCATTTTACACGATCGCCCAAGATAAGAAGAGCACCAACCAAAACAGTGGTGTCCGTTTTGATGCAGAAACCAAGGCGGAAAGGAAACATATTATCGTTATATACAGGACATATGGGAACTTGACTATCGGCGTGGTTTGAAGGTCCCTTTGTTTGGTGCAAATGGGTCAATATGACACGAGGCGGGTAACGGAAGACCCGCATGCGGAATGACAACAGTGTATCTCAACAATCTTGCGTGTGCAGACGAACCATTCGTCCTAGCCAATGATGTGGCACAGGTTTTCTATGTGAAGGACATGTCTACCAAGCCAAGAAAAAGAAAAGATAAGGAAGCGAATGCATCGTACGATGAGCCAAAGCGGCACATAGTTCTTTCTGGGAAGAGAAACATCATGGGAGCGGATGATAAGACAGACAAGTCAGAAGATTACGAAAAGTTTGATGAAATTTCTCCATTCACAGTGAATATTGACCCGAGCATCCCGTTAAATGATGAAGATTTTCCATGGTTACGGCGCAAAGGGACACACGCGAAGAAAAAGTTTCACGCCCAAAGATCTGGGATGTGATCGGCTTCACTATCATCACTTTCTTCATGTTTCACACCCGAGGGGAATCTCTGTAATAGTTAGGGTAGTTATGTGTTTTGGCATTTGAAGCGAAGAAATTTTATGTGCAAACAAATTCTTTCATGCCTTTACTGATTTTTAAAGTTAAATTATTCATAAACTAGTGATTCACACTAATTTCAAATAATTCAAAATTTAAACTATTCAAATTTGAAAACTACGGGCACTAACAGAAAGTTTGTAATTTTTGTACCTAAAGCAAAAATATTCACAAAGAAACTCTAAATACACAAAAAACAACACAAAAATAAATAAAGCAAAAAATCCCACCTACTAGGCGTGGCGGCCTGCATACGACTAGAAACCCAACCTGTTGTTGGGCGGGATGCAGGCCCAAAAAGGCCAAGTGGGCCACAGGCAACAAAGAACACGTAGGCCCAGTGGGCCTGCTTTGGAGAGGAGCTCGAGAGAGCGACCGCGACGGGGTTTATAAACCAGTGCGGTCGCCCCTCGGCTAGCGAGGTGGGACTAAACTTGCCGCACCGCACCTGCTGCTAATAAGACCCCTTTAGTACCGGTCGTGGCACAAACCGGTACTAAAGGGGGCCTTTAGTACCGGTTTGTGCCACCACCCGTACTAAAGGGGTCGCTTCCGCTGCTTGGGCTGGCCAAAACAGACCTTTAGTACCGGTTGGTGGCTCCAACCGGTACTAAAGGTGCCTTCTATATATACAACACTTGAAAAATTTCATTCTCCTCTGTTTCTTCCTCTGTTTCCCCATTGAACCGCCTTGATCGATCGACCCGTCACCGACAAGGTCGCCGTCGCCACCCGTCCCGTCGTCGTTGCCGCCCGTCCCGTCGCCGTCGCCGCCCCGTCCCGTCACCGCCCTCGTCTCCGTCGCCGCCCGGGCCCGTCCCGTCGCGCCGTCCCTGCTTCGCCGCCCCAGTGTCACGCCCCGGCCCGTCGCTGCCCCCGGCCGTCGCCTCGCCGTCGCCGTCGCCCTGCTGTGAGCTCTCCCCCTCTAACCCCTCTCCCTCGCCCCCGGCGGCCACCATGGGCGCCGCCCATCCCCGAGCCCATACACACACACACAAGCATGATGAACACACACACACATACACGTATATATATATGAATGCATGTATATATTAGTATATACGTATTTTGTATGTTTAATTAGTTTACATTTTTTAGATTATTGTTTTTTCACTAGTATATATGTATGAATGCATGTTAGATGGATATAACTAGTGTTTAATTAGTATGGAATTTTTTATATAATGTTGTTTTCTGTTTTTAATGGATGTATAGAAATTGTTTTTCTGTTTTTAGTGTTAGATGCTTAATTAGTATGAAATAGTATATAGATTTTTGAAATAGTAGAAATGTTAGAAATTTTAGTTATCAAAATCCAATCATTAAAAAATATTATTTTTTGGGGCATATAGCTAGTATTTGTTCTCGACGATGCCCGCCCGCATCCTCGCCGTCGACCCGTCATGACGACGTCCAGCCGCCCATGTCCGGGACTAGGCTCCGCTGGCTGGCACCGAGAGGTGCTGCTCGAGGGCGCGCCGCTTGATGAGGAACCCGGCCCCGGGTCCCGCCGTCGACCCTGATCTCGTTTGGTGGCGTTCGCGTGGGCCAGTCTCGGTGCGGAGGGACCCGGCCCCGCCGAAGGAGGTACGTCGCCGTGTCAGGGAGGAGGACGAGCACGTCCATCGCTACATGGTTGCGTTAGAGGGCGGAAGGTTCTCCAATACCTGGCAGTATCTTTAGGGATCTCACATCAGCTATGATCCTATGAGGGTTCCTTCTCTTTGGGTGTCCACCGCCCGCGACGCAGGAACCGCGAGTGTCCTAGATTCTTCTGTAGTATTTGATCTTTAATTAGCTAGCCAGTGATGTACTATTCAATATTATATATTATTCGAGACGATGTATTCGATATTGTATCTATTATTCTAGACGAAGTATTCGAGATTATATCTATTATTCGAGACGATGTAATTTGAATACTAAATTGTTTTATATTTCTTTTGAATTAGTTAAATAAAATCTTCAGGCAAAAGGACGAAACGAGGCCCGAACAAAAAGCTGAAGGAGGGCGTAAAGTACAATATCGAGGCAGTCAGACCTAATGGTGAACCATTAGCGCTTAAGAAGATTGCGAACAAGTTCATTCGTCAGTGCGGAGTTCTTGTGAAGGACCAACTCCCGATCTCCCTTCAAGAATGGAGTGACCCAGCAAAAGACAAAGGACAAAAAGGCAAAGAGGACGCTGCTCCACGTCCAGATGTTACTTTTATCGACAAGAATCAAAAAGATCTTCTTTGGGATACTCTCATGGAACATTTCACCCTACCAGATCATTTCACAGAAGCAGATGTGCAGAAAGTCAAGGACGCTGCTCTTAGAAAGATGGCGGTTGCATTCAAGAACCACAAGAATCGTGAATGGGACAAGTACGTCAAGGGAGGAAGGAAGACTCAAGTATTCGAGGGAACACTAGAGAACCAACGTGCTCATTGGGACGATTTCATGAAATTCAAGGATTCGGAATTAGCTAAGGAACGGTCGAGAATAAACAAGAAGAATGCCAAAAAAAAGGATAAGTTCCATAAGCTGGGGCCAGGTGGCTATGCGGTGGCAATGCCTAAGTGGGATAAGTCTGAGAAAGAGATGGAGGATGCAGGTGTCACTCCGGATACTAAGAGCTGGCCCCCCAGGTGCAGGACTTGGTTCTATGCGCATGGGGGGGAGTTGGACCCGAAGACAGGCAAAGTTTCGACGAAGGCATGTCTGAACGGAGCCGACGATGCGATACTTGTTGCAATAGAAGAGGCACAATCGGGGGTGTTCCAGCCCAACAGAGAGAACGACGAGCTTACGCGTGCCACAGAAATCCTGAACACCGGGAAGGCAATGGCGCTATTCCGTGGTATGAGGGTTTTCAGACCGAACAACGACTACGAACCCGTGCGAGAAAGAAGATTGCGGAGGAGAAGAAGAGGAAGATGGAGGAGGAGCAGAGGAAGCGGGACTATGAACGCCTTCAAGGCCTAGAAGCAAGTCAAGCGGAATTGGCAGTCAAATTCCAGCGGCAGCAGGAGCAGATCGACTCACTTACCCAGCAAAGGGGGTCTCGGCAGCTGCAGCAGCTAGCGGATGATCCAGCATTGGATAGCACCGCCCCATCCATGCAGAGAAGCAGCGTGGGTTCCGCCTGACGACGCAATGCTGGGTAGATACCCCGTGGATGACATCACGGAGAACACTAGCTGCGAGCTACATGTCAAAATGAAGAACATATCCATGAAGGTGGCGGACGGAGAAGCTTTTCCAGTTACCCCCAAAGCAACCTACCATTGCATCCCGATTCCAGAGGGCTATGCTCGTGTCATGGTTGACGAGGTGGTGCAGCCATATTCGGGCTAGAGCTTGACATTCCCGGAGGTGAGGACGGCGCTTTCTGGAGACGCCAACCATCGTATCATCCTATGGAAAAAGGTTTGCATCATCTTTGAAGGCCACCGACACGCGTCATCGACTCCTCGTCAAAATCGCCACCGAGTCAGCAGTCTCCCGCTCCTGCAAGTCCACCAAGTCCGCAAAGTGTCAGCCACTCCTCCTCCAAGTCCGGCAAAGTGTCGCCACTCCTCCTCCTCCAAGTCCGCCACAGCGTCGACGTCCCACCTCCTCCAAGTCCGCACAACCTCAGCCCTCCTCCTCCATGTCCGCACATCTTGAGCGGCCCTCCTCCTCGTCCAACTCAGCCCGTCGGCCAGGCGTCTCCGCCGCCTCGATGTCGCAGAAGAGACACCCCGCAGCTATGGTGCGTAGCGGTACGAGTCGAGGTAGTACAGGAAGTACAAGCGGAGGCAAGCGATATAAATATGGTCCAAGCCTCACGCCTCTTCCGCAGAGGTCTTATGACAGGTCCGAGGAGGAAATCGCAGCCATATCAAAGTCCGAGGTGGAAGCCCATTTTGCACCGAAACCGCCACCGCCGCCAAGGGAGAAAGTGCACGAGGAAGCGATTGACCACTTCATTCGTATGGCTCAACCACCAGCTCCCAAGCCTGTTGACACAGACTATGAGCGCCACATCGGAAGTTAAATCGAGCACGCCCTCGTAAGGAGGCGAGCTCGGGATCGAGCAAACAAGAAGCAGCTGTCAAAAATGCGGAAAACCATTCCCAACTGGGAGAACAGTAGCGCAATCGATCCCTCGCTTGTTGTGCCAACAACACGTGAAAGATCTGTGCGCCCAATATTATTGTGGGCAAACAGTTTACGTTCTGAGGTGGGCAATGTGGTAATAACGGAGGACCATATAATGCAGGCTGAAGTTCTCAAAATCACTGTTGGACAACTCCTCGAGATCGAGCCCATGCCTGTTCTTAGAGAGGATGAAATAAAATGGAAATATGTCCGGGCCAACCTTTGGTCCATCCGACAAGGTCAAGAACCTCCCAACGAGAATGTATGAATTGCATCAATGGTACATGAACATTACCAAGATTTCCGATCGATTGTCCCTCATGGTGAATGTCAAGGAGGAGCATTACTTCCATGAGAAAGCTGTGTCCGTTGAGTATTCGAACTGTTTCAGTTATACAATCAAGACGCACTCGACAAATCTATCGCGATTGCTATTGTCCGTAAGTGATTTCTTTCTGTAATTTAAGTCTCAAGCTAGTTGTACCGATCCTTTTGATCAATCATTACCTGTAATTATCCTCACTATATTCTTTTACGTGGTATAATATGCAGGATGAAGATATATGAAATGAGAAAAGGTGGACGGTTTGGCATCGGGTTCATTGACCCAAACACCGTTAATGAATACACATGGAATCTAAATCCACGTTATCAAAAGGACGTGAGGACAACATGCTAGAGTTCTTGAAGCGCCTCAAATACAATGAAGATATACTACTTCCTTACAACTTCCAAAGAGTCACACTGTCTTGTACTACAAATTCTCTGTTTTTGCCTACTAGCTAGCTACATGTTTTTGCTTTACATATGCCCGCTTAATTAAGACATGCAAACGTGTGTGCATGCAGATATCACTGGGTCTTGTGTATCATTAAAGTTGGCCTTGAACAGTTGAAATCTGGACTCACTACTCACGAGAAAAAACTGACTATAACATCTTGTTTGGGATAGTCAACAGGTAATTTCAATCATTATTAACTATATATCTCGGCCTATTTAGTTCATCATTTTCATGATATGAACTATTTAATAACCCCTTAATTCATTTTCTTTGTCGGCGGGCAGGGCTTGGGCAAGGTTCATCAGCGTGACCCGGAGAATGGAAACAAAAGCTTAAATGGTTTCACCCAAGGTAAGTAATTAAGTAGTACTAGCTAGCTAGCTAGCTGCCATCTCTTTAATTATCATGCTTGATTAATTATTATCTGATCAAATTCCATTCTCGTAAAGGCCCTCAAGCAGTAGCGCAGGGTCTGATCTGTGTGCATTCTGCGTTTGCGAGAACATTCGCATGATGGCGTCCGAAAGGAGCAGATCTCAAAGACAGGAATGGGTGCGCTTGTCAAAACACTATTCACAATTTTACACCATTATCGATATCTAGTCACACAACTAATACACATGCATATTGATCTCCTTCTTAACAGTTCACAGAGGTGCGGAGAAGCTCCTAGAAACGGAGCGGCGAGAAGCACTTCAAGAGGAAATAAGCGGATTTTTGCTCGACCAGGTCATAAATCCAAGGAGAATACTATTACCCGCTACTGCCCCATCGTGCTCGAAGGCACCAATTAGGCTAATGCCACTGGCTCAAGGCAACATGCATATGTAGGAGAAATTGTATATAGCTATACATGTGTGTATGTGTGAATTAATTAATATGATGGTTTGTGAGACATTGATGATATATATATCTATATATATATATATATATATATATATATATATATATATATATATATATATATGTATGTATGCATAACGTGTACAATGTGTAGTATCGTAAAATACCAGCAAACGAAAAAGAATTAAATTGATAACACAAATTTAATTGAAAAATAAAAAATAAAACAAAAACCCACAAACATTTAGTACCGGTTGGTGTTACCAACCGGTACTAAAGGCTCCCGGCCCGCGGAGCTGGCTCGTGCCACGTGGTTGGCCTTTAGCACCGGTTCGTGCTGAACCGGTACTAAAGGGGGGGGGGGCCTTTAGTGACCACACTTTAGTGCCGGTTGTGGAACCGGCACTAAAGGGCCTTACGAACCGGTGCTATTGCCCGGTTCTGCACTAGTGACGTGATGAAGAATCTTTGCGTGACCCTGCTTGGCTTCTTGGGCGTGTATGGGAAGACAAAAGATACACCGGAGGCACGGGAGGACCAGCAACATATGCGCGGAAAAGACGGCATACATCAAGGTCGTTGTCGGTGTCAAAACCGGCGGATCTCGGGTAGGGGGTCCCGATCTGTGCGTCAAGGCTGATGGTAACAGGAAGCAAGGGACACAGATGTTTACCCAGGTTCGGGCCCTCTCGATGGAGGTAAAACCCTACTTCCTGCTTGATTAATATTGATGATATGGGTAGTACAAGAGTAGATCTACCACGAGATCGTAGTGGCTAAACCCTAAGAGCTAGCCTATGATGGTATGACTGTAATTGTGATCGGCCTTCTAAGGACCAACCTCTCCAGTTTATATAGGCACCGGAGAGGGCTAGGGTTTACATGGAGTCGGTTACAAGGAAGGAAATATAATATCCGGATCGCTAAGCTTGCCTTCCACGCCAAGGAAAGTCCCATCTGGACACGGGCCGAAGTCTTGAGTCTTGTATCTTCACGCTTCAATAGTCCGGACGTTGTACACAGTCCGGCTGTCCGGATACCCCCTAATCCAAGACTCCCTCAGTCGTGCCAGCTATGCTCTTATCAAAGAAGAGAATGAAATCTTCTTTGAATGCCTGCTCAGTATGAAGGTACCGTCTGGCTTCTCGTTGAATATAAAGGGAATAATAAATATGTCAGAGAAAAAGTTCCAGAACCTAAAGTCTCATGACTGCCACGTGATTATGACGCAACTGCTTCCGGTTGCATTGAGGGGGCTTCTACCGGAAAACGTTCGATTAGCCATTGTTAAGCTATGCGCATTCCTCAATGCAATCTCTTAGAAGGTAATCGATCCAGAAATCATACCAAGGTTACAGAATGATTTGGTGCAATGTCTTGTCAGTTTTGAGTAGATGTTCTCACCATCCTTCTTCAACATCATGACGCACGTCCTAGTTCATCTTTGCGAAGAGATTAACATTTTGGGTCTTGTATTTCTACACAATATGTTCCCCTTTGAGAGGTTCATGGGAGTCTTGAAGAAATATGTTCGTAACCGTGCTAGGCCAGAAGGAAGCATCTCGAAGGGCCATGAAAATAAGGAGGTCATTGAGTTTTGTATTGACTTTATTCCTGACCTTAAGCCGATTGGTGTTCTTGAATCGTGGCATAAGGGCAGACTGGATGGAAAAGGCACGCTAGGAGGGGATCAAATAATATGTATGGACGAGCATTCTCTTACTGAAGCACACTACAAAGTTCTACAGAATTCCGCCTTGGTGGGTTCGTATATGGAGGAACACACGAATTTTCTACACTCCAAACACTTGGAGCAATCTGACGACTGGATTACACGTGAACAAATGAGGACTTTCGCCGGTTGGTTGCAGACACGTGCCATGCATGATGGCAATATTGAAGATGACATGTACTTGCTGTCCCAGTTGCCATCTTCGAATATAATGACTTTCAAAGGATACGAGATAAATGGGAATAAATTTTACACGATGGCCCAAGATAAGAAGAACACCAACCAAAACAGTGGTGTCCGCTTTGATGCAACAATTAACATGGGAAAGGAAACATATTATGGTTACATAGAGGACATATGGGAACTTAACTATGGAGGTGGTTTGAAAGTCCCTTTGTTTCGGTGCAAATGGGTCAATATGACACGAGGCGGCGTAACGGAAGACCCGCAGTACGGAATGACAACAGTGGATCTCAACAATCTTGCGTATGCAGACGAACCATTCGTCCTAGCCAATGATGTAGCACAGGTTTTCTATGTGAAAGACATGTCTACCAGGCGGAGAAAAAGAAAAGATAAGGAAGCGAATGCATCATACGATGAGCCAAAGCGCCACATAGTTCTTTCAGGGAAAAGAAACATCGTGGGAGTGGATGACAAGACAGACATGTCAGAAGATTATGAAAAGTTTGATGAAATTGCTCCATTCACAGTGCATATTGATCCGAGCATCCAGTTAAATGATGAAGATTGTCCATGGTTACGGCGCAAAGGGACACACGCGAATAAAAAGTTTCACACCCAAAGATCCCACTCTGGGATGTGATAGGCTTCGCCGTCATCACTTTCTTCTATAGTGACTTTCCGGACTTATATATCTAGAAAGTGCCGCTTCGAACAAACTGGAGGGAATCTTTGTAATAGTTAGGGTACTTATGTGTTTTGGTATTTGAAACGCGAAGAAATTTTATGTGCAAAAATTGGATGCACTTCATCTACAAATTAGTTCGTCAAATAATTTAAATTTAAACTATTCAAATTTGAAAACTACTCGCACTAACAGAAAGTTTGTAATTTTTGTAACTATAGAAAAATATTCAGAAATAAATAAATGAAAATAAATAAAGTAGGAAAGAAAAAAAAATTGTTGAGACAAAACTAAATAAAAAATTTAAACTATTCAAATTTGAAAAGTATTGGCACTAACATAAAGTTTGTAATTTTTGTACCTAAAGAAAAATATTCAGAAATAAATAAATGAAAATAAATAAAGTAGAAAAGGAAAAAAACTAAATTTTTGTTGAGACAAAATTTAAATAAAAAAATTGAACTATTCAAATTTGAAAACTACTCGCACTAACAGAAAGTTTGTAATTTTTTGTACCTAAAGAAAAAATATTCAAAAATAAAGAAATGAAAATAAATAAAGTAGAAAAGAAAAAAACTAAATTTTTGTTGAGACAAAAACTAAAAAAAGCCCACCTACTGGACCACAGCGGCCTGCATACGACTAGTAACCAACCTGTAGTTGGGCCAAGATGCAGGCCCGCAGGGCCCAGTAGGCCCACAGGGGCAGAGAGGCAGAGTTAGGCCCAGAAGCCTGCTATAAAGAGGAGTTCGAGAGAGCAGCCGCGCCGGGGCTTTAAAACAGGTGCAGGCGCCACTCGGCTAGCGAGATGAGACTAAACTTGCTCAAGACCAAGACTGCTGCTAATACAAGACTTTTTTAGTACCGTGTCGTGGCTCCAACCAGTACTAAAGGGGGGGCCTTTAGTACCGGTTGTAGCCACCACCCAGTATTAAAGGGGTTGTGCTTCCCGCCGCTTCGCCTGGCCAAAATAGACCTTTAGTACCGGTTAGTGGCTCCAAGCGGTACTAAAGATAGGTTCTATATAAGAAAACACTTAAAAAAAATCGTCAGTTTGTTCTCCCTCTGCTTCTTCTCCTCTGCCCGATTGCCGCCGCCCCTCGTCACCGTCCCCGTCGCCGTCGTCGCTACCCTGGTCGCCGTCCGTCCCTGTCGCCGTCACCGCCGCCCCCGTCGCCGTCCCCTCTGCCTCGCCGTCCCGTCGCCGCCGCCCCTGCCCCCGTCCCCGTCCCCTCTGCCTCGCTGTCCCGTCGCCGTAGCCCGGGCTGTGAGCCCCTCTCCCCGGCCCCTCTCCTCCCTCCAATCGAAGCCGCCGTGTCGCCAAGATCAGGTGCAGGTGCCTACACGCTGTGTGCACACACACACACACACACGCACACACACATTAGTTTTTCTGTTTTTAGTTTTTAGTTTTTAGTTTATTCTGATTTTATACAAATGTTTTAGATGAATTAATTAATTAGATTAGATTAATGTCAAATAGTATATAGAAATGTTAGAAATGTTATAGAAATGTTGGAAATTGAGAAATGTTAGTTTTAGCTAGATGAATTAGATTAATTTCAAATTGTTATAGAAATGTTGGTTTTTAGTTTCTTATAATTTTAAACAAATTTAGATTTTGCATATAAGAAATCACAATCCAAACATTTAAAATATGTTACTTTTGCGGCGTATAGTATTTGTCTTGACGATGCCCGGCCCGCATCCTCGTCGTCGACCCGTTCGCGACGACGTCCTGCTTCAGAGGACCCATGTATGGTACTAGGCTCCACCGGGCTGGCACTGGGATGTGCTACCTTCAGGGACTCGCCGCTTGGTGAGGAACCCGGGTCCCGTCGTCGACCCTGAGCTCCTTTGGAGGCGTTCCCATGGGCCACTTTCGGTGCGGAGGGAGTCAGCCCCTCCGGAGGTGGTATGTCGCCGTGTCAGGGAGGAGAATGAGCACGTCCGTCGCTACATGGCTACTATGGATGTGAGGTTCTTCAATACCTGGCAGGGTCTTTGGGGAGATGACCGGAGCAATGATCTGTGATGGTTCCTTCTCTTTGGGTGTCCACCGCCCGCGCCTCAGGAACAGCGAGTGGCCTAGATTATTCTGTAGTATCGATCTTTATTAGCTAGCTAGCTAGTGATGTATTCGATATATAATATTCGAGACGATGTATTCGAGATCATATATTATTCGAGACGATGCATATTATGTACTATGATTCAGGATTTCCTCTTTTTGATTGCATGCATGCATTGTAATTTGAATACTAAATTGTTTTATATTTCTTCTTGTCGGATTTCAGGTTCCGGCAGACCCTTGAGGTTCGAACACTGGGGTGCGCGCGGAGATCTTTCCCCTACCAGCTCACACGTGAACGGTTAGCGAGGGATCCAAACTAGGAATGAAGAACAGCACAAGGGACACGAGGTTTATACTGGTTCGGGCCACTGTTGTGGTGTAATACCCTACTCCAGTGTGTGGTGTGGTGGATTGCCTCAGGGGCTGATGATGAACGGTACAAAGGAAGAACAGCCTCGCGAGGGGCTGTTCTTGAGCTGGTGCGACGGACTGCTTGGGTGAGTCCAGTCGCTTCTCTCTCTCTCTCTAGTAGGTTCAACCCGCCTTGGTCCATTCTACTTGTCTCTGGTCCTCCCTTTCTGTGGTGGCTAGTCCTATTTATAGAGGGAGGCCTTGGGCCTCTTCCCAAATAATGAGTGGGAAGGGCGCCAACAATTGGCCATTTTGAAGGGGAACATCTAGTACACTTATCCTAACTAAAGTTGGTCTTCGGCTGCCAAAGGCTCTGACGGTGACGCCGTCCTGGGCTCCACGATGACCTCCTTCCTGCCGCTCTGCTGGTCTTGGTCTTGTTGCACCGAAGCGGTAACCTTTGCCTGATGCCTTCGCCTGTGCTTGCCTCCTTTGCACCAAAGGGGAAGCGAGGACACTGCGCGAGCCGGCGCCCGCCTGGTCTCGATCATCATGGCTTGCGTCACGGGGCACCCTCGTGAGGTACCCTGCCTTGATCTCTCCGCCTCCTCGTGAGCCTGCCTGACGAGGCTCCTCCTGAGGAAGGTTCCTGTCGGCCGCCCCGCGAGGCTTGGCCCCTCGCGAGGGTCTTGAGCTTGAGCTAATGAAGCTGGGCCGCGCTGGGCCCCCGCTTGAGCCACGCCGCAGGCCGCAGGCAGGCAAGTCTGGGGACCCCCGTTCCCAGAACGCCGACAGTAGCCCCCGGGCCCAAGGCGCGCCCTTACTTGGCTTAGCAGAGAAGCGAATGGGCAAGTGCGAAGCGCCGCGGGCCCCAACAGCTTGCGGCCTTGGGCGCCGCGTGGCGATTGATTGGTCGTGGGCGTGTCCACTCCCCACAACGCCTCGGCAACCGTCCTTATGACAAAAAGGAGGCCCTCGCCAGACTTGGTGGTCGTTCTTGCTCGTCTTGCTCCAGATCCCCTTTCTCGCCCTTCTCCTCCTTGCTTCCGAAATCCCCCAGATCTGTCTCAATCCTTCCATCCTGCAAGCCATGGCGCTTCGCAAGACACTGCCTGAGGCCTGGTACCTACCGGCTCTGGATCCTCCGACTGTGTCGGAGAAGAATCTAGTCCTAGTGCGCCAGAGGACGGTGGCGCCGGGCAACAAGGGAGCGATTGTGCTCAAGGCCGGCTCCGATCAGCCTGAAGGCCAGGGGAGCACCTTCTATCCGTTCTTTGTGAGCACCATCATCGCCGGTCTGGTCCCTCCTTTTTCCGAGTTCTTCTTTGTTGTTCTCCGCCAATACAACTTGCAGGCTCTGCATCTCCACCCCAACTATGTTCTTCTCCTGGCGATTTTCGCCTACTATTGTGAGGCTCATGTTGGGATAAAGCCCTCGGTGGCTTTGTTGCGCCATTACTTTTACCTCCGGGTCTCTCGTGGCCCTATCACCGCATGCGCGAGCTTTGTCGCATATTCCAGCTCCAACTCCATCTCCAAGCCCGGGAAGAGGATCGAAGGTTTCAGGAGCAAGTGGGTCATGGTGGATGTCGGGCGCATCCACCCCCGACTGGCGCTGCCGTCGGGGCAGCCCAAGACTATTGATGTGTGGTCTCGCGCGGAGCTCGTCGACTCTCGTGTGAAGATGGTGCTGAAGAGGATAGACGCGGACCTGAGGCCAGGCAGCTTGGGGGCGGCGAAGCTGACCGGGGCCACGCTCCTGAGGGAGTTCCTGGAACACCGGGTGGCTCCGCTTAGGGAGCATTCGCTCCCGTTGTGGAGGCTTGGGGAGGCAGGTTACGCCCTTCGCCTGAGCTCCGAAGCCCTCTCTGACGAAGATCTGGCCGCGGCTCTCCATTCCTTGGTCGGGGGAGACGTGGCGAAGCCGGAGGGCGCTCCCGTCCCCCTGTTCCTTCGCGACGACTGGGAGCATGTGGTGAGCGCCATGCCCACCTTTAATGGTGAGGGGCTGGTGCCCGCCGGGCCTCCCGAGGATCTGACGATGTTGGCGACGGTGAACGTTTCCTCCAGCAATTCCAGCAGGAGTGAGGAGGAAGAAGAGGAGGTGGAGGAAGAAGAATCTGACTTCGAGGCGACTGGCAAGGAGTCGGGGGATTCCTTCCCTCAGCGCAGGTCCCACACCCTTCGCTCCATGCCGGACGACGACGAGGCCGGTGCCAGGCAAGGAGCGGAGGATTCTCCCTGGTTTCGAGGAAGGGCAGGTCGGGGCTGGTTCCCCCAGGGTCCGCTCTGGCTCCGGGGCGGTCTTAGGCTAGCTCAGGCCTTCCCGGTGCGCCTACTGCTTCCGGGCCTCCCAAGGCTGACCCTAGCTGCAGGCTTTCAGGCTTCAATTTTGGCCGGAGGCTGCTTGAGTCCACGGACAGCGACCAGTAAGTGTTCGAAATGTGTTTTGCTTTGCTTCTGCCGCCGAGGCTTGACGTCTGTATTCTCTTGGCCAGGTCTGCACCTGCAGCAAAAAGGCCGAAGGGGGCTTCTGCGGCCCTGCTTGAGGCAGGTTCGCCTGCCGGGGCTGCGGCTCCATCTGCGGGGAAAGGAGGCAGTGGAGCTCGCGCCTCCCCTGCCCGGTCATCCTCGCGAGCCCAGCAGGGGCACTCTGGCGGTGAGTCAGCCCCCGTGGCCCCGCTGACTCTGGAGGTGCCTGCGCTTGACGTCGTCGCTGAGGTGCCCAAGGCCCAGGGGGCTCCTTCTTCCCAAGACGTGATCACGCTGCCGTCTTCTACACCTGCTCCACCGGCTCCAGTCCCTTCTGATCCCTCAGCCATCCTGGGCCAGGCTGTCGGCGATCTGAGCCGGCTGCAAGAGGATCTCCGGAATGTTGTTCCCCGTCTGGTGGCCGGGCGCCTGGAGCTAGCTTCTGGCTGGGCCTGCTCTGCTGCCTCCGTCCGAGCGGCGCTGAGCCAAGCCGCGTCGACCTCCGATGGGGAGAAACAAGCTGCCTGCCAGGCCAGGGCCGCTCGCGATGCTGCCCAGGGCGACGCCGCGGACGCCCGGGACCGTTGCAAGGCGCTGGAGGTCGAGCTGCAATGCATGCGCGACGAGCTCGCCAAGGAGGTCCGCGGCCGCCAAGAGAAGGAGACGGAGATGGAGGCTCGGGAGGCCGCTGTCAGGGACCAGGACACCGATCTTGATGATTGCTGTGGCCGGTTGGAGACGCTGGAACAGTAGCTGAAAGCGGAGAGGATCGAGCTAGACAGGAAGGTAAAGATCCTGGCTGAGGATCGGGTGGCCTTCGCCAGGTTGGAGGAGAAGGCTCGCGCCGCATTTTAGACGCTCTACGAGGGTGGCCTGGAGAAGCCGTTGGCTGGTGCAGAGGACGGCCCCGCCGAGCTGCTTCCTTTCTTGGTCCGTGCACTTGAAGATGTCGCGGACGGCCTTGGCCCCACGGCCGAGGCCGAGGCGCATGCCCTGTCTTCTGCAGCGCTGACGCGTGTCCTCAGCCACGTCTACCTTCGCGACCCGAGCGTCGACCTTGACGGCCTGCTGGAGCCTGTGAGCGGCGACCTTGCCGCTGCTGCTGCTGAGGCCGTGAAAGGCCGAGCCGAGGCCCTGCTGGGGAAGTTCCGCGCCTTCAGCACCTTGCCTGGGCGTGGTGCCGCCAGCTCCGCGGCCTCGGGAGGTGGGGGCGCCACAGAAGAGTGATCCCTTCGCAGCTTCCGCTCTATTTTAATTCCTACAACGTGCACCATGCCTCGTGGAGGCGTTTAAACTTGTGTTTGGCATTGTGAAACGACTTATGGCTTGTAATATTTGTTGGAAATATGCACTAGAGGCAATAATAAAATGGTTATTATTATATTTCCTCGTTCATGATAATGGTCTATTGTTCATGCTATAATTGTATTAACTGGAAACCGTAATACATGTGTGAATACATAGACCAAAACATGTCCCTAGTGAGCCTCTAGTTGACTAGCTCGTTGACCAATAGATGGTTATGGTTTCCTGACCATGGACATAGGATGTCATTGATAACGGGATCACATCATTAGGAGAATGATGTGATGGACAAGACCCAATCCTAAGCATAGCACAAGATCGTGTAGTTCGTTTGCTAAAAGCATTTCTAAAGTCAAGTATCATTTCCTTAGACCATGAGATTGTGCAACTCCCGGATACCATAGGAATGCTTTGGGTGTGCCAAACATCACAACGTAACTGGGTGGCTATAAAGGTACATTACAGACATCTCCGAAAGTATCTGTTGGGTTGGCACGAATTGAGACTGGGATTTGTCACTCTGTGTGACGGAGAGGTATCTCTGGGCCCACTCGGTAGGACATCATCATAATGTGCACAATGTGATCAAGGAGTTGATCACGGGATGATGTGTTACGAAACGAGTAAAGAGACTTGCCATAATGAGATTGAACAAGGTATCGGTATACCGACGATCGAATCTCGGGCAAGTACTATACCGGTAGACAAAGGGAATTGTATACGGGATTGATTGAACCCCTGACATCGTGGTTCATCCGATGAGATCATCGTGGAACATGTGGGAGCCAACATGGTTATCCAGATCCCGCTGTTGGTTATTGGCCGGAGAGTTGTCTCGTTCATGTCTGCATGGTTCCCGAACCCGTAGGGTCTACACACTTAAGGTTCGATGATGCTAGGGTTATAAGGAATAGATGTACGTGGTCACGGAATGTTGTTCGGAGTCCCGGACATCACGAGGAGTTCCGGAATGGTCCGGAGGTAAAGATTTATATATGGGAAGTCCTGTTTTGGTCACCTGAAAAGTTTCGGGTGCTATCGGTAACGTACCGGGACCACCGGGAAGGTCCCGGGGGTCCACAAGGTGGGGCCACCGGCCCAGAGGGCTGCGTGGGCCAGGTGTGGGAGGGGACCAACCACAGGTGGGCTGGTGCGCCCCCCACCAGGTCCCAAGGCAAAGAGAGAAGGGAAAAGAGGAAACCCTAGGCTCAGATGGGCCTAAGGCCCACCTAGTGGTGCGCCCCCTCTCTCCCCCCTTGGCCGCCCCCTAGATGGGATCTAGGGCTGGCCGCCACCCCTAGGGGTGGAAACCTAGGTGGGGGCACAGCCCCTCCCTTTCCCCTATATATAGTGGGGGTTTGGGGCTACCATACACATGAGAACATCTCCCTCTTGGTGCAGCCCTACCCCTCTCCCTCCTTGTCTCTTGCGGTGCTTGGCGAAGCCCTGCTGGAGTGCCACGCTCCTCCACCACCACCACGCCGTCGTGCTGCTGCTGGACGGAGTCTTCCCCAACCTCTCCCTCTCCCCTTGCTGGATCAAGGCACGGGAGACGTCATCGGGCTGCACGTGTGTTGAACGCGGAGGCGCCGTTGTTCGGCGCTTAGATCGGAATCAACCGCGATCTGAATCGCTACGAGTATGACTCCTTCTTCCGCGTTCTTGTAACGCTTCCGCATCGCGATCTTCAAGGGTATGAAGATCCACTCCCCTCTCTCTCGTTGCTAGTATCTCCGTAGATTGATCTTGGTGATGCGTAGAAAATTTTGAATTTCTGCTTCGTTCCCCAACAGTGGAATCATGAGCTAGGTCTATTGCGTAGATTCTTTGCACGAGTAGAACACAAGTAGTCGTGGGCGATGGTTTGTACAATTTGCTTACCGTTACTAGTCCTATCTTGATTCGCCGGCATTGTGGGATGAAGCGGCCCGGACCGACCTTACACGTACGCTTACGTGAGACAGGTTCCACCGACTGACATGCACTTGTTGCATAAGGTGGCTAGCGGGTGCCAGCCTCTCCCACTTTAGTCGGATCGGATTCGATGAAAAGGGTCCTTATGAAGGGTAAATAGCAATTGGCATATCACCGTTGTGGCTTTGCATAGGTAAGAAACATTCTTCCTAGAAACCCATAGCAGCCACGTAAAACATGCAACAACAATTAGAGGACGTCTAACTTGTTTTTGCAGAGTATGCTATGTGATGTGATATGGCCAAAAGAATGTGATGAATAATATATGTGATGTATGAGATTGATCATGTTCTTGTAATAGGAATCACGACTTGCATGTCGATGAGTATGACAACCGGCAGGAGCCATAGGAGTTGTCTTATTTATTGTATGACCTACGTGTCAATGATAACGCCATGTAATTACTTTACTTTATTGCTAACCGTTAGCCATAGTAGTAGAAGTAATAGTTGGCGAGACAACTTCATGAAGACACGATGATGTAGATCATGATGATGGAGATCATGGTGTCATGCCGGTGACGATGATGATCATGGTGCCCCGAAGATGGAGATCAAAAGGAGCAAAATGATATTGGCCATATCATGTCACTATTTGATTGCATGTGATGTTTATCATGTTTATGCATCTTATTTTCTTAGAACGACAGTAGTAAATAAGATGATCCCTCATAATAATTTCAAGAAAGTGTTCCCCCTAACTGTGCACCAATGCGAAAGTTCGTTGTTTCGGGGCACCACGTGATGATCAGGTGTGATAGATTCTAACGTTCACATACAACGGGTGTAAGCCAGATTTACACACGCGAAACACTTAGGTTGACTTGACGAGCCTAGCATGTACAGACATGGACTTGGAGCACAAGAGACCGAAAGGTGGAACATGAGTCGTATAGTGGATACGATCAACATGAAGATGTTCACCGATGATGACTAGTCCGTCTCACGTGATGATCGGACACGGCCTAGTTGACTCAGATCATGTATCACTTAGATGACTAGAGGGATGTCTATCTGAGTGGGAGTTCATAAGATGAACTTAATTATCCTGAACATAGTCAAAAGGTTTTTACAAATTATGTCGTAGCTCGCGCTTTAGTTCTACTGTTTTAGATATGTTCCTAGAGAAAATTTAGTTGAAAGTTGATAGTAGCAATTATGCGGACTGGGTCCGTAAACTGAGGATTGTCCTCATTGCTGCGTAGAAGGCTTATGTCCTTAATGCACCGCTCGGTGTGCTGAACCTCGAGCGTCGTTTGTGGATGTTGCGAACATCTGACATACACGTTTTGATGACTACGTGATAGTTCAATGCGTAATGTTAAACGGTTTAGAATTGAGGCACCGAAGACATTTTAAAACGTCACGGAACATATGAGATGTTCCAAGAGCTGAAATTGGGATTTTAGGCTCGTGCCCACGTCAAGAGGTATAAGACCTCCGACGAGTTTCTTAGCCTGCAAACTCAGGGAGAAAAGCTCAATCGTTGAGCTTGTGCTTAGATTGTCTGAGTACAACAATGACTTGAATCGAGTGGGAGTTAATCTTCCAGATGAGATAGTGATGTTTCTTCAAAGTCATTTCCACCAAGCTACTAGAGCTTCATGATGAGCTATAACATATCAGGGATAGATATGATGATCCTTGAGCGATTCGTGATGTTTGACACCGCGAAAGTAGAAGTCAAGTAGGAGCATCAATTGTTGATGGTTAGTAAAACCATTAGTTTCAAGAAGGGCAAGGGCAAGAAGGGATACTTCATGAAACGACAAATCAGTTGCTGCTCTAGTGAAGAAACCCAAGGTTGAACCCAAACCCGAAACTAAGTGCTTCTGAAATAAGGGGAACAGTCACTGAAGCGGAACTACCCTAGATACTTGGTAGATGAGAAGGCTGGCAAGGTCAATAGAAGTATATCTAATACCCTGGTGCTACTAGTACTCCTAGTAGCACCAGGGTATTAGATACCGGTTCGGTTGCTAAGTGTTAGTAACTCAAAATAAAAGCTGCGGAATAAACGGAGACTAGCTAAAGTGAGCTGACGATATGTGTTGGAAGTGTTTCCAAGGTTGATGTGATCAAGCATCACACGCTCCCTCTACCATCGAGATTGGTGTTAAACCTAAATAATTGTTATTTGGTGTTTGTGTTAAGCATAGACATGATTGGATTATGTTTATCGCAACACGGTTATTCATTTAAGGAGAATAATAGTTACTCTGTTTATTTGAATAATATCTTCAATGGTCTTGCACCTAAAATGAATGGTTTATTGAATCTCGATCGTAGTGATACACATGTTCATGCCAAAATATATAAGATAGATGATAAAGTGCCACCTACTTGTGGCACTGCCATTTGAGTCATAAAACGCATGAAGAAGCTCCATGTTGATGGATCTTTGGACTCACTCGTTTTTGAAAAGATTGAGACATGTGAACCATGTATATTGGTATATACGCATGAAGAAACTCCATGCAGATGGACCGTTTGGACTCACTTGATTTTGAATCACTTGAGACATGCAAATCATACCACATGGGCAAGATGACTGAAAGCCTCATTTTCAGTAAAATGGAACAAGAAAGAAACTTGTTGGAAGTAATACATTTTGATGTGTGCAGTCAAATAAGTGTTGAGGCACGCAGTGGATATCGTTATGTTCTTACTTCACAGATGATTTGAGTAGATACTGAGTATATTTACTTGATGAAACACAAATCTGAATTATTGGAAGGTTCAAGTAATTTCAGAGTGAAGTTGGAGATCGTCGTGACAGGAGGACAAAATGTCTATGATATGACCATAGAGATGAGTATCTGAGTTACGAGTTTGGCATACAATTAACACATTGTGGAAATTGTTTCACAACCAATACCGCCTGGAACACCATAGTGTGATGGTGTGTCCGAACATCATAAATGCACCCTATTGGATATGGTGCATACCATGATGTCTCTTATCGAATTAGCACTATCGTTTATGGGTTAGGCATTAGAGACAACCACATTCACTTTAAATAGGGCACCACGTAATTCTGTTGAGATGACACCGTATGAACTATGGTTTAGAGAAACCTAAGTTGTCGTTTCTTAAAAGTTTGGGGCTGCAACGCTTATGTGAAAAGCTTGATAAGCTCGAACCCAAAGCGGATAAATGCATCTTCATAGGACACCCAAAACAGTTGGGTATACCTCTTGTCTCAGTTCCGAAAGCAAAAGGGATTGTCTCTAGAATCGGGTCCTTTCTCGAGGAAAAGTTTCTCTTGAAAGAATTGAGTGGGAGGATGGTGGAGACTTGATGAGGTTATTGAACCATCACTTCAACTAGTGTGTAGCAGGGCACATGAAGATGTTCCTATGGCGCCTACACCAATTGAAGTGCAAGCTAATGATAGTGATCATGAAACTTCAGATCAAGTCACTACCAAACCTCGTAGGTCGACAAGGATGCGTACTACTTCAGAGTGGTACTTAATCCTGTCTTGGAGGTCATGTTGCTAGACAACAATGAACCTACGGGCTATGGAGAAGCGATGGTGGGCCCGGATTCCGACAAATGGCTTGAGGCCATAAAATCCGAGAGAGGATCCATGCATAAAACAAAGTGTAGACTTTGGAAGAACTACTTGATGGTCATAAGGCTGTTGGGTACAGATGGATTCTAAAAGGGAAGACAGACAATGATGGTATGTGTCACCATTAAGAAAGCTCGACTTGTCGCTGAAATGTTTTCCGACAAGTTCAAGGAGTTGACTACGGTGAGACTTTCTCACTCGTAGCGATGCTAAGAGTCTATTGGAATTGTATTAGCAGTTACTGCATATTTATGAAATCTTGCAGATAGGATGTCAAAAAACATTGTTTCCTCGACAATTTTCTTGAGGAAAGGTTGCATGTGATACAACCAGAAGGTTTTTGTCAATCCTAAAAGATGCTAACAAGTATGCAAAGCTCCAGTAGTCCTTCTAAGGACTGGAGTAAGCATCTCGGAGATGGAATATACGCTTTGATGAGATGATCAAATACTTTGGGTTTATACAAAGTTTATGAGAAACTTGTATTTCCAAAGAATTGAGTGGGAGCACTATAGCATTTCTGATGAGTATATGTTATTGACATATTGTTGATCGGAAATGATGTAGAACTTCTGGAAAGCATATAGGGTTATTTGAAAGTGTTTTTTAATGAAAAGCCTGGATTAAGCTACTTGAACATTGAGCATCAAGATCTATAAGGATAGATCAAAATCGCTTGATAGTACTTTCAAATGAGTACGCACCGTGACAAGATTTTGAAGGAGTTCAAAATAGATCGGCAGAGAAGGAGTTCTTGGCTGTGTTATTAGGTGTGAGTATTGAGTAAGACTCAAGACCAGACCACGGCAGAAGAGAGAGAAAGGACGAAGTTCGTCCCCTATGCTTTAGACGTAGGCTCCACAGTATGCTATGTTGTGTACCGAACCTAAAGTGTGCCTTGCCATGAGTCAGTCAAGGGGTACAAGTGTGATCCAAGAATGGATAACAAGACAGCGGTCAATCATATCCTTAGTAACTAGTGGACTAAGGAATTTTCTCGATTATGGAGGTGGTAAAAGAGTTCATCGTAAAGGGTTACGCCGATGCGAACTTTGACACTAATCCGGATTATACTAAGTAGTAAACCGGAATCGTATAGTAGAACAGTTATTTGGAATAGCTCCAAATAGAGCGTGGTAGCTGCATCTAGGAGATGACATAGATATTTGTAAAGCACACACAGATCTGAAAGGTTCAGACCCGTTGACTAATAAACCTCTCTCACAAGCGAGATATGATCAAAACCAATGGGTGTTGGATTCATTGCAATCACATAGTAATGTGAACTAGATTATTGACTCTAGTGCAAGTGGGAGACTATTGGAAATATGCCCTAGAGGCAATAATAAAATGGTTATTATTATATTTCCTTGTTCATGATAATTGTCTATTGCTCATGCTATGATTGTATTAACTGGAAACCGTAATACATGTTTGAATACATAGACCACAACATGTCCCTAGTGATCCTCTAGTTGACTAGCTCGTTGATCAATAGATGGTTATGGTTTCCTGAACATGGACATAGGATGTCATTGATAACGGGATCACATCATTAGGAGAATGATGTGATGGAAAAAACAGTGGCATCCGTGCCAGGTTTTATGCGTAGATGTTATATGCACGAGTAGAACACAAGTGATTTGTGGGCGATACAAGTCATACTGCTTACCAGCATGTCATGCTTTGGTTGGCGGTATTGTTGGATGAAGCGGCTGGACCGACATTACGCCAGACGCTTACATAAGACTGGTTCTACCGACGTGCTTCGCATACAATTGGTTGGCGGTGTCTGTTTCTCCAACTTTAGTTGAACCGAGTGTGGCTACGCCCGGTCCTTGCGAAGGTTAAAACAGCACTAACTTGACGAACTATCGTTGTGGTTTTGATGCGTAGGTAAGAACGGTTCTTGCTCAGTCCGTAGCAGCCACGTAAAATTTGCAACAACAAAGTAGAGGACGTCTAACTTGTTTTTGCAGGGCATGTTGTGATGTGATATGGTCAAGACGTGATGCTATATTTTATTGTATGAGATGATCATGTTTAGTAACCGAAGTTATCGGCAACTGGCAGGAGCCATAGGGTTGTCGCTTTATTGTATGAAATGCAAACGCCCTGTAATTGCTTTACTTTATCACTAGGCGGTAGCGATAGTCGTAGAAGCAATAGATGGCGTAATCGACAACGATGCTACGATGGAGATCAAGGTGTCGCGCCGGTGACGATGGTGATCACGACGGTGCTTCGGAGATGGAGATCACAAGCACAAGATGATGATGGCCATATCATATCACTTATATTGATTGCATGTGATGTTTATCCTTTATGCATCTTATCTTGCTTTGATTGACGGTAGCATTTTAAGATGATCTCTCACTAAATTATCAAGAAGTGTTCTCCCTGAGTATGCACCATTGCGAAAGTTCTTCGTGCTGAGACACCACGTGAGGATCGGGTGTGATAGGCTCTACGTTCAAATACAACGGGTGCAAAACAGTTGCACACGCAGAATACTTAGGTTAAACTTGACGAGCCTAGCATATACAGATATGGCCTCGGAACACGGAGACCGAAAGGTCGAACGTGAATCATATAGTAGATATGATCAACATAGTGATGTTCACCATTGAAAACTACTCCATCTCACGTGATGATCGGACATGGTTTAGTTGATTTGGATCACGTAATCACTTAGATGACTAGAGAGATGTCTGTCTAAGTGGGAGTTCTTAAGTAATATGATTAATTGAACTTAAATTTATCATGAACTTAGTCCTGGTAGTATTTTGCAAATTATGTTGTAGATCAATAGCTCGCGTTGTTGCTTTCATATGTTTATTTTGATATGTTCCTAGAGAACAATGTGTTAGTAGCAATGATGCGGATTGGATCCGTGATCTGAGGTTTATCCTCATTGCTGCACAGAAGAATTATGTCCTTGATGCACCACTAGGTGACAAACCTATTGCAGGAGCAGATGTAGACGTTATGAACGTTTGGCTAGCTCAAAATGATGACTACTTGATAGTTTAGTACACCATGCTTAAACGGCTTAGAATCGGGGCTTCAGAGACGTTTTGAACGTCATGGAACATATGAGATGTTCTAGGAGTTGAAGTTAATATTTCCAGCAAATACCCGAGTTGAGAGATATGAAGTCTCCAACAAGTTCTATAGCTAAAAGATGGAGGAGAATAGCTCAACTAGTGAGCATGTGCTCAGATTGTCTGGGTACTTCAATCGCTTGAATCAAGTGGGAGTTAATCTTCCAGATAAGATAGTGATTGACAGAATTCTCTAGTCACCATCACTAAGTTAGTAGAACTTCGTGATGAACTATAGTATGCAAGGGATGACGAAAACGATTCCCGAGCTCTTCGTGATGTTGAAATCGATGATGGTAGAAATCAAGAAAGAGCATCAAGTGTTGATGATTGACAAGACCACTAGTTTCAAGAAAAGGGCAAAGGGAAAGAAAGGGAAACTTCAAGTAGAATGGCAAACAAGTTGTCACTCTCGTGAAGAAGACCAAAGATGGACCAAAGCCTGAAACTGAGTTCTTACACTGCAAAGGAAATGGTCACTAGAAGCGGAAATGCCCTGAATATTTGGTGGATAAGAAGGATGGCAAAGTGAACAAGGGTATATTTGATATACAGGTTATTGATGTGTGCCTTACTAGTGTTTATAGTAGCCCCTGAGTACTTGATACTTATTCGGTTGCTAAGATTAGTAACTCGAAACAGGAGTTACAGAATAAACAGAGACTAGTTGATAGGGAAGTGACGATGAGTGTTGGAAGTAGTTCCAAGATTGATATGATCATCATCGCACACTCCCTATACTTTCGGGATTAGTGTTAAACCTAAATAAATGTTATTTGGCATTTGCGTTGAGCATGAATATGATTTGATCATGTTTATTGCAATACGGTTATTCATTTAAAGTCAGAGAATAATTGTTATTCTGTTTACATGAATAAAACCTTCAAATGGTCATACACCCAATGAAAATCGTTTGTTGGATCTCGATCGTAGTGATACACATATTCAGAATATTGATGCCAAAAGATGCAAAGTTAATGATGATAGTGCAACTTATTTGTAGCACTGCCATTTAGGTCATATCGGTGTAAAGCGCGTGAAGAAACTCCATAAAGATGTATTTTCGGAATCACTTGATTATGAATCATTTGATGCTTGCGAACCGTGCCTTTTGGGCAAGATGACTAAAACTCCGTTCTTCGGAACAATGGAACGAGCTACTGACTTATTGGAAATAATACATACCGATATATGCGATCCGATGAGTGTTAAGGCTCGCGGCGTGTATCGTTATTTTCTGACTTCCCAGATGATTTGAGCAGATATGGGTATATCTACTTGATGAAACATAACTCTGAAACATTTGAAAAGTTCAAAGAATTTCAGAGTGAAGTGGAAAATCATCGTAACAAGAAAAATAATGTTTCTACGATTTGATCGCGGAGACGAATATTGAGTTACGAGTTTGGTCTTGAATTAAAACAATGTGGAATAGTTTCACAAACTCATGCCACTTGGAACACCACAGCGTAATGGTGTGTCCGAACATCGTAACCACACTTTATTGGATATGGTGCGATCTATGATGTATCTTACCGATTTACCACAATCGTTTTGGGATTATGCATTAGAGACAGCTGCATTCACTTTAAATAGGGCACCATCAACATCCATTGAAACGACGCCTTATGAACTGTGGTTTCGCAAGAAACCAAAGTTGTCATTTCTTAAAGTTTGGGGCTGCGATGCTTATGTGAAAAAAGGTTTCAACCTAATAAGCTCAAACCCAAATCGGAGAAGTGCATATTCATAGAATACCCAAAGGAAACTATTGGGTACACCTTCTATCACAGATCCGAACGCAAAACATTCGTTGCTAAGAATGGATCCTTTCTAGAGAAGGAGTTTCTCTCGAAAGAAGTGAGTGGGACGAAAGTAGAGCTCGATAAGGTAATTTGTACCTTCTCCCAAATTGGAAAGTAGTTGTAACATCCCAAATTTCCTATTTGGAATGTTTTACAATTATAGTTAAGCATCCTATGCATCCTGTTTGAATTTGAATGCCATTTGGAGTTTCAGAGAAATTTGAGTTTTGAATTTGAATTCAAACTTTGGCAAGTGGGAAACATTTCAAAAACTAAGCCTGATAAATACTTGATCAAAAGTATGAGAGGAGTAAACATGACACTCCAAAAATATCAGAGGAAAACATTGCCAAAAGATTTGGATTCAAATTGAATTTTATTTGAATTTGAAAAAAATGGATTTTTATAAAGTTTGGATTTTGCCTTTGGAAAAATGTTCAAATGAAAGGAATATTCCCGATCATTTTGGTATATATATACCCTATATAAAATATTTATAGATATTGTTTTATTTCTGTTTTGTTTTATTTAAAAATAAAATTTTAAAAGAAAAACCCCGGGCGCCAGCTAGGCCACCCAGGCCCAGCAGCTGCCACAGACCCCAGCACTGCCCACCAGCCCAGCCCACTGCCAATCGCCAGCCCACCCGACCGCCCAGCTCTCCCTCACCCCTCGCCTCGCTTGAATCCTTTGGCCTCGGCCACCCGCCGACCCCACCTCCTCTCTCTCTCGACCTGGGGCCCCGCCCATCTTCTTCCCCGCCCCACGCCACGCCGCCCGAGATCGCGGATCCCGGGATCCGGATCCCGATCGCCCGATCCCCCAAGCGAGGCGACCCCTGCTATAAAAGCCGAGCCCCGCACCCCATTCCCCGAGACCTCGCTGACCCCTCTCCCTCCCGCTCGACCTCACCGGAGATCCGAGCTCCCTCCGCCGCCATTGTCGCCGCCGTCGACGCCCTAGGCCTCCCCGACCAACCCCGACCCCACCAAACCCCTCACCGACCTCCCCCGCTTCCTCCCGACGACTCCCCCGAGCTCCCCGACGCCCGGAAGCCTCGACGCACTCTCGCCGCCGCCGCCGCCGTCGCCGGACTCCGGTAAGCCACCGGAAACACCCCCCGTCCGATCTCAAATCGACGGCCACGATTAGAACCCCCGAAGGGGTATGTTTTTATTAGAAAACCGGCCCGGTTCAATCGGTTTATTTATTAGTTAGGTTTTTTTTAGCCCGGTTCGTTTAGTTTAAACCTAGGCCCAATTAGACTATTTGGCGCTTGAGGCAAATATAGGCCCATTAGGCCTTTTTCTTTTATTTTGATTTTCTGTTTTAGCAGAATAGTTTCTGTTTTGAAAAATTGATATCTTTTATTATGTTTATTATTTTTAGATGATTCTTTTTTTTTAGTTTGAAAATTTTATGTAGTTTCTGTAGAATATCTATTTAGCTATGTTAAAATTAATTAAAATTGCTTTAATTTAGTTTTAGCCAGAATAGTAAATCTGCTATAACTTGAGTTAGAAAAATTATTTTTAGATGATTCTTTTTGTCACAACTTTATTTTAACATTGCCAAACCATAGAAATTAACTTGGGTATTTTAGGATTAATAAATAATTAGTTTTAAGCAGAATCTTATTAATCCTAATTAATTAGCTAGATGTTGTTTTCTTATTAATTTAAGTAGTAAATGAATTTATTTTTAACTTGTGATTAGTTATTCTAGGTTAGTTTCTGTCACTCTAGTAGATGAACTTTTATTTATAATTAATAAAAGTTTTAATTTAATCTTCTTAATAGAAATTGGATTAGGCCTAAAATGAGTTTTATAATAGCTTTTAATTAATTCTTTTTACTCCTAGTTGCTTAGTGAAACCTTTTCTGTTAAGTTAACTTAAAACCATGATTAGGTTATATTAAAGAATTTTGTTATATAAAAACTATTTTAGTTATTGTTTGGAGTAGGGAAAACTTTGAGTGGTTTTCTTTGAGTTTTTCTTTCGGATTTGGTTTTGGTTGTTTTGTTGTGTTATGTTACTTTTGTTATGTTGTGTGATCCTATTGCTTTGTGCTTATTGTGTTATTGTTTGTCTCGGTAGAGTTTCCGAGTCTAAGCTTGCTACTCGACTCTTTAGCTTACGAGGATCATCAGCAAGGCAAGTTTTGATCATGTTATTTCTATGCCTATGTTTTTGTGCATTAGTAATTGTCACCACCCCACCATGCATGCAATAGTGAAATCTTGAAGTCATTAAACTTGAGTAGTATCATGTGGTAGGATGAACCAATCCCCTTGTTACCATGACCCCGGGACGTAGTAGTTACTTTGCTATGCTCGTAGACGGGTTTAGGGTTGAGTGAAATCCATAAGCAAGATGTGAGAGGCAATGATGATGACAACCCCATGAACTACAATGATCAAGATGGACTTCGGAAAATCACTACTGGGTGGAGGACGGTTGACGGGCACCCTGGAGAACCCAGTGGTCGCCGGGATGCATGGAGAGGTGCCATGACATCTTGCGGAAAGCTTCACCCAGCCACAAAGAGAAGGATGGATGCCCCATGACCGGAAGCTTACCTGTGCAGCCGCAAGCCATTATGGGCTCTGGCTGGGTTGACCCTAGTAGTGACGCTGGCTGGACGGTACTACGAGAAGTAGAAGAACAGTAGGATTGGATGGGTACCGCGGTGGCGTAAGAACTCTTTGGAAGACCCTGTTTCATTCGTCCGTCTTCAAACACCATGAAGTGCTAAGACTTTAAAGGAGGAATGATTCTTGCGGGAAAGTCGCAACCCTCTGCGAGTTAAAGATCTAATCGATTAGCCGTGTCCCCGATTACGGACATTTGAGCCTCTGGAACTTGGAAGTATTCGGATATCTCAACACTAAAACTAATGAATTAATTTGAGGGGTTTTATGACTTAATAATTGGGAACGAGATATTGGTTGGCGGAACCATCTCAATAACTACCAACAATTGTAGTAATTTGCAAGCAAGTCCACTGTAGTAGGAAAAAATTTGCTTTTCGCAAAATGATGAAACTTAGAGCTCCACAGCCAAAATGCATATAGTGATAGTAACTTTATTATTGTTATTCTTCATGACTTGCCAGCTTATTCCAAAAGCTGACCTACATGGCTGCAAGGTATTATGTTGCGTAGATATATTCCGATCAGAGTGAGGCTACGCTCGCGCTTAGCGATTGCCCTTTGAGTCGGATGGACTCGCTTATCTTCGACGCTTCCGCAGCATTAGTAGTTTATTTCTCATGAGTTGGCCTTGAGCGAATTTATTCCCTTGTAATAAAGACTCTATATGAGAATCGTTTAATGATATTCAGGTGTGATTGAACTTTGATTTCTTTATCGATGTCTTGTGAGTACCAAAGATGATCTTGGGATGGTACAGACACGTAGATTTGACCGATTTTGGGTCAGGTCGCTCTGAGAGATGGTATCGAGCACACGCTGACCGTAGGATCGTAACCCCTAGGATCGGAAAGCCATAGGAAGAGACCATTTACTTTGAATCCTTTTCATTCCATAATTCTCCCCTGTTCAATTCTGACTCTTCTCCCATTTGCAACATTCTAGATGGCCGCCGAGTTCACCCCAGTTTTGCTACGGAGTTCGCCACCCGATGAGACGATGCCCTTGAAGAAAGCTGGTCCAGATGGTGAAGCAGCTGAAGATTGCTCTGCCCTCGATCACGGAAGCCAACTAATGCACTTCCGAGCGGACACCCGCTACAGGATTGAAGTGCATATCCTGTGGAGAACCTTTGGAGGACACACGGAGCCTATCAACTTTGAGTTCACCGAGTTCAACTGGATCATCGGAAGGGACGTGGCGATCTATCGAGCACTTGGACATCTCCGAGAGGAGTACAGGGCCGAGCTCGATCACTCGGACCTCGCCATGGTTTCTCGCAGGCAAGGAATGGAGATATCATCCGTACCATTGAGGACGATTCCACTCTCTCGTACATCCAGACTTGGAGTGTCTTCTCGAGAAGCGGAGATTCAGACTCGCCTTAACTCGAAGACACACGGAAGCTTTTGTTCCGCGAATGGAACTGGAGGAGAAGGCACGCGAGACTTCCTTGGCCATGAGGAAGAAATCACGGACTTCATGGAGATAGTCGACGACCAAGATGAAGCTTGTCGCGATAGAGGAAAAGATGGACTTGGGAGAGGACCTTTACCCGAGTGGAGATGAAGCACCCTCGTGAGCAATGATCAGGATTTGAAGGAGTACCACCAAGGAAACCCCAAGAGGAGGCGCCACCGATGAAGACTTTTAGTCGACCACCATGTTATCTTTTACTTTTTCGTCGATCAGTTAGGCCGATGTTTTCCCTTCGATTAGTCATGAGCTTTTGTAATCGAGTTGAATCATGTTTGAGTGGAATGAATAAATGATTGGTGTGTTATGATTGTGCATGCATATGGGTAGTGTTATTCCTCATAGACCATTGTTCTATTCTAATTTTCTCATCCCTCCAAAACACCAGATGCCTCCGAGGCGTGACCTCGGTTTCTCGCGGAGCTCACCCAGCTGCTCCAACGGCAGAATGCACTGATGCAGCTCCTTATTCAGAATCAGAACAACAACGCCAACAATCCACCGCCACCGCCACCACCCACTGTGGACAACTTGACTCGATTTCTGAGGTTGAATCCGCCAGTGTTCTCTAGTAGCACTGAGCCGATTGTTGCTGATGATTGGCTCCGCAAAGTCGGAAGAGAGCTAATCACCGTTGGATGCACTGATGCTGAGAAGGTGCGCTTTGCCGCGCATCAACTGGATGGACCTGCAGCTTCTTGGTGGGAGAATTACACCGCCACTTTTCCCATTGGTGCCGCCACTTGGGATCAATTCCAGCAGTTTTCCAGACTGCTCATGTCTCAGTGGAGCCATGAGTCCAAGAAGCGTGAGTTCCGCAACTTGCGCCAGGGAACCGTCTATGGCACAATGACGTGGATGAATTCAGCAAGCTCGCTCGCTATGCCCCGATGATGTGGCCACAGATGCCGCAGCAGGAGAAGTTCCTTGAGGACTCAATGATGAACTGAGCATGCAGCTTATTGTGGCTACCTTCAACAACTACCGGGAGCTGGTAGACAAGGCCACCATTCTTGAAGGCAAGCAGCAGCAGATAGAAGCATAAGCGGAAGTACAGCCGGGGAAGGACAAGTCGAGCTCAGCGAAGCCCCACATGCACCATACTCGGAGGGCACACCCATCATAACCATGGAGGTCATAACCATGGAGGAAATGGGAACAACCGCAGCCAGGACAACAAGTTAGGCCATGGCAATGGCAATGGCAATGGTAATGGCAAACAGCACCGTTCTGCCCCGGCTCCGAAGGATCTGAGCCACATCACCTGCTTCAAGTGCCAGAAGACAGGGCACTACGCCACCGACTGCCCGGAGGCCAAGCAGAGGAATGGAAATGGCAATGGAGGCTCAGCAAAGAAGCCCAATCCGTTCCCCGTGCTCGTGTGAACCACATCGGCGTGAGGACGTCTATGATCAGCCGAACAATCGTGGTTGGTAAGTTTTATTGAATTCACGTTCAGTTTTGGTTCTCTTTGATTCGGTGCAACGATTCATTCATATCAAGGGTAGTTGTGGAAAAGTGCGGGTTGCCCACTAGAACCCTTAGAAGCCCCTTCACGTCGGTTCCGCAGGAGGAGAAATGATGGCGGTGTAGGCTGTCATGCAACCCTCAACATCGGGAACCACAAATTTCCGTGGACCTCATAGTGTTGGAAACTCAGACCTTGGATGTAATCCTAGGCATGGATTGGTTGTCAAAGTTTGAAGGAACATTGATCGTGCCCAAGAAGTCTATTCTGCTCACCACCCCGGGCGTAAGAGGATCAAGTATGTAGCCAGGCACAGCCAGATGAAGAATCAGGTGCATTCCCTCACGGGAGTTGTTCAGGAGGAAGTGCCAGTAGTGCAAGACTTTCCCGATGTGTTCCCGGAGGAATTACCAGGAATGCCACCGGACAGGGACATTGAATTTCTGATTGAGCTATTGCCCGGCACAGCCCCAATATCCAAGAGACCTTATCGGATGCCACCGAATGAGTTGAAAGAGATCAAGGATCAAATAAATGAGTTATTGGAGAAAGGATATATTCGTCCAAGCTCATCACCTTGGGGAGCCCCAGTTCTTTTGGTAGAGAAGAAGGATGGAAGCTTGAGGATGGTTGTGGATTATCGTGCATTGAACGAAGTAACCATCAAGAACAAGTACCCTCTGCCGATGATCAATGACTTGTTTGATCAGCTTGTTGGAGCCAAGGTATTCTCTAAGATCGATCTTCGATCAGGGTATCATCAGTTGAAGATTCGTGAAAAGGATATACCCAAAACAGCATTCACTACCAGGTATGGTTTATATGAGTATACCGTCATGTCATTTGGATTGACTAATGCTCCTGCATACTTCATGAATTTGATGAACAAGGTGTTCATGGAATATCTGGACAAGTTTGTCGTGGTGTTCATCGATGATATATTGATTTTCTCCAAGAGCGAGGAGAGCATAAGGAACATTTGCGTCTAGTTCGAGAAACTTCGAGAACATCGCCAGTATGCCAAGTTCAGCAAATGTGAATTTTGGTTGAAGGAAGTTGGATTCCTCGGACATGTTATTTCAGGAGAAGGAATAGCAGTTGATCCCGCCAAGGTTGAATCATCACCGATTGGCGATCACCCACCTCGATCAAGGAGATCCGCAGTTTTCTCGGACTCGCAGGATATTATCGGAGGTTCATTGAGAACTTCGAAGATTGCCAAGCCCATGACTGAGCTGTTGAAGAAGGAAGCCAAGTATGTTTGGACCGAGGAATGTGAAGCCAGTTTTCAGGAATTGAAGAAACGGTTGGTCACAGCCCCAGTATTGATTTTGCCGGACATACACAAGGAATACCAGGTTTATTGTGACGCTTCTCGTCAAGGACTCGGAGGAGTACTGATGCAGGAAGGTAAAGTTGTAGCTTATGCCTCTAGACAGCTACGACCTCATGAGATGAATTATGCCACACATGATTTGGAGTTAGCAGCCGTAGTGCATGCACTCAAGACCTGGAGACATTTCCTCATCGGAAACCGTTGTGATGTCTACACAGATCACAAGAGTTGAAGTATATCTTCACACGAAGAATTGAACCTCGAGCAGAGGAGATGGCTAGAGTTGATAAAGGACTACGACATGAGATTGCATTACCACCCGGTAAAGCTAATGTTGTAGCAGATGCTTTGAGCCGTAAGAGTTATGTGAATACTCTTACAGCAGGAGGATTACCCAGGAGTTAGTCGATGACCTCGTAGATCTCCGATCGGAGATAGTTCGAAAGGATTTGTTGCAACTCGGAGTTCAGTCCACCTTGACCGAAAGGATTCGTGAAGCCCGAAATCGGACAAGGAAATTGATGAGATTAAGCAAAAGATGGATGAAGGAAAAGCTAAAGGATTCCGTAAGGATGAACATGGAACTATATGGTTTGAGGATCGTATTTATGTGCCCAATGATCCCGAGCTCAGAAGCTAATTCTTCAGAGGCTCATGATTCACCGTATTCGATTCACCCGGCAACACCAAGATGTACCTGGATTTGAAGCAAAGTTTCGGTGGACGGTATGAAGAAGGATATTGCCGAGTGCGTAGCGATGGATGTTTGTCAACGTGTAAAGGCAGAACATCGAAGCCAGCAGGTTGCTTCAACCCTTGCCGATTCCCGATTGGAAATGGGAGAAACTTGGTATGGATTTCATCACAGGATTACCCAGACCCGTTCAGGTTATGATTCTATCTGGGTAGTGGTTGATCGTTTGACTAAGGTAGCTCACTTCATTCCGTGAAGACTACCTATACCAGTGCCAAGTTGGCCAAGATATACATGACCAGGATCGTATGTCCGCATGGAGTTCCGAGGAAAATCGTGTCGATAGAGGAACGCAGTTTACCTCAAAGTTTTGGAAGCAGTTGCATGAAACTTTGGGTGCGAGGCTGGAATTCAAGACAGCTTTTCATCCATGAGCAGATGGATGACCGAGAGAGTCAACCAGATTACGGAGGACATGTTGAGAGCTTGTGTGCTAGACTATGGGTCTAGCTGGGATGATAATTTGCCATACGCAGAGTTCTCATACAACAACAGTTATCAATCCAGTTTGAAGATGGCCCTTCAAGCTCTATACGGAAGGAGGTGCGAACACCATTCTTTGTGGGATAGTGTTGGAGAGCGATCACTTTTGGTTCCGATCTTATCAAGGATTCGAAGAGAAGTCAAGCTGATTCGAGACAGGCTCAAGATAGCACAATCGAGACAGAAGAGTTATGCCGACAAGAACGCAAGGAGGTGACTTACGAAGTGGGAGACCGAGCATATCTTCGTGTATCTCCGCTTCGTGGAATCAAGAGGTTTGGTGTCAAGGAAAGTTAGCACCCGATTCATTGGCCCTACAAAATCCTCGAACGTCGTGGAGAAGTTGCATACAAGTTGGAATTGCGGAAGGATTGTCCGGAGTTCATGATGTCTTCCACGTTTCTCGGTGAAGAAGTGTCATGCCGACATGGCCGATGTTCCGTTGAGAGACACAAGGTGCCCTAGAGGCCATACAGCTTGACAAAGGATCTGACTTACAAGGAGAAACCCATCCAATTCTTGAGACTGCAAGCAGAGTCACCCGCAGCAAGGTCATCAAATTTTGCAAGGTCTTGTGGAGTCACCACACCGAGGAAGAAGCCACACGGGAGCGCCAAGAAGATCTCCTTGAGACCACCCGCACCTATTTGCTAGCCAACCCGAATCTCGAGGGCGAGATTCATCTTAAGGTGGGTAGGTTTGTAACATCCCAAATTTCCTATTTGGAATGTTTTACAATTATAGTTAAGCATCCTATGCATCCTGTTTGAATTTGAATGCCATTTGGAGTTTCAGAGAAATTTGAGTTTTGAATTTGAATTCAAACTTTGGCAAGTGGGAAACATTTCAAAAACTAAGCCTGATAAATACTTGATCAAAAGTATGAGAGGAGTAAACATGACACTCCAAAAATATCAGAGGAAAACATTGCCAAAAGATTTGGATTCAAATTGAATTTTATTTGAATTTGAAAAAAATGGATTTTTATAAAGTTTGGATTTTGCCTTTGGAAAAATGTTCAAATGAAAGGGAATATTCCCCTGATCACTTTGGTATATATATACCCTATATAAAATATTTATAGATATTGTTTTATTTCTGTTTTGTTTTATTTAAAAAAATAAATTTTAAAAAAAAAACCCCCGGGGGCGCCAGCTAGGCCACCCCTGTGCCCAGCCAGCAGCCCTTGCTGCCTGCCCACCACCCACCGCCCACTGGCCAATCGCCAGCCCACCCGACCGCCCAGCCTCTCCTCACCTCTCGCCGCTCAATCCCTTTGGCTCGGCCACCCGCCACAAACCCCACCTCCTCTCTCTCTCGACCGTGGGCCCCACCATCTTCTTCCCCCCCCCCACGCCACGCCGAGATCGCCGGATCCCGGGATCCGGGATCCCGATCGCCTGATCGCCCCAGTTCGCTTAGTTTAAACCTAGGCCCAATTAGACTATTTGACGCCTGTGGCACAATATAGGCCCATTAGGCCTTTTTCTTTTATTTTGATTTTCTGTTTTAGCAGAATAGTTTCTGTTTTGAAAAATTGATATCTTTTATTCTGTTTATTATTTTTAGATGATTCTTTTTTGTTAGTTTGCAAATTTTATGTAGTTTCTGTAGAATATCTATTTAGCTATGTTAAAATTAATTAAAATTGCTTTAATTTAGTTTTAGCCAGAATAGTAAATCTGCTATAACTTGAGTTAGAAAAATTATTTTTAGATGATTCTTTTGTCACAACTTTATTTTAACATTGCCAAACCATAGAAATTAACTTGGGTATTTTAGGATTAATTATAATTAGTTTTAAGCAGAATCTTATTAATCCTAATTAATTAGCTAGATGCTGTTTTCTTATTAATTTAAGTAGTAAATGAATTTATTTTTAACTTGTGATTAGTTATTCTAGGTTAGTTTCTGTCACTCTAGTAGATGAACTTTTATTTATAATTAATAAAAGTTTTAATTTAATCTTCTTAATAGAAATTGGATTAGGCCTAAAATGAGTTTTATAATAGCTTTTAATTAATTCTTTTTGCTCCTAGTTGCTTAGTGAAACCTTTTCTGTTAAGTTAACTTAAAACCATGATTAGGTTATATTAAAGAATTTTGTTATATAAAAACTATTTTAGTTATTGTTTGGAGTAGGGAAAACTTTGAGTGGTTTTCTTTGAGTTTTCTTCGGATTTGGTTTTGGTTGTTTTGTTGTGTTATGTTACTTTTGTTATGTTGTGTGATCCTATTGCTTTGTGCTTATTGTGTTATTGTTTGTCTCGGTAGAGTTTCCTGAGTCTGAGCTTGCTACTCGACTCTTTAGCTTACGAGGATCATCAAGAAGGCAAGTTTTGATCATGTTATTTCTATGCCTATGTTTTTGTGCATTAGTAATTGTCACCACCCCACCATGCATGCAGTAGTGAAATCTTGAAGTCATTAAACTTGAGTAGTATCATGTGGTAGGATGAACCAATCCCTTGTTACCATGACCCCGGACGTAGTAGTTACTTTGCTATGCTCGTAGACGGGTTTAGGGTTGAGTGAAATCCATAAGCAAGATGTGAGAGGCAATGATGATGACAACCCCATGAACTACAATGATCAAGATGGACTTCGGAAAATCACTACTGGGTGGAGGATTTGTTGACGGGCACCTGGAGAACCAGTGGTGGCCGGATGCATGGAGAGGTGCCATGACATCTTGCGGAAAGCTTCACCCAGCCACAAAGAGAAGGATGGATGCCCCATGACCGAAGCTTACTGTGCAGCCGCAAGCCATTATGGGCTCTGGCTGGGTTGACCCTAGTAGTGACGCTGGCTGGGCGGTACTACGAGAAGTAGAAGAACGGTAGGATTGGATGGGTACCGGCAAGGCCGTAAGAACTCTTTGGAAGACCTGTTTCATTAGTCCGCCTTCAAACACCATGAAGTGCGAAGACTTTAAAGGAGGAATGATTCTTGCGGGAAAGTCGCAACCCTCTGCAGAGTTAAAGATCTAATCGATTAGCCGTGTCCCCGATTACGGACATTTGAGCCTCTGAACTTGGAAGTATTCGGATATCTCAACACTAAAACTAATGAATTAATTTGAGGGTTTTATGACTTAATAATTGGGAACGAGATATTGGTTGGCGGAACCATCTCAATAACTACCAACAATTGTAGTAATTTGCAAGCAAGTCCATTGTAGTAGGAAAAATTTGCTTTTCGCAAAATGATGAAACTTAGAGCTCCACAGCCAAAATGCATATAGTGATAGTAACTTTATTGTTGTTATTCTTCATGACTTGCCACTTATTCCAAAAGCTGACCTACATGGCTGCAAGGTATTATGTTGCGTAGATATATTCCATCAGAGTGAGGCTACGCTCGCGCTTAGCGATTGCCGCTTGGAGTCGGATGGACTCGCTTATCTTCGACGCTCAGCATTAGTAGTTTATTTCTCATGAGTTGGCCTTGAGCCTAATTTATTCCCTTGTAATAAAGACTCTATATGAGAATCGTTTAATGACATTCAGGTGTGATTGAACTTTGATTTCTTTATCGATGTACCGTGAGTACCAAAGATGATCTTGGGATGGTATGCATACGTAGATTTGACCGATTTTGGGTCAGGTCGCTACATGAGTTCATCACGTAAATCAGTTCCAAAGGATTCCTACACCAATTAGTGAGGAAGCTAATGATGATGATCATGAAACTTCAGATTAAGTTACTACAAAACCTCATAGGTCTTCCAGTACAGTCCGCACTGTAGTGGTACGGTAATCCTGTTCGGAAGTCATGTTACTAGACCATGATGAACCTACGAACTATGAGGAAGCGATGATGAGCCCAGATTCCGCGAAATGGCTTGAGGCCATGAAATCTGAGATGGGATCCATGTACGAGAACAAAGTGTCGACTTTGGTGGAGTTGCCCGATGATCGGCAAGCCATATTGTATGAATGGATCTTCAAGAGGAAGACATATGCTGATAGTAGTGTTACTATCTACAAAGCTCGACTTGTCGCAAAAGGGTTTTCGACAAGTTCAAGGTGTTGACTACAATGAGATTTTCTCAACTGTAGCGATGCTTAAGTCTGTCCGAATCATGTTAGCAATTGCCACATTTTATGAAATCTGGCAAATGGAGGTCAAAACTGCATTCCTTAATGGTTTTCTTAAAGAAGATTTGTATATGATGCAACCAGAAGGTTTTGTCAATCCTAAAGGTGCTATCAAAATGTGCAAGCTCCAGCAATCCATCTATGGACTGGTGCAAGCATCTCAGAGTTGGAATATACGCTTTGATAAGTTGATCAAAGCATATAGTTTTATACGGACTTGTGGTGAAGCCTGTATTTACAATAAAGTGAGTGGGAGCACTACCGCCTTTTTGATAAATATATGTGAGTAACATATTGTTGATCAGAAATGATGTAGAATTTTTCTAGAAAAAATAAAGGAGTATTTGAAAGGAGTTCTTTAAAAGAAAGACCTCAGTAAAGCTACTTACATATTGAGCATCAAAATCTATTGAGATAGATCAAGACGCTTGATAAGCTTTTCAATAAGTACATACCTTGTCAAGATTTTGAAGTAGTTCAAAATGGAACAGACAAAGAAAGAGTTATTGCCTGTGTTGCAAAGGTGTGAAATTGAGTAAGACTCAAATCCCGACCACGGAGAAAATAGAAAAGAGAATGAAAGTCATTCCCTATGCCTCAGTCATAGGTTCTATGAAGTATGCTATGCTATGTACCAGACCTATTGTATACCTTGTTCTGAATTTGGTAAGGGAATACAATAGTGATCTAGGAGTAGATCACTGGACATTGGTCAAGAATATCCTTAGTGAGGACTAAGGAAATATTTCTCGATTATGGAGGTGATAAAAGAGCCCGTCGTAAAGAGTTACATCGATGCAAGCTATTACACCGATCCAGATGACTCTAAGTCTCAATCTGGATACATATTGAAAGTGGGAGCAATTAGCTAGAGTAGCTCTATACAGAGCTTTGCAGACATAGAATATTTGCAAAATACATACAGCTCTGAATGTGACAGACCCGTTGACTAAGCTTCTCTCACGAGGAAAACATGATCACAACTTAGTACTCTTTGGGTGTTAATCACATAGCGATGTGAACTAGATTATTGACTCTAGTAAACCCTTTGGGTGTTGGTCACATGACGATGTGAACTATGGGTGTTAATCATATACAGATATGAATATTGGTATTAAATCACATGGCGATGTGAACTAGATTATTGACTCTAGTGCAAGTGGGAGACTGAAGGAAATATGCCCTAGAGGCGATAATAAAGTTATTATTTGTTTCCTTATATCATGATAAATGTTTATTATTCATGCTAGAATTGTATCAACCGGAAACATGATACATGTGTGAATACATAAACAAACATATTGTGACTAGTATGCCTCTACTAGACTAGCTCATTAATCAAAGATGGTTATGTTTCCTAACCATAGACATGAGTTGTCATTTGATTAACGGGATCACATCATTAGTAGAATGATGTGATTGACCTGGCCCATTCCGTTAGCTTAGCATTTGATCGTTTAATATGTTGCTATTGCTTTCTTCATGACTTAAACAAAGTTCCTACAACTATGAGATTATGAACTCCCGTTTACCGGAGGAACACTTTGTGTGCTACCAAACGTCACAACGTAACTAGGTGATTATAAAGGAGCTCTACAGGTGTCTCCAATGGTACATGTTGAGTTGGCGTATTTCGAGATTAGGTTTTGTCACTCCGATTGTCGGAGAGGTAACTCTGGGCCCTCTCGGTAATGCACATTACTATAAGCCTTGCAAGCAATGTGGCCAATTAGTTGGTTACGGAATGACGCATTACGTAACAAGTAAAGAGACTTGCCGGTAACGAGATTGAACTAGGTATTGGATACCGACGATCGAATCTCGGGCAAGTAACATACCGATGACAATGGGAACAACGTATGTTGTTATGCGGTTTGACCGATAAAGATCTTCGTAGAATATGTAGGAGCGAATATGAGCATCCAGGTTCCGCTATTGGTTATTGACCAGAAACAGTTCTAGGTCATGTCTACATAGTTCTCGAACCCGTAGGGTCCGCACGCTTAACGTTACGATAACAATTTTATTATGAGTTTATAAGTTTTGATGTACCTAAGGCTGTTCCGAGTCCCGGATGTGATCATGGACATGACGAGGAGTCTCGAAATGGTCGAGACATAAAGATTGATATATTGGAAGCCTATATTTGGATATCGGAATCGTTTCGGGTGAAATCAGGATTTTACCGGAGTACCGGGAGGTTACCGGAACCCCCCGGGGGCTTAATGGGCCTACATGGGCCCTAGTGGAGAGGAAGAGAGGAGGCAAGAGTGTAAGTGCATCTAGTGCCCCTTAGTGATTTTGGTGTATTGAAGACTTATAGGTTAAGGGACTAATGTGTTTGTGAGTGTACACAGGTCTATAAATCTATGAGGAGTTTGATATTTACTGAGAAAGTCGACCCTAAAATGAAGTTCTTCGATCAAGACTTTGATATTCTCAAGACTTTCAAGACTTTTAAAGTGAAGAAATTGGTGTGACCTTGAAGACTTGGTATTCATTTGAGGAACATGAAGCGTGAAGACTTTTGTTTTCGTAGTTTCGCTTTCTCTTTCTTGAGTCATAGGAAACACCGTCTCGTTAAAGGAGGTCGAGGAAATACTAAGGAAAAATTTCCATGTGATGCTCAACTCAAAATCCTACACCTACCAATCCCTTCGAGTGAAGCCTTTGAAATCTCATACAGTTCAGCCAATTTCTTCAAAGGATGAGACGAAGTTCTTCCGGTCACGAGGAATTTGTTCTGACCGAGGAGTTAGGAATTCGCCATCTTGGATTGCCTACACGTGAGGAACATGATAGCCCCGAGGAATTTGAGATTCAAATTTCCGACCGTTCTTGTCTTCTTGCCACCTGTCCCAAAATATCTTATCCACCTAACGGTCATATCATTGAAGGGCATTTATGTCTTATCATGTCGGGCTGCTCCCTAGGCTATAAATAGCCGCCCTACAACCACTAGCTGGTTGGCTGCTCCGAGAGAAACTTGACACTTGTCATTTGAGAGCAACCCATCCTCCGAGGACTTTGAGCGAAAATCATCGAGTGAGGAAAACCCAAAACCAAACCCCTATAAACCCAAAGTGATTGAGCATCATCAAGAGATTGATCCTGCGTGGATCCGACGCTTGTTACCTTTGAAGACTGTGCTTCTTCCAGACGGTTAGGCGTCATGGTCTAGAGCATCCAAGAGGAATTGTGGATCGCCGAGTGACCAAGTCTGTGAAGGTTTGGAAGTTGCCTGAAGACTTACCACGAGTGATTGGACGAGGACTGTGTGACCTTAGTTCAAGGAGAATACGGTGAGGACATGGTGTCTGAGCTGCGTGCTCGATGATCGGGTGTCCGGACTGTGTGTCCTCAAGTTTAAATACTCACCGCTCCAACCAGACGTACAACTGAGACAGCAGTTGGAACTGGTCTACCAAATCATTGTCTTCACCAACCTTATTGGTTCTATCTCCTCAACCCTCTCATTTCGTCATTCTTGTGTTGAGTGTTCATTCATATCTGTGTTTGAAGACTTTGATCAAGACTTTCTCAATTTCCTCGCCCAATTTCTTCAGTCTGTTTGTCTTCATCTTGTGCTATCCTGTGCTTACGCTTTCTGTACTCTTTGATTGTCTTCATTTCATCATGATGACCATGCCCGCATTCTCTTATGCTTACTTTTGAGTACTTATTCCGCTGCAAGTAGTTATTCGCTAAGGAATTTCCTCACCGGCAAATTCGTCAGTGAAGAATTCATAAAAATCACCTATTCACCCCCCCTCTAGTCGATATAACGCACTTTCAATTGGTATCAGAGCAAGGTACTCCCTTGTTCTGTGTGATTTTGGTTTAACCACCTGGAGTTTTAGTTATGTCGACCGCATGTATGATCAAGGTCTCAGCAGGGTGTCCTACCTTTGATGGGATGGACTACCCCTACTGGAAGAACAAGATGCGAATGCATCTTGAGGCAATTGACAACGATCTCTAGTATGTTGTGGAAAATGGTGTTCCCTCAGTCACACCTTCTCTGAATGTTGCCGATGTGAAGAGATTCAAGCAACTGGATTCTCAAGCGAAGAATATCATATGTGGCCATCTGAGCAAAGGACAATATGGAAGAGTGAGTGCTTTGGAAACTGCCAAGCTCATCTGGGACAGGCTGTCCAAAGTAAATGAAGGAGTCTCAACTCAGCATGACTCTCGAGTTGATGTTCTTCGCAATCTCTTCAACCGCTTCAAAAGACTCGACAACGAAATGTTCAACAAACCTTCGATCGCCTCACTGACATCTCAAATGAGCTTCAAGCGCTTGGTGCCACTGACATCACCGACCATGAGGTGGTGAATAAATTGTTGAGATCGCTTGATTCCTCATTTGATACTCTGGCACTGATGATACAAGAGTGTGCTGACTACAAGTCACTTGATCCAGCTGATATCCTCGAGAGGCTAAATACTCATGAGTTCCAGCTTGTTTGAAAGAGAGATCTCTATGGTTCTAGCTATGGAAAACACGTGCCACAAGGCCAAGGCTGTGTGTGAATCTGAGTGTGAAGACTCGGTAGTAGCCTTGGAGATCTGAAGAATTGAGCCAGAGCTAGCACTCGCTCGTGAAGAAATTCCAAGTTCTCAAGACGTGGTCGCTTTGGAAAATCCTCAAGAAGCAAAGTGATTCCTCATCCAAGGACTATAAGAGAAGACTTTGCCATAAATGCAAGAAACCTGGTCACTACATCCAGGATTGTCCTCAGTGGGAAAAGGAATTAAGAAGAAGAAATACAAGGATTACAGTTCTGATGACGCTAAGAAGAAGAAGAAATCGTCGAAATCTTCATCATCAAAATCCTCAAAGCCTTCTTCTCACAAGAAGAGCAGCTCCAAAAAGGCTCGGGCATTCATTGGCAAGGAAATGGACTCTGAAGCTGAATCGAGGAACATGAGGAAGAGGAGGCATCGAAGAATCTGAGTCCAGTGTGGCGAGTCTAGCTCTACATCGCTTTCGTCGGCAAGTCCATCTTCAACTCAAGAAAATGACCTCACCAACAAAGCTGATGAAGATAGTGATGACTACGCTCCCACCTATTGCTTCATGGCAAAGGGTGCCAAGGTACTCAAATATACCTCCTCTGAATCTAGTGAAAATGAATCTGATGAAGATCTAAAGCCTAGTTACTCAAAACTTGCTAAGATTGCTGTAAAACAACAAAGGGCTTTTGAAAAGGTTCAAAACATGCTAGATAAGAGTGATAATATGTTAGGTGAAGAAATGGATCGCACTAAAGCCCTGACTGAAAATCTTCAGAGACTTCAGTCTAGGTTTGACAGCCTTCAAGGTCATCATAACACTCTCTTGTCTGATCATGAGAAACTTTCTTATGAATTTCTTCAAAGAAAGCAAGATCTTGAGAAGCTAAGAGTGAGTTATGAAGATCTTCAGAAGGAGCGCTATTCATTACTTGCTCAACAAATCAGCGCTTCTCAGGAAGAATTTGTTCCTCCATGCTTAAAGTGCATTGAACGTGAATCTACTAATTCTTCACCTGGATGTTCAAATGCTTCAAATGTTACAAATTCTTCACCTGCCTCTGCTATCACTCATTCCTCATCTGAGGACATTGCTAGTATCACTGACGATGCAGGGCTGAAGGAATTATACATGACAGGCATGAACAAAAGCCTCAAAGGGCATCAGACTCTTTGTGATGTGCTTAAAAAGCAGATCCTCAATAGGAACCCTAGGAAAGAGGGTATTGCCTTTGAGAGGAAACTCAATGCTGATGGAACATATTAGAAGCCTGAGCAGTATCCTAAAACCTCATGGGTTGCTGCAAAGGGACCTCCAGTTCATCCATCTAACTTATCTGGCTTTACATGCGAATCTCCTCATTCTTCTGATGAGTCATTTGACTCCAACTGTAAACTGTTCAAAAATCAGAATGGTGAAGTATTTGCTAGATATGTTGGCACTAACTGCAGGAATGGTTCCCCTATGAAGAAAATCTGGGTTCCCAAGAAGTGCCTTGAAAGTCTTCAGGTGAATGTCCTCATGGCACCACCCGTGAAGAATAGGAACCCCGGATCAAACTCTTCATATGGACCAAATTCTTCATACAGATCAACCTCATACGGACCAAATTCCTCACGTGGATCAAATTCCTCAAAAGGATCAAAGTCCTCATATGATTATCATCGTGCTAACAACTCTGTTTCGCAGGGTAGAGCTAAGGGCTATGAATATGTGCATTATTCTTCAAACCAATATGGTCATAAGTCCTCGAAGAATTTCTCTGCTTATTCATATGCTTACCCTAACCCCTCTTATGTGAAACGAAATGGATTGGCCTCTATGCCACCATTCTCATATGGTGCTCGCAGGTGATGAACTCTTTGCCACCCCTTCAGATGTGGGTGGTGAAGAATAAGAACTAACCTCTTCCGCAGGGTCAGGTCTCCAGACGTGCATTAAACGTCTGAAGAATTTGCTGGGGGCCTAACAAAAATGCCTGAAAGGACGCAGGCTAATCATGATGAAATGAACTTTAATTTCACACGTCCTCATACTGCTTATCTGTTTAACTGCCTGATGAAATTCATCTGATGAACTTGATATCATATTCTTCACTGATGAAGTATATGAGATCGTAAGTTGCACTAATTCATCTGCAGGATGATCAACCCAAAGCCACAGAGTGGGTTCTCGATAGTGGATGTACAAATCACATGACTGGTGACAAGAATCTATTGATGGATGCTCCCTTATCACCGTCACATCTGAAGCATATCATCTTTGCTAACAAAGGCAAAAGTCAGGTATTGGGTCTTGGTAAGGTTGCAATCTCTAAGGACATACACATGGACAAAGTCATGCTTGTTGAGTCCTTAGGATACAACCTCATGTCAGTCTCAATGCTTTGTGATCTTGATATGGTTGTTATCTTTGGCAAGTATCGTTGTGTTGTGATTATGGAAGATGACAATTCCAAAGTCTTCGAAGGCTTTAGGAGAGGAGACTTGTATATTGTTGATTTCTCTACAGGACCACAACCAGCCGTGTGTCTACTTGCAAAAGCTTCAGAAGGCTGGCTATGGCATCGGCGACTTGGTCACGCAGGCATGAGGAATTTGCACACGCTTGCAAAGAAGAAGCATGTCATTGGCATTGAGAATGTCAAATTCCTCAAGGATCACTTGTGTGGAGCTTGTGAAGCTGGAAAAATGACCAAGGCCAAGCATCCAACAAAGACTATCATGACCACTACTCGTCCTTGAATTGCTTCACATGGACCTCTTTGGTCCTAATCATTACTCAGCAGTCACTAATGATGCATCTCTATATGGCTTTGTTATTGTTGATGATTACTCTCGTTACACATGGGTACACATTGTTACTTGCAAAAATGAAGTGCAGGAAGTCTTCAAACGATTTTCCTCGAGGGCTTCAACTAACTTTGGTGTGAAGATCAGACACATCAGGAGTGAAAATGGAACTGAGTTCAAGAATTCCGGTCTTGATGCCTATCTTGATGAACTTGGTATTACTCATGAGTTATCTGCTCCCTATACTCCTCAGCAAAATGGCGTCGTGGAGTGCAAGAACAGAACTCTTGTTGAGATGGCTCGCACTATGCTAGATGAATATAAAACGCCTAGTCGTTTTTGGATTGATGCAATTGATACCGCGTGCCACATCATCAACAGAGTATATCTTCACAAATTCTTCAAGAAGACTGCCTATGAACTCCTCACTGACAAGAAACCCAATGTGAGTTATTTCAAAGTCTTCGGTGCTAAATGCTGGATTAGAGATCCTCATCACAATTCTAAATTTGCACCGAAAGCACATGAAGGTTTTATGCTTGGTTACGGAAAGGACTCGCACACCTACAGAGTCTTCAACATCGCTCTTCACAAGATTGTTGATACTGTAGATGTGCGGTTCGATGAAACTAATGGCTCGCAAAGAGAGCACCTACCTTCTGTGTTAGATGAACCAGCACCTGAGGAATCTATCAAGTTCAAGGCAACTGAGGATGTCATTCCTACTGAAGAATCTGCTGAAGAATTCATTCCTGTACGCGAAGAACGTCGAGCTGATGCACCTGAAGATAATGCTGAAGACAATGGTGCTGAGGAAAATGATCAAATTCCTCGACGACAACCAGCTCATCCTCGCGTTGCAAAAGAAGTGCAAGTTGACAAGATCATCGATGACATTGAAGCGCCAGGTCCTCTCACACGCTCAAAAGCTTCACATTTATCTAACTTTTGTGGGCACTATGCTTTTGTCTCTATCACAGAGCCCACTAAGGTAGATGAAGCATTTCTGGAGCCTGAGTGGATCCAGGCCATGCAAGAAGAATTACATCAGTTCGAGCTCAACAATGTCTGGGAACTGGTCAAACGTCCAGATCCTCGCAAGCATAATATCATTGGCACAAAGTGGATCTACCGCAACAAGCAAGATGAAAATGGCCTTGTGGTGAGGAATAAGGCACGACTTGTAGCTCAAGGCTACACACAGGTTGAAGGAATTGATTTCGATGAAACTTTTGCACCTGTTGCTAGACTTGAGTATATTCACATATTACTTGCCTATGCTAACCATCACAATATCACTTTATATCAAATGGATGTGAAAAGTGCATTCCTCAATGGTAAGCTTGAGGAAGAAGTATATGTTGCTCAACCCCCAGGTTTTGAAGATCCAAAGAATCCCGACAAAGTCTTCAGACTCAACAAGGCCCTCTATGGTCTCAAACAAGCCCCACGGGCGTGGTATGATACATTGAAGGAATTCTTCGTGAAGAATGGCTTCACACCCGGTTCACTCGATCCAACTCTCTTTACTAAATCATATGATGGTGAACTGTTTGTGTGCCAAATATATGTTGATGGTATTATCTTTGGCTGTACTGACCAACGTTATAGTGATGAATTTGCCTATATGATGAGTGAAGAATATCAAATGTCTATGATGGTAGAGTTGAAATTCTTCTTAGGTCTTCAAATTCGTCAACAACACAATGGCATATTCATATCTCAGAGAAATACCTCAAAGATGTCCTCAAGAAATTCGCATGCAAGATTGCAAAGGCGTCAAAATTCCTATGCCCACAAATGGCCATCTATGCAATCGATGAAAATGGTATTGACTTCGATCACAAGGTATACCGCTCCATGATTGGTTCTCTATTGTACTTATGTGCATCTAGGCCAGATATAATGCTTAGTGTTTGCATGTGTGCCCGATTTCAAGCTACACCAAGGAATCACACCATAAGGCTGTGAAGCATATTCTTCGATATCTAGCTCACACACCAACACTAGGATTATGGTACCCCAAGGGCTCTACTTTTGATCTCATTGATATTCGACTCGACTATGCTGGTGATCGTGTGGACCGCAAGTCAACATCTGGTACTTGTCATTTCCTCGACGATCTTTGGTCCGTTGGTCCTCGAAGAAACAGAATCATCCGATCACCGCTCATCGGAAGCTGAATACATTGCTGCTGGCTCTTGTTGTGCTCAATTGCTGTGGATGAAGCAAACTCTCAAGGACTACGGCATCAACGTGAAGAATGTGCCTCTCTCGTGACAATGAGAGTGCCATCAAGATTGCTCACAACCCAGTTCAGCACTCAAGACAAAGCACATTCAAATTCGTCATCATTTTCTTCGTGATCATGTGTTGAAGGGCGACATCTCCATCGAGCATGTGAAGACTCAAGAACATCTAGCCGATATCTTCACTAAGCCCTTGGATGAGAAGAGATTTAGCAAGTTGCGTGTGAGCTAAATATCTTAGAATCTTCAATGTTCTTTGAAAAGGACACACATCCCGACACTTATGCAAAATTGATGACTTAGATGTGCAACACATGAAGAAACGTTTTCTTCAATCAATGAAGAATAACACTCTAAGTGTGAAGAAATTAATGAAGAATTTGATTCTCGTAACCCTCGACAATTGTACGCGGTGTCTGAAATCATCATTCTTATACGGTGGGTCACGCCACCACCAAAGTTGAAAATCTTCAATTTGAGTTTTCCTCATTTTGAAATTCTTCAGTTTTCAAATTCTTCAATTTTTCAAAATCTTCACTGTTTCCGCTGCTTTTCCTTCATTGGCTATATATATATATGGGTTTATGTCCTCTACAAGATTCACTTATGGCTAATTCTTCAAGTTGCTTTTTCGCTAAGTGAATGTGATCGACCCTTCCCCTCTATGCTATACTCAACCCAATCTATTCACAAATTCTTCATGTGCGTTCTATTTGAAACTCGTTCAAAATCTTCACTGAGTCCTTGTCAGCTGAAGAAATTGCGAACGGAACTTTAAAACTGATCTTATCCAAACTTTCGGTTTTGCCACTCAAACCGTTCCGCATCCCACGATGGATTTATCTATTCACCCACGATCTAACACGATCTCCACTTTTCAGTACGTGGGTGACACATGTCAATCGAATGAGAAGGGTCAGGGGCACGTTCATCCCAAATCTTCGGGCGAACAGTTTTTCACCGTGGCTATATATACCCCCACTCCCCTTCCTCACTTCCTTTACTCCGCTCGACTGCTCTCTCTCGCTCGAGCTTCTCAAACCCTAGCGCCGCCGCTACTCCATCATCGCCGGTGAGGAAGAGCTTCACTTCCTCGACCTTGTCGCCGACGTACTCGCGCCGACCGTGGAAATCTTCACTCCGCCGCCGCCGTAGTTGTCTTCCTCCGCCAAGTTAGGGCGTGGAAGATCTGAACTGACAAACTTCCCAACTGTTCTTCTTAGTTCGTCGTGTTCTTCACTTCGGGTAATTAAAAGTTACTTTTATTACTCGCTTTGATTCTCAAACCTTCCTGAAAATCTTCAAAGGTGTTTATTCTTCAAATCTTCACACATATGAACACCTCCAACAAAATATGCTCTTGATTCGCTTCTCTAAGCAATGATTTTCTTCAAGATTCCTCAATTGTGTGGATCCTCGATCTATACAACTCGAACCTAAGACAAAGATCGCTTAGTGAAATTCTTCAAGGCTCATCTGGTCAAATTCCTCAAACTTGTTCTTTTGAAAACCTTCTGAGAACGCATATGACCTCTCCAAATTCCTCGCAACTATACTCTGTTCACAGGTACTCATGTCCGCTGCTGAATCACTAGGTTCTCATCAACTTAACTCATTTGCAGCATTCCTCGAAGAAAAGTTGCATACTTCTTCAGAGAATTCGTTTGTTCAAATTCCTCACCTGAAGAATATGGCTGAAGGAAAGAAGCCATAGAAAGGAGGAAAGAGGCCTGAGGTCATGACTGCGTTTGAAATCCCTGAGGAAATATATGCTGATTATTGCACACCTGATGAAGCCGAGTTCGGCAAAGAAAACAAAAATCAGCGCAAGCTGCGCATTCAAAGGATTGAACGGAGATGGGCAAGGGAATGGAGGGAGTACAGATATGTAACTCCAAAGTACATGAAGAAATTTGCACTCAACCCTCCATGCCCAAGAGCTCCATTGGCACCTGGTCAAGAAACTGACCACACCAGCATCAAGCGTGGTGAGGACTTTCCTGAAGAATGGGCCAAGCGCCAAGCCAAATTAGCAAGACAAGCCAACGAGGTAGTGAGGAAATTCAATGAGGAATCTGATACTACTGCTGCCACTGAGGCCTCTGTCAAGCCAAGAAAATCTATGGCAAAGAAGCCCGCGCACAAGCCAAGTGCTTCACCAACAGTGCCCTCACAGCCAAGTTCCTCAGCTGTGCCCTCACGGCCAATTCCTCATGCTGCTCTCGCTCCTCCCAAGTCCTCAGCTGCACCTACAAAATCCTCAGCAGTTCCGACAAAGTCCTCAAGACTGTGCATCCGCCACGTGCCAAAGGACTGCTGGCTTCTCCATTGCATCTGTGTTTCAAGAAGTTCCTCACCTGCACCAAAGTCTTCATCCGCCCGACTCTGCTGAAGACTAAGGCCACAGCTGGACGAGGTCCTCGGCCAAGTCCCAAGAAGAAACAGGTCGCCTTCCAAGTGCCACCTGAAGATGATGAGGCTGATGATGATGAACTTGCGGAAATCATTAGAGACCGCCAAGAAAGGGCCGCTAGAGCCAAAGGCACATCTGTGCCTCTGCTGTTGGATCCGAGGAAAATCCTCGATTACATTGATCTCTGGCACAAGGATCCAAACACCCCTATGCATGATTTTCATCTGACCCCTGGACAAAGTCACATGCTGACCCATTTCATCACTGAAGAGAAATGGAAGTTTGAAAAGGCAAGAGAGATCAAGAAAGCTCAATACAGAAAGGAGAAGTTCCTGAAGAAAAACGTTGTCAGAATGACACCTGAGGAACTTCTCAAGGTCCAGACTGAAATCCAAGCCCTCAGCAAAGACTTTGATGCTTATTATGCTGATTGGCAAGGAGCCAAAGTCAAATTCGTCAACCTGACGAAGAAATTCACCAATGTTGCTGCCCCAACGCAACAAGAAATTCCTCGGGCTGGAGCCTCACCAGCAGATCGAAGAACATGCCAAGACCACTGATGAAGTTCAAAGCTGCTGAAGAAAATGCTAGTTCCGAGGCTGATGATCCCATTCCAGCCACCGAAGAAATTGCGGGGCATCCACTAGTGGTGCGCTGAAGAAACTGAACAAGACAGGGCAACTGCATCAGTTGCGCCTGAGGAAAATCAACCAGATTCCTCAGCTCCTCCTGCGCCAACACCAACTCCTATTCTTCCATCTTCCTCTGATGTGAAGAAGACCAAGGCTGCAGAACGAGCTGCAGTGAAGAAACGGAAAGCATCAGCTGCGTCAAATTCTTCGGCTTCGAAGAAAATGAAGCCAATGACCAGCTCCTTTGAAAATCCTATTGATGTTGTTCCAATCTCCTTAATTCCATCAAAGGACCTTGTTCCTTTTGATGAAGATTATGTGATCCCAAGCGGATCTGATGAAGAAAATCATTCTGCTGCTTCACGAGCAGATTGATGAAGAAATTGAAGTGGAAGCAATCCCTTCAACCCCAATCATTTCCTCGCCTATGCCTCAGTTCACAGCTGAAGAGGCCGGTGTTGAGGAAATTGAAGAAGATGTGGATATTGGAAGCACAACGCGAGTGATGAACGATGACTTTTGGGAAAGTCAAGATCCAAATTCTCCACTCTTCACCCCAATCCAACAGATACATCACCCCCTGCTCCAACAGTTCAAATGGGCTCAAGAAACTCATCCCACTTCATCATCCATGAAGAAATTCCAGCCACTAGCGCCGATGAACCTGCTCTTTGCTAATCCTCGATCGCACTTGTAGAGGAACAAGAAATTCCTCACCAAGAACCTGAGATTGCGATTCCACAGGTCGTGATGCAACTCATCGACACTCCACTGCCAAAGCCAAAGAATCCCTTCTCAACAAAGCAAAAGTTCAAGGCTGAAGATTTCTTCAGCGAGCATGTATTCTTCACTGATTACAATCCATATGATTCTGCTCGCATAAGGAAGAGGCATTTCTGGACTGCCAGTCAAGCCAATTTCTATTCCTCAGTGCTCTTCAACAAAGACAAAGTCTTCGATCACGCACACATTCCTCATGTGCACATGGAGTCTTTGCCAGGCTTTGAGCCAGTCCTCAGTGTTCTTCACGATGCATGACTTCTGAATTTCTGCACTGACATCTGTGATTGGAATGAAGAACTCATTCTTCAATTCTATGCAACGCTGCACATCACCGGAGACGCTGAAAACGTGAACTCATGGGTGTTCGACTAGATGTCTGAAAATACTCACTACAAGGCACCAGCAACTGAATTGCTTCGTGCCCTACCACTCAGTCCTCCACTTGATGGTGCTCGTTGTATCTACAACGAACCAGAACTTTCAAATCTCTATATGCAAGTGTTGATGAAGCCTTTGAAGCCAGAGCAGGCCTCAAGAACCAAATTCCTCGTCAAGGAATTATTGTATGTGCCTCGGACTGTCTATCGGATTCTGACGAAGACAATGAGTCCTATCAAAGGCCACGACTCAAATGATGAAGAAGTCGTTGGCATCATGAAGAATATGCTTTTCAATATCATTCATGGCGTTCCCGTCAACTTCCATGATTTCTTCATCAGGACTCTGGTAAACATTGCTATGTCACCATTTGAGCTGAAGCCTTATGCGCCTTGGATAATGAGATTCATCAGGACAAGGTCTTCACTCAATTACAAGGCTGATACTCTGAACCACTTCAGCTACTTGCCCCCGATTGAAGTCCTCAAACGGACATTTACCTCAGCTGATGACAAGGGCAAGGCAACTTCTGTGATCGATGAAGGCATTCGTCCATTGGTTGGACAGTTTCGCAAAGCTGCATCCTACTCCACCAATGATAACTCTGCCACACATGACTCTGCCGCAAATACCTCAGCCAAGCAAAGTCCTCAAGCCACGGCACCCAGGGTGATGACTGATCGTGAATTACTCCTCGGTCTTCATCAGAAGGTTGATCGCAATCATAAATGGGTCAAGCGTCAGTTTGGTTTAATTCTTCACAACATGACCTCTACACACAATGCAGTGAAGAAAAACCACTACTACCTCCATGAAACCTTCAAACGCACCTGGGCTGTTCTTTCAAATGTCTACAGTGCGGAAGAACTGACGACAATGGGTCTCAAGGAAGAATTTGACTGGTCTGCACCTCCTCCGAAGAAATACAAGAAGGTCAAAGGTCCTTCCTTGGTGGCCAGCTCCTATTCTTCATCACGAGACACTGATGAAAATGAAGACTTGGGCGACACTGCGGCAGGCCCTACTACGACAACCGACCCCAACAACGCTGGCGCTCCTTCCTCAACTTGAAATTCTTCAGGGGCGTTAGTCCTCAGTTTCGATCCTTTTGGTCATTCGATGACAAAGGGGGAGAAATTTGAGTTAGTCTTCAAGCGGGTCTATTATAAGGGCATTTTTTTTGTTAAGTTACAACTCTCGTTCTTCTGAAACTTTTATTGGATCGAGTTGTAATCTTAAACCCGATGGTGCTTTGATACTTTTGATGCACTAAGCTCTGATTCTCCTGTGCTCTGATACTCTTGATGCGTTATTTTGCATGCCTGTTCCTCATTAATGTTATTGCGCGCATGCTGAATTTCATCAAGCACCATAGTTCGTCATGCATTTCAAATTCTTCATATTATATGTCAAATATGTGTATGAATTACAAGATATAGGGGGAGATCTCCATGATTCAACTCTTCAAATGTGCATTGCCTCAAAAGCAAATTCCTCAATATCAGTATTTACACTACATATGTTTATCCCCGTTGAAAACTTAACCTATATTGTCATCAATCAACAAAAAGGGGGAGATTGTAAGTGCATCTAGTGCCCCTTAGTGATTTTGGTGTATTGAAGACTTATAGTTTAAGGGACTAATGTGTTTGTGAGTGTACACAGGTCTATGAGGAGTTTGATATTTACAGAGAAAGTCGACCCCAAAAAATGAAGTTCTTCGATCAAGACTTTGATATTCTCAAGACTTTAGAAGACTTTGAAAGTGAAGAAATTGGTGTGACCTTGAAGACTTGGTATTCATTTGAGGAACATGAAGCGTGAAGACTTTTGTTTTCGTAGTTTTGTTTTCTCTTTCTTGAGTCATAGGAAACACCGTCTCGTTAAAGGGGTCGAGGAAATACTAAGGAAAAATTTCCATGTGATGCTCAACTCAAAATCCTACACCTACCAATCCTTTCGAGTGAAGCCTTTGAAATCTCATACAGTTCAGTCAATTTCTTCAAAGGATGAGACGAAGTTCTTCCGGTCGCCGAGGAATTTGTTCGACTAAGGAGTTAGGAATTCGCCAAAGTCTGGATTGCCTACACAAGAGGAACATGATAGCCCCGAGGAATTTGAGATTCAAATTTCCGACCGTTCTTGTCTTCTTGCGCCACCTGTCCCAAAATATCTTATCCACCTAACGGTCATATCATTGAAGGGCATTTATGTCTTATCATGTCGGGTTGCTCCCTAGGCTATAAATAGCCGCCCCCTACAACCACTAGCTTGTTGGCTGCTCTGAGAGAAACTTGACACTTTTCATTTGAGAGCAACCCATCCTCCGAGGACTTTGAGCGAAAATCATCGAGTGAGGAAAAACCCAAAAACCAAACCCCTACAAACCCAAAGTGATTGAGCATCACTGAAGAGATTGATCCTGCGTGGATCCAACGCCTGTTACCTTTGAAGACTGTGCTTCTTCCAGACGGTTAGGCGTCATGGTCTAGAGAATACAAGAGGAATTGTGGATCGCCGAGTGATCAAGTCTGTGAAGGTTTGGAAGTCGCCTGAAGACTTACCACGAGTGATTGGACGAGGTCTGTGTGACCTTAGTTCAAGGAGAATACGGTGAGGACTTGGTGTCCCGAGCTGCGTGCTCAGCGATCGGGTGTCCGGACTGTGTGTCCTCGAGTTTAAATACTCAGCCGCTCCAACCAGACGCATAACCGAGACAGCAGTTGGAACTGGTCTACCAAATCATTGTCTTCACCAACCTTACTGGTTCTATCTCCTCAACCCTCTCATTTCCTCATTCTTGTGTTGAGTGTTCATTCATATCTGTGTTTGAAGACTTTGATCAAGACTTTCTCAATTTCCTCGCTTCAATTTCTTCATCTGTTTGTCTTCATCTTGTGCTATCCTGTGCTTACGCTTTCTGTCTTTTGATTGTCTTCATTTCATCATGATGACCATGCCCACATTCTCTTATGCTTACTTCGAGTACTTATTCCGCTGCAAGTAGTTCTTCGCTAAGGAATTTCCTCACCGCAAATTCCTCGGTGAAGAATTCATAAAAATCGCCTATTCACCCCCTCTAGTCGATATAACGCACTTTCAAAGAGGTGGGCTCGCCCCCTCCTCCCTAGTCCGAATAGGACAATGAGAGGGTGGCGCCCCCCTTTCCTTCCCTCTTCCTCCTCTTTCCCCTTCTCCTTCTCCAACTAGGGAAGAAGGGAGTCCTACTCCCAATGGGAGTAGGACTCCCCCTTGGCGCGCCCTCCTTGGCCGGCCGCCCCCTCCGCCTTGGCTCCTTTATATACGGAGGCAGGGGGCACCTCTAGATAACACAAGTTGATCTTTGTGATCGTTCCTTAGCCGTGTGCGGTGGCCCCCTCCACCATATTCCACCTCGGTCATATCTTTGCGGTGCTTAGGCGAAGCCCTGCATCGGTAGAACATCATCATCGTCACCATGCCGTTGTGCTGACGGAACTCATCCCCGACACCCTGCTGGATCGGAGTCCGGGGATTGTCATCGAGCTGAACGTGTGCTGAACTCGGAGGTGCCGTACATTCGGTACTTGGATCGGTCGGATCGTGAAGACGTACGACTACATCAACCGCGTTGTTCTAACGCTTCCGCTTACGGTCTACGAGGGTACATGGACAACACTCTCCCCTCTCGTTGCTATGCATCACCATGATCCTTGCGTGTGCGTAGGAAAATTTTGAAATTACTATGTTCCCCAACATCATCATCTACCTAAACTATGACATACGAGATAAGAGCGATCACGATGATCAAAAGCGGTATTATGTAGTAGTTTTTGCAGCGGCGCTGGTTCTGAATCCTCTGTTGTGCTACGAATATCAAGTAACTAGCTTCGGCTTCCGTTCTGCTATCAAACCCTTTCGGCTTCCACCGAGAAGCGAGACTTGGGCCCGATACTGGTCACCATCATACACACCCGGAACATGCCCTACATACACGCCATACCACTTTCTTGCCATCGTTGATCTATATACCTATCAGAGATACACACACACACACACACACACACACACACACACACACACACACACATATCATGAAGCGAATTCAATGAAACAATTATGAAATAGAAGCAACATATTTAGTAAACATAGTTAACAAATTTCATCGTACCGAAAGTAATTAACTAGAGCGCGGCACCATACATCTAATAGTTTCAATAAGATTGAGAGATTCAAGTTTCAATGCATGTAAAGTAACAAGTAAGTAAAAGACACATTGTTTTTAAGCAGTGCACTCTTCCCATCTTTCCATATCCGGAAGGGTGCACTCAGGCTTAGTGAAAGGCGTCATGGCCTGACGCTGTAGGGCACTGCGGGCTCGGACGTCAGCTCGCGATATTGGGCCACCGTAGAACATTCCATTCTCTTCGAGGACATCTTTCATGATGATGGACGCAATTTCCTGCTGGATCCGGTAGAAATCATTTCGAAGTCGATTATCCGGCACGGCTCCAAAGGCTTTGGCCCATCTCTGGATATGTGTACCGGATGAAGATTTCATGCAAAGTGATTGCACAACCCTTCTGTACTCCATAATTAGATGGATGACGTAGAATCCATCATTGTCACTTCTTGCCGGTTGCTGGATGCAACAGAAGTCAGTCTTGTGGTCGCAACAAAGCCCAGCCTTATTTGTTTTTTTTGCATTGGATGTAGCCACCCCGCATGCTGAAGCCCAGCATAGCTCTGTCCAGAACATACTTTATGTGTGTGTAATCTTTCTTCTGTATGTTCTTTGACGGGTCCAAATATAGAGCACGGGAGTAACGCGGGTAAACAACGATGAGAACGTCACGACACCCCCCGCTGCGCAAAATACACGATCAAGTTAGCCTCCATGCGTGCAAAGTAACTATTGAAATGCACGAAAGGATGTATGTGTTATAGTGCTATCCACGGATGACTTACTTGGGATGATAAAGTAGGAGAATCGTTTCTTTGTCCTTATTGCTGACCAAGAATTCTTCAATGTACTGACTCGCATATTGACGGTTGGCGTCGTTGATTGACAAGAAGCCCTCATGCATGTAGTATGGGTCCGCGACAGCAAGACCAGTGACTTGCTCTCTCCTGACGATGTAGTTCATGTGCAGCGCATACAGGCAGACGAACGTAAAATCGAGTGTCCTCATTTGAAACATCTGGAAGATGTAATCAAACCTCAGGAAGAAGAGGTCTGCGGGGCATGTGTGGACATACATCTTGCAACTGCTCGGCACATGAACCGTATAAAGTGGGTATTCTGGATCATCCGAGGCGAGGAGGCTTCTCTCTGTCGAAAGCACATGGTCATGGAGTCTCCTAAGATCCCCTGCTATGGCAGCTAGTGCATTCGTCGATACCATTGGCTCTCCCGCGACATGGATTAATGGGGCATGTTTCATCGGTACACTGTCAACCTTGGTCGAAGGCGGCTGGCTGCTAGAACCAACATTGCCAGCTTTATTGGATTTTCTCGTCATCGGACTCTTCCTCTACTTCTTCTTGGTGGGCTCAGGTGCTGGTGGGTCTGTCAGACCCTCCCTGAGCACCACCCCTAGTGTTTTCGGGCTCAGCATTGGACGACTCTAGCTAATTAGTTGAGCTTTGGTGGATCCAGCATCTGGAGGCGTGTCCTGCGAGGATTGCATGAACAAAGACTTCTTGCACTCCCGAGGATGTTCCGGCTCTGGTACATGCATCTCGTATTCATATGGTTGACTCATTGTTACTTCGTTGTCAAAGGCAGTATTGAGATACTAGAGAGGGTCAGCCTCCTCCATGTCATGATCCATATCCTCTTACATGGGGCAGATGGCATCATCTGCCGGAACGGTTGGCCCTCCTTCCTCATGTCTCTCGATCTCAGCAAGCAGCACCGACTATGGTTGTACTTGTGTAGGTGGTGTTGTGGTCATACCTTCCTGAGGTCCCGTCGGTGTGCTCCCGGCCACCTTGACACGAAGAAGATTTTTCGGCCACAGGATTGGCCAATTTTTGCATTGGCCAAGCTGCGTGGGGTCTCGTCATCCTCTCCATCGGTTTGTATCAGATGAGGGAAACCCTCGTAGCGCGCTTTCACACTCGCCACGGAGACCCTTAAGGCGTTATCAGGCATCTGTCGGAGGTGAAACAATCGATCCTTAGGCTTCACTATAGTACCCTTCCCCACATCCACCAACCCGTCCTTCATGTGGTAAAGGAGGGTGCACGGAGTGGAGTCGGCCTACAAAGACATATACGTGCGGCGTCAGAGATCCAAAAAGAATGGAAACTGAATATTAAATAATTAGTTGAGTTGATGAAGGTGCGACGCGTATTTACCGTGAGGGCGTCGAGCTCAGCCAATGTCGACGGCCCGACATTCAAGCCAGAGACGGAGCTAGGGCTGTTGTGAGAGCTGGGTGCAGGAGCAGGTGCTGGAGGAGGTGCGGGTGCGGTTGCTGTTGGAAATATGCCCTAGAGGCAATAATAAAAGCATTATTATTATATTTCCTTGTTCATGATAATTGTCTTTTATTCATGCTATAACTGTATTATCCGGAAATCGTAATACACGTGTGAATACATAGACTACAATACGTCCCTAGTAAGCCTCTAGTTGACTAGCTCGTTGGTCAACAGATAGTCATGGTTTCCTGACTATGGACATCGGATGTCATTGACAACGGGATCACGTCATTAGGAGAATGACATGATGGACAAGACCCAATCCTAAGCATAGCACAAAGATCGTGTAGTTCGTTTTGCTAGAGCTTTTCCAATGTCAAGTATCTCTTCCTTAGACCATGAGATCGTGCAATTCCGGATACCGTAGGAGTGCTTTGGGTGTATCAAACGTCACAACGTAATCGGGTGACTATAAAGGTGCACTACAGGTATCTCCGAAAGTGACCATTGGGTTGACACGGATCGAGATCGATTTGTCACTCCGTATGACGGAGAGGTATCATCGGGCCCACTCGGTAATGCATCATCATAATGAGCTCAAAGTGACCAAGTGTCCGGTCACGGATCATGCATTGCGGTGACGAGTAAAGTGACTTGCGATAACGAGACTAACGAGGTATTGGGATCTTGACGATCGAGTCTCGGGCAAGTAACATACCGTCGACAAAGGGAATAGAATACGGGATTGCTTGAACCCTTGACATCGTGGTTCATCCGATGACAACATCGAGGAGCATGTGGGAGCCAACATGGGTATCCAGATCCCGCTGTTGGTTATTGACTTGAGGTAGTCTCGGTCATGTCGCATGTCTCCCGAACCCGTAGGGTCTACACACTAAGGTTCGGTGGCGCTAGGGTTAATAGGAAGACAAGTATGTGATTACGAATGTTGTTCGAGTCCGGATGAGATCCCGGACGTCACGAGGAGTTCGGAATGGTCCGGAGGTAAAGATTTATATATGGAAAGTGGTTAAGCGGACTCGGGAAAGTTTGAGGGTATACTGGTAAAATACTGGGCCACGGGAGAGTTCCGGAGGTCCACGGGAGGGGCCACCCCTCCGGGGGCACATGGGCTAAGTGGGAGGGAGCCAGCCCCTGGTGGCTGGGCGCGCCTCCCACCTAGGCCCATGCGGCTAGGGTTTGGGAGGAGGAAACCCTAAAGGGGCGCCCTGGCTTGGGGGCAAGCCACCTCCTCTCCTCTCCTTGGCCGCCCCCCCTAGGGTTTTCCCTAGAGGGCCGCCCCTTGACCCTCTCCTCCTATAAATAGAGGAGTGGGGGAGGCTGCCAACACCATTGTGGCGCAGCCCTCCCTCCCAACACCTCTCTTTCTCCACGCAAGCTTGGCGAAGCCTGCCGGAGAACTGCCGTACCAACCGCACCACGCCGTCGTGCTGCCATTGGAATTGTCTTCCTCAACCTCTCCTTCACTCTTGCTGGATCAAGGCGGAGGAGACGCCATCGTCCCCGTCACGTGTGTTGAACACGGAGGTGCTGTCCTTTCAGCACTTAGGTCATCGGTGATCGGAATCACGTTGGGAACGTCTTCATCATCACCACTCCCTCGAGCGCTTCCGTACTCGATCTACAAGTGGTATGTAGATGCAAACTCTCTCCGTTACTCGTTGCTCAGTAGAACTCATAGATGGATCTTGGTGAAACCGTAGAAAAATTTTAATTTTCTGCAACGTTCCCCAACAGTGGCATCATGAGCTAGGTCTATCGTAGTTCTCTTTGCGAGTAGAACACAATTTTGTTGTGGGCGTGGATCTTGTCAACTTACTTGCCGTTACTAGTTGTTTCTTGCTTCCGCGGTATTGTGGGATGAAGCGCCCGGACCAACCTTACGTGCTCTTCGTGAGACCGGTTCCACCGACTAACATGCACTAGTTGCATAAGGTGGCTGGCGGGTGTCTGCTCTCCTACTTTAGTGGGAGCGGATTCGATGAACAGGGTCCTTATGAAGGGTAAATAGAAGTTGACAAGATCACGTTGTGGTTATTCGTAGGTAAGAAAACGTTCTTGCTAGAACCCAATTGCAGCCACGTAAAAGATGCAACAACAATTAGAGGACGTCTAACTTGTTTTTGCAGCAATTGTCATGTGACGTGATATGGCCAAGTTGTGATGAATGATGATATATTGTGATGTATGAGATCATGTTCTTGTAATAGGAATCACGACTTGCATGTCCATGAGTATGACAACGGCAGGAGCCATAGGAGTTGTCTTTATTTTGTATGACCTGCGTGTCATTGAAGAACGCCATGTAATTTGCTTTACTTTATTGCTAAACGCGTTAGCCATAGAAGTAGAAGTAGTCGTTGGCGTGACAACTTCATGGAGGCACGATGATGGAGATCATGATGATGGAGATCATGGTGTCATGCGGTGACAGGATGATCATGGAGCCCGAAGATGAAGATCAAAGGAGCTATATGATATTGGCCATATCATGTCACTACTTTATAATTGCATGTGATGTTTATTATGATTATACATCTTGTTTACTTAGAACGACGGTAGTAAATAAGATGATCCCTTAAGAACAATTTCAAGAAGTGTTCTCCCTAATCGTGCACCGTTGCTACAGTTAAGTCGCTTCTAAGCACCACGTGTTAATCGGGTGTGATGGATTCTTACGTTCACATACAACGGGTGTAAGCAAGATTTACACACGCAGAAACACTTAGGGTTAACTTGACGAGCCTAAGCATGTGAAGACATGGCCTCGGAACACGGAGACCGAAAGGTCGAACACGAGTCGTATGGAAGATCGATCAACATGAGAATGTTCACCGGCGCAGACTAGTCCGTCTCACGTGTTGATCGGACACGGCCTAGTTGACTCGGATCGTGTAACACTTAGATGACTAGAGGATGTCTAATCTAAGTGGGAGTTCATTAATAATTTGATTAGATGAACTTAATTATCATGAACTTAGTCTAAAACTTTTGAATTATATGTCTTGTAGATCAAATGGCCAACGCTCATGTCAACTTGAACTTCAACGCGTTCCTAGAAAACCAAGCTGAAAGATGACGGCAGCAACTATACGGACTGGGTCCGAACCCGAGATCATCCTCATAGCTGCCAGAAACAATATGTCCTAGAAGGACCGCTAGGTGAAGCTCCGTCCTGCAGAACCAAGACATTATGAATGCTTGGCAGTCTCGTCTTGATGATTACTCCCTCGTTCAATGCGGCATGCTTTACAGCTTAGAACCGGGCTCCAAAAGCGTTTTGAGCACCACGGAGCATATGAGATGTTCGAGGAGCTGAAACTTGTTTTCCAAGCTCACGCCGGGTCGAGAGATATGACATCTCGACAAGTTCTATAGTTGTAAAATGGAGGAAAACAGTTACTGTCGGTGAGCACATTACGAAGATGTCAGGTTGCACAACCGTATGACCCACTGAATATTGACCTCCCGATGAGGCGGTCATTGAGAATCCTCGATCGCCCCACCAAGCTACAAGAGCTTTGTGATGAACTACAACATGCAGGGGATGGTAAAGACCATTCTGAAGTGTTCTCTATGCTGAAGTCAGCGAGGTTGAAATCAAGAAAGAACATCAAGTGTTGATGGTCAATAAGACCACTAAGTTTAAGAAGGGCAAGGGCAAGAAGAACTTCAAGAAGGACGGCAAGGAGGTTGCCGCCCGCAAGCAAGTTGCCGGAAGAAGTCAAAGAATGGACCCAAGCCTGAGACCGAGTGCTTTTATTGCAAGGGAAGGGTCACCGAAGCGGAACTGCCCCAAATACTTAGCGGATAAGAAGGCCGGCAACACCAAAGGTATATTTGATATACATGTAATTGATGTGTACCTTACCAGAATCGTAGTAACTCCTGGGTATTTGATACCGTGCCGTTGCTCATATTTGTAACTCACAGCAGGAGCTGCGGAATAAGCGGAGATCGGCGAAGGGCGAGGTGACGATGCGCGTCGGGAATGGTTCCAGAGTCGATGTGATCGCCGTCGACACGCTACCTCTTCATTTACCCACGGATTAGTTATGAACCTTAATAATTGTTATTTGGTGCCAAGTTTGAGCATGAATATTGTATCTGGATCTCGTTTAATGCGAGATGGCTACTCATTTAAATCCGAGAATAATGGTTGTTCTATTTATATGAGAGATATGTTTTATGGTCATGCTCCGATGGTCAATGGTTTATTCTTAATGAATCTCGAGCGTAGTATTACACATGTTCATAGCGTGAATACCAAAAGATGTAAAGTTGATAACGATAGTCCCACATACTTGTGGCACTGCCGCCTTGGTCACATTGGTGTCAAGCGCATGAAGAAGCTCCATGCTGATGGACTTTTGGAATCTCTTGATTATAAATCATTTGACACATGCGAACCATGCCTCATGGGCAAGATGACCAAGACTCCATTCTCTGGAACAATGGAGCGAGCAACCAACTTGTTGGAAATCATACATACCGATGTGTGCGGTCCAATGAGCGTTGAGGCTCGCGGAGGATATCGTTATGTTCTCACTCTCACAGATGACTTGAGTAGATATGGGTATGTCCACTTGATGAAACACAAGTCTGAGACATTTGAAAAGTTCAAGGAATTTCAGAATGAAGTAGAGAATCAACGTGACCGAAAGATAAAATTCTTACGATCAGATCGTGGAGGAGAATATTTAAGTCACGAATTTGGTACACACTTAAGAAAATGTGGAATCGTTTCACAACTAACGCCGCCTGGAACACCTCAGCGTAATGGTGTGTCCGAACGTCGTGTCGCACTCTATTGGATATGGTGCGGTCTATGATGTCTCTTACCGATTTACCGCTATCATTTTGGGGATACGCTCTAGAGACAGCTACATTCACTTTAAATAGGGCACCGTCTAAATCCGTTGAGACGACACCGTATGAATTATGGTTTGGGAAGAAACCTAAGCTGTCGTTTCTAAAAGTTTGGGGATGCGATGCTTATGTCAAGAAACTTCAACCTGAAAAGCTCGAACCCAAGTCGGAAAATGCGTCTTCATAGGATACCCTAAGGAAACCTTTGGGTATACCTTCTACCTTAGATCCGAAGGCAAGATCTTTGTTGCCAGAACGGAATCTTTCTCGAAAAGAGTTTCTCTCGAAAGAAGTAAGTGGGAGGAAAGTAGAACTCGATGAAGTACTACCTCTTGAACAGGAAAGTAGTGCAGCTCAGAAAATGTTCTGTGATGCCTACTCCAACGAAGAGGAAATTCATGATGATGATCAAGGTACTTGGATCAAGTTGCTACTGAACTTCGTGGTCCACTAGGACACGTTCCGCACTGCAGTGGTACGGCAACCCTGTCACGGAAATCATGTTGTTAGACAACAATGAACCTTGAACTATGAAGAAGCAATGGCGGGCCCAGATTCCAACAAATGGCTAGAAGCCATGAACTCCGAGATAGAATCCATGTATGAAAACAAAGTGTGGACTTTGGTGACTTGCCCGATGATCGGCGACGATAGAAAACAAATGGATCTTTAAGAAGAAGACGGACGCGGATGGTAATGTCACCATCTATAAAGCTCGACTTGTCGCTAAGGGTTATCGGCAAGTTCAAGGGATTGACTACGATGAGACTTTCTCTCCGTGGCGAAGCTTAAGTCCGTCCGAATCATGTTAGCAATTGCCGCATACTATGATTATGAGATATGGCAGATGGACGTCAAAACAGCGTTCCTTAACGGTTATCTTAAGGAAGAGCTGTATATGATACAGCCGGAAGGTTTTGTCGATCCTAAGAATGCTGAAAAGTATGCAAGCTCCAGCGATCCATTTATGGGCTGGTGCAAGCATCTCGGAGTTGGAACATTCGCTTTGATGAGATGATCAAAGCGTTTGGGTTTATCTGCACTTATGGAGAAGCCTGCGTTTACAAGAAAGTGAGTGGGAGCTCTGTAGCATTTCTCATATTATATGTAGATGACATACTTTTGATGGGAAATGATATAGAATTCTTGGACAGCATTAAGGCCTACTTGAATAAGTGTTTTTCAATGAAGGACCTTGGAGAAGCTGCTTATATATTAGGCATCAAGATCTATAGAGATAGATCGAGACGCCTCATAGGTCTTTCACAAAGCACATACCTTGATAAGATTTTGAAGAAGTTCAAAATGGATCAGTCCAAGAAAGGGTTCTTGCCTGTATTGCAAGGTGTGAGATTGAGCTCAGCTCAATGCCCGACCACGACAAAAGATAAAGAAGAGATGAGTGTCATCCCCTATGCCTCAGCCATAGGATCTATTATGTATGCCATGCTGTGTACCAGACCTGATGTAAACCTTGCCGTAAGTTTGGTAGGAAGGTACCAAAGTAATCCCGGCAAGGAACACTGGACAGCGGTCAAGAATATCCTGAAGTACCTGAAAAGGACAAAGGACATGTTTCTCGTTTATGGAGGTGACGAAGAGCTCGTCGTAACAGGTTACGTCGACGCTAGCTTCGACACAGATCTGGATGACTCTAAGTCACAAACCGGATACGTGTATATGTTGAATGGTGGAGCAGATGGCTGGTGCAGCTGCAAGCAGAGCGTCGTGGCGGGATCTACATGTGAAGCGGAGTACATGGCAGCCTCGGAGGCAGCGCATGAAGCAATTTGGGTGAAGGAGTTCATCACCGACCTAGGAGTCATACCCAATGCGTCGGGGCCGATCAAACTCTTCTGTGACAACACTAGAGCTATTGCCCTTGCCAAGGAGCCCAGGTTTCATAAGAAGACCAGGCACATCAAGCGTCGCTTCAACTTCATCCGTGAAAATGTTCGAATGGAGACATAGAAATTTGTAAAGTGCATACGGATCTGAATGTCGCAGATCCGTTGACTAAACCTCTTCATGGGCAAAACATGATCAGCACCGAACTCTATGGGTGTTCGATTCATCACAATGTAAACTAGATTATTGACTCTAGTGCAAGTGGGAGACTGTTGGAAATATGCCCTAGAGGCAATAATAAAAGCATTATTATTATATTTCCTTGTTCATGATAATTGTCTTTTATTCATGCTATAACTGTATTATCCGGAAATCGTAATACACGTGTGAATACATAGACTACAATACGTCCCTAGTAAGCCTCTAGTTGACTAGCTCGTTGGTCAACAGATAGTCATGGTTTCCTGACTATGGACATCAGATGTCATTGACAACGGGATCACGTCATTAGGAGAATGACATGATGGACAAGACCCAATCCTAAGCATAGCACAAAGATCGTGTAGTTCGTTTTGCTAGAGCTTTTCCAATGTCAAGTATCTCTTCCTTAGACCATGAGATCGTGCAATTCCGGATACCGTAGGAGTGCTTTGGGTGTATCAAACGTCACAACGTAATCGGGTGACTATAAAGGTGCACTACAGGTATCTCGAAAGTGACCATTGGGTTGACACGGATCGAGGCTCGGATTTGTCACTCCGTATGACGGAGAGGTATCACTGGGCCCACTCGGTAATGCATCATCATAATGAGCTCAAAGTGACCAAGTGTCTGGTCACGGGATCATGCATTGCGGTACGAGTAAAGTGACTTGCCGGTAACGAGACTAACGAGGTATTGGGATACCGACGATCGAGTCTCGGGCAAGTAACATACCGTCTGACAAAGGGAATAGAATACGGGATTGCTTGAACCCTTGACATCGTGGTTCATCCGATGACAACATCGAGGAGCATGTGGGAGCCAACATGGGTATCCAGATCCCGCTGTTGGTTATTGACTTGAGGTAGTCTCGGTCATGTCTGCATGTCTCCCGAACCCGTAGGGTCTACACACTTAGGTTCGGTGGCGCTAGGGTTAATAGGAAGACAAGTATGTGATTACCGAATGTTGTTGGAGTCCGGATGAGATCCCGGACGTCACGAGGAGTTCGGAATGGTCCGGAGGTAAAGATTTATATATGGAAAGTGGTTAAGCGGACTCGGAAAGTTTGAGGGTATACTGGTAAATCACCGGGCCACGGGAGAGTTCCGGAGGTCCACTGGAGGGGCCACCCCTCGGGGGCCACATGGGCTAAGTGGGAGAGGAGCCAGCCCCTGGTGGGCTGGGCGCCTCCCACCTAGGCCCATCTTGGCTAGGGTTTGGGAGGAGGAAACCCTAAAGGGGCGCCCCCTAGCTTGGGGGCAAGCCACCTCCTCTCCTCTCCCTTGGCCGCCGCCCCCCCTAGGGTTTTCCCTAGAGGGCCGGCCCCCTTTGACCCTCTCCTCCTATAAATAGAGGGGTGGGGGGAGGGCTGCCAACACCATTGTAGGCGCAGCCCCTCCCCTCCCCAACACCTCTCTTTCTCCACGCAAGCTTGGCGAAGCCCTGCCGGAGAACTGCCGTACCAACTGCACCACGCCGTCGTGCTGCCATTGGAATTGTCTTCCTCAACCTCTCCTTCACTCTTGCTGGATCAAGACGGAGGAGACGCCATCGTCCCGTACGTGTGTTGAACACGGAGGTGCTGTCCTTTCAGCACTTAGGTCATCGGTGATCGGAATCACGTTGGGAACGTCTTCATCATCACCACTCCCTCGAACGCTTCCGTACTCGATCTACAAGTGGTATGTAGATGCAAACTCTCTCCCGTTACTCGTTGCTCAGTAGAACTCATAGATGGATCTTGGTGAAACCGTAGAAAAAATTTTAATTTTCTGCAACGTTCCCCAACAGTTGGCATACTAGGTACAGGTATGGGTATGGGTGCGGTGTTCATTGAGTTGCTCCCGGTGAAGCTGGGCATGGGAAAATCACTTGCTGGTGCGTTTGGATTTGGTTGCACCCATGTGACCACTGTTGGAATCAAGCTTGTAAAGGCAGCCACCATATCATCTCTATAGGCAGCGATTATCTCAGCTTTGGTCTCAGCTTTTGCTTTCTCCATCGCCCGCGCCACCTTCTCATCGATAGTCACTTGACTGAACCTCTTTCTCTGTCTTTTGGCCTCGGGGTCCTCGTTATAATAGTACTTCCATGTGGCGCCATCCCCGGCGCCGTGCACACGTCCATATTGCAGCCGCTGGCCGGGCGGGTGTCCCATCATTATGTTCATGGCCCAGTTGAAAGGAGTGTCCCACTTGTACTTCGCCTCTGACTGAGTCGACGAGTCACTTTCGGCCGCAAGCTTGTGTTGCTCTCTGCAAAATGGACCGTGAATCATTTACGAATGCGACTAGAATGTAGTAGACTTCATTGATTAGAAGCTAATATGTAAGGTGGTAAAAGGATAATTACCAGTAATCTCATAAGCTCCAAAGAAACTGAAGTTCAATAATTCTAGAGTGTAATTCTACTGTTTTCACTGTAACTACTATACAAATTTGTAAGTTTACAGTCGAACTTAGTCTACTACAAATTGTCAATAGCAGTCAAATCATCACACACACACACACACACTGAATTTACTGAATCATGCACGATTCAGTTAATTGAATTTACTGTCAATAGTTGTCACTTGCATGATTCAATTAACTGAATTTACCGAATCAGTTTACTAAAGTTTGCACAGTTATCAAAACTGAAATGTTCAATTAACTGAAAATTCCAAAAAAAATTGTAACTGAACAGTGTGCTCTAACTGAATTCAAAAGAGATCATATTTGTATTCTAGTTTGGTTTGAATTCTGTTAGTGAACAATTTACTGTATTTGTTTTCTAGTTTGCCTTCTCCATCTAAAATGAGATCATATTTCAAATTCAAGTAATAACAGCAGACAGCAAAAAAATAGCAGCAGCACACAAGTACTCCATGTTTCCAATAACCAGAAGCAGCTATTGGTCAAGTATATGCAAACCAACATAACCAACTTACTGTGAGAAACAAAGATCACTGGTGCTCAGGTTACATCCAGGGTATTGCCCTAGGGCGCAGCAGCAGGGGGTCAGGGTCGGGGCCTGTGAAAGGAAGGAAGAGGGGGCGGGGGCGACTGGGAGCGGGAGGGGTCGGGTCGGGGTCGGTGGCGGCGTCGGGTCGGGGTCGAGGTCGGTGGCCGGCGTCGGGGTCGAGGTCGGTGGCCAGCGTCGGGGTCGGGGTTGAGGTCGAGTCCGGCGGCGTCGGCATGGGTGGTGCGGCGTCGGCAGCGGCACGGGTGGTGCGGCATCGGCGACGACGTGGGTGGTGCGGCGTCAGTGCTTGTGATGGCGTGGTCGGGTGCGGCGTTGGTGGTGGAGTGAGCTGAGAAAGGGTATCGGATCGAGCGAGAGTGAGAGAGTGAGGAAAGAGATGGGTGCAGTGGCTCTGTAAACGCAACTTAGCTATAGCGCGTCTTGGCAAAACGCGCTATAACTAAGTTAGCTATAGCACTTTCCACGCCAAAACGCGCTACTGCTAACTTTTTATTTTTCTTTTTTTTATTTTTCTTTTTCTTAGTTATAGCGCTACCCTAGCAAAAACGCGCTACTGCTAACTTTTTCTTTTTCTTTTTTATTTTTCTTTTTCTTAGCTATAGCGCTGCCCTAACAAAACACGCTACAGCTAACTTTTTCTTTTTCTTTTTATTTTTTATTTTTATTTTTATTTTTATTTTTCTATTTCATATTCCACAAACTTCCTTCCTTTTTATTTTATTTTTATTTCTCTTTTTACTTTTATTATTCTTTATATTTTTATTTTTTATTTTTATTTTTCTTTTTCTTTTTCTTTTTCTTTTTCTTTTTCATATTCCACAAACTTCCTTCCTTTTTCTTTTTATTTTTCTTTCATTTTATTTTCGACAACTTATTAGTTCCTTTTTCTTTTCTTTCATTTCATTTTGCAAAACTTCCTTTCTTTTTCTTTTTCTTTCATTTGCACTTTTTTTTCTTATATTTCTTTTGCACTTTCCTTCCTTTAATTTGGTCTGTCGTTGGAGCAATACCATTGTTTCCCTCCGGATAATAATTAGTATAATATATATTACATCATTTGACCGCAAACGCCGGTATACAAAATAGACACACACAAAATTTGTTAGTTTGTCAACTTGGGCGACGACGACGCTTTACACTGATCTTCTTCCCTCTTTTGTTCGTTGTCGAATAATTGAGCCCATGGTCGTGACTTTTCCTTCTTCAGGGATTACGATCTTTCATTGGTAATGTAGTCTTCATTCTTCTTTTGACGTATGTTTCATCGTCATCAGCATCATCTTCCCTCATCGGATCACCGTATTGGTCGTAGTCTTCCTCGTTGGCGACTCCATCCATTCCGGCAATGCTCCTTTTGCTTCTCCTCACGACAACACGGCTGCGATTGATCGGATCAGTTATGAAGAAACATTGCATCACGTGTTTAGCATGTACTCATGGCTCATTTTTGGCGATGGCGTTGATGGTACCGCTATGGGAGTCGGGTATACACATGGTAGTGAAATGTCGGTTTTCTCTCTGTACATTCTTAGCCCATCTGACACGGAACATCGTCGCGCTATGCAATCCAGAGTAGTTAAGCTCCCATATCTCTTCAACCCTTCCGTAATATCTTTAAATTACATTCCCGGTCATGGCTTCCATCGTCACCCCTGAGTTTTGGTCATCACTGTTTATATCTTTCTCCTCCGTGTAGAACGTGTATCCGTTGATATCGTATGCTTGATAAGTCGCGAGGTTGGTTCAGGGGCCATGTGCTAAGGTGTATATGAGCGTTCCGTTCGGACAACCCTCTTCCAGGGGATTAGCCAGAATTTGCTCTTTGAACCTACGCAAGAAAGTGGAGTTGTGCTCTCTAATAACTTCAGCGTCCGTCCTGTGCACCCCACGGTCACGGTACTTCTTTGCGATGGTCTCTTTGTGCAGTGTCACAAAATCTTCTAGCACATCTAGGTGTTGTAGCACTATTAAGTTCGCCCTGTCAAGGTCATTTTGTCCGCCCGAGCGTAACAAATTCACATCCCTATGACCGTTGGTGTGACCTTCGGCTTCGAGCCTTCCACAGTGCTTGTTGACGGGCAAACCAACAACAGGGTCTCCGGTGCCTACTAGATAACTCTCACAGAAAGAGATGCACTCTTTGGTCAGATATCCCTGGGCTATGCTTCCATCTAGACGGGTGATACATCTCCGTAGTATCTACTTTTCCAAACACTTTTTCCCTTGTTTTGGACTCTAACTTGCATGATTTGAATGGAACTAACCCGGACTGACGCTGTTTTCAGTAGACTTTCCATGGTGTTATTTATGTGCAGAAACAAAAGTTCTCGGAATGACCTGAAACTCCACGGAACATCAATTTGGAAAATAAGAAAAATATTGGAAGAAAAATCTACGTCAGGGGGCCCACACCCTGCCCACGAGGGTGGGGGGCGCGCCCCCCTACCTCGTGGGCCCCCTGACGCTCCACCGACCTCAACTCCAACTCCATATATTCACTTTCGGGGAGAAAAAAACAGAGAGAAGGATTCATCGCGTTTTACGATACGGAGCCGCCGCCAAGCCCTAAAACTTCTCGGGAGGGCTGATCTGGAGTCCGTTCGGGGCTCCGGAGAGGGGGATTTGTCGCCATCGTCATCATCAACCATCCTCCATCACCAATTTCATGATGCTCACCGCCGTGCGTGAGTAATTCCATCGTAGGCTTGCTGGACGGTGATGGGTTGGATGAGATCTATCATGTAATTGAGTTAGTTCTGTTAGGGTTTGATCCCTTGCATCCACTATGTTCTGAGATTGATGTTGCTATGACTTTGCTATGCTTAATGCTTGTCACTAGGGCCCGAGTGCCATGATTTCAGATCTGAACCTATTATGTTTTCATGAATATATGTGAGTTCTTGATCCTATCTTGCAAGTCTATAGTCACCTGCTATTTGTTATGATCCAGCAACCCTGAAGTGACAGTAATCGGGACCACACCCTGTGATGACCGTAGTTTGAGGAGTTCATGTATTCACTATGTGCTAATCTTTGTTCCGGTACTTGATGTCTACTACACAACCTTCTTCTTGTAGACGTTGTTGGGCCTGCAAGTGCACAGGTTTGTAGGATAGTAGCAAATTTCCCTCAAGTGGATGACCTAAGGTTTATCAATCCGTAGGAGGCGTAGGATGAAGATGGCCACCGGTGATGGGTTCCCCCTCCGGCAGGGTGCCGGAATGGACTCCCGAGAGGTTTTTTGTGGCTACAGAGGCTTGCGGCGGCGGAACTCCCGATCTATCTTGATTTTCGATGGTTTTAGGGTACGTAGGGTTATATAGGCGAAAGAAGTCGGTCGGGAGGTGCTCGAGGGGTCCACGAGATAGGGGGGCGCGCCCAGTAGGGGGGCACGCCCTCCTATCTCCTGGCCTCCTCGAGGATCTTCTGACGTGAACTCCAAGTCTCCAGGATGATATTCTTCCCAAAAGTAACGTTGCCGAAGGTTTCATTCCGTTTGGACTCCGTTTGATATTCCTTTTCCTCGAAATACTGAAACAGGCAATAAAACAGCAATATGGGCTGGGTCTCAAGTTAATAGGTTAGTCCCAAAAGTAATATAAAAGTGAATAATAAAGCCCATAATCATTCAAAACACATAGTAATATAGCATGGAACAATAAGAAATTATAGATACGTTGGAGACGTATCAAGCATCCCCAAGCTTAATTCCTTCTCGTACTCGAGTAGGTAAATGATAAGAACAGAATTTTTGATGTGGAATGCTACCTAGGATGATTCTTAAAGTAATTTTCTTTATTGTGGCATGAATGTTCAGATCCAAATGATTCAAAATAAAAGTTCATATTGATAAAAGAAATAGTAACACTTCAAGCATACTAATCAAAGTAATCATGTCTTCTCAAAATAGCATGGCAAAATAAAGTTCATCCCTACATAATCATATAGTTAGGCTACGCTTCATTTTCGTCACACAAAGATGTTCCCAACTTATATACCCCCGATGTCAAGCCAAGCAATTGTTTCATACTTAAATAATCTCAAACTTTTTCAACCTTCATGCAATACATGAGCGTGAGCCATGGATATAGCACTATGGGTGGAATAGAATATGATGATGGGGATTGTGTGGAGAAGATAAAAAAGGAGAAAGTCTCACATTGACGAGGAAAATCAACGGGCTATGGAGATGCCCATCAATTGATGTCAACATGAGGAGTAGGGATTGTCATGCAATGGATGCACTAGAGCTATAAATGAATGCTCATCAAAAGAAAACTAGTGGATGTGCATCCAACTTGCTTGCTCACGAAGACCTAGGGCATTTGAGGAAGCCCGTCGTAGGAATATACAAGCCAAGTTCTATAATGAAAAATTCCCACTAGTATAAAAAAGACAACTTATGAGAATCACTATATGAAAAACATGGTGCTACTTTTAAGCACAATATATGAGACTCACTACATGAAGAACAAGGTGCTACTTTGAAGCCCAAGTGTGGAAAAAGAGATAGTAACATTGCCCTTTTTATTTATTTCCTTTTTTGGGCCTTTCTCTTTTTTTCTTTTTGGCCTTTCTACTTTTTTTTGATTGGGCAATGCTCTAATAATGATGATCATCACACTTCTATTGATTACAACATAAGGATTACAACTCGAAACTAGAACAAGATATGACTCTATATTAATGCCTCCGGCGGTGTACCGGGATGGTGCAATGAATCAAGAGCGACATGTATGAAAAATAATGCATGGTGGCTTTGCCACAAATACGATGTCAACTACATGATCATGCAATGGCAATATGACAAAAGTAAAGTATGTCATGATGATGATGATGATGAACGAAACGGTGGAAAGTTGCATGGCAATATATCTCGGAATGGCAATGGAAATGCCATAATAGGTAGGTATGGTGGCTATTTTGAGGAAGATATAGGGAGGTTTATGTGTGATAGTGCGTATCGTATCACGGTGTTTGGATGCACCCGCGAAGTTTGCACCAACTCTCAAGGTGAGAAAGGACAATGCACGGTACCGAAGAGGCTTGCAAAGGTGGAAAGGTAAAAGTGCGTATAATCCATGGACTCAACATTAGTCAAAAGAACTCATATACTTATTGCAAAAATTTAGAAGTCATCAAAAATCAAGTGCTACGCGCATGCTCCTAGGGGGATAGATTGGTAGGAAAAGACCATCGCTCGTCCTCGACCGCCACTCATAAGGATGCGAAAGCCAGGTACACTTCATGTTTCAAATTTGTTACACAACTTTAACCATACGTGCATGTTATGGGACTTGCTAACTTCACACAAGCATTCTTTGAATTCATAATCACCCAACTAGCATGACTTTAATATCGCTACCTCCATATCTCAAAACAATTATCATGTATCAAATTGATCATAGCATCCAATTCACCTCCTATGAAAGTTTTCGTTCAAATTACCATGTTGTTTAAGACTCTCAAAATAATATAACTGAAGCATGGGAGTTCATCTATTTCTTCAAAATAAGACCACCACCGTGCTCTAAAATATATTGATAACCCACAAGTATAGGGGATCGCAACAGCTTTCGAGGGTAGAGTATTCAACCCAAATTTATTGATTCGACACAAGGGGAGCCAAAGAATATTCTCAAGTATTAGCAGCTGAGTTGATTCAACCACACCTGGAAACTTAGTATCTGCAGCAAAGTGTTTAGTAGCAAAGTAATATGATAGTGGTGGTAATGGTAACAAAAGTAAAGACAGCAAAAGTAATGTTTTTGGTATTTTGTAGTGATTGTAACAGTAGCAGCGGAAAAGTAAATAAGCGAGAACCAGTATATGGAAAGCTCGTAGGCACCGGATCAGTGATGGATAATTATGTCGGATGCGGTTCGTCATGTAACATTCATAACATAGGGTGACACAGAACTAGCTCCAATTCATCAATGTAATGTAGGCATGTATTCCGAATATAGTCATACGTGCTTATGGAAAAGAACTTGCATGACATCTTTTGTCCTACCCTCCCGTGGCAGCGGGGTCCTATTGGAAACTAAGGGATATTAAGGCCTCCTTTTAATAGAGAACCGGAATAAAGCATTAGCACATAGTGAATACATGAACTCCTCAAACTATGGTCATCACCGAGAAGTATCCCGATTATTGTCACTTCGGGGTTGTTGGATCATAACACATAATAGGTGACTATAGACTTGCAAGATAGGATCAAGAACTCACATATGTTCATGAAAACATAATAGGTTCAGATCTGAAATCATGGCACTCGGGCCCTAGTGACAAGCATTAAGCATAGCAAAGTCATAGCAACATCAATCTCAGAACATAGTGGATACTAGGGATCAAACCCTAACAAAACTAACTCGGTTACATGATAAATCTCATCCAACCCATCACCGTCCAGCAAGCCTACGATGGAATTACTCACGCACGGTGGTGAGCATAAAGAAATTGGTGATGGAGGATGGTTGATGATGACGACGGCGATGAATCCCCCTCTCCGGAGCCCCGAACGGACTCCAGATCAGCCCTCCCGAGAGGCTTTAGGGCTTGGTGATACGTCTCCAACATATCTATAATTTTTGATTGCTCCATGCTACTTTATCTACTGTTTTAGGCTTTATTGGGCTTTATTTTCCACTTTTATATTACTTTTGGGACTAACCTATTAAACGGAGGCCCAGCCCAGAATTGCTGTTTCTTGCCTATTTCATTGTTTGGAAGAAACAGAATATCAAACGGAGTCCAAACAGAATGAAACCTTCGGGAACGTGATTTTCTCGCCGAACGTGATCCAGAGAACTTGGAGTGCAAGTCAAGAAGCAACCGGAGCCTCCACGAGATAGGAGGGCGCCCCCCCTATAGGGCGCGCCCCCCTGTCTCGTGGGCCCCTCGGGCGGCCACCGACGTACTTCTTCTTCCTATATATACCTACGTACCCCGAAAACATCCAGGGGCACCACGAAACACAATTTCTATCCGCGAGATCCCATCTTGGAGCCTTCGCCGACACTCTGCCGGAGGGGGAATCAAGCATGGAGGGCCTCTACATCAACATCCTTGCCCCTCCGATGAGTTGTGAGTAGTTTACCACAGACCTGCGGGTCCATAGTTATTAGCTAGATGGCTTCTTATCTCTTTTTGGATCTCAATACAATGTTCTCCCCCTCTCTTGTGGAGATCTATTCGATGTAATCTCTTTTTGCGGTGTGTTTGTCGAGATCCGATGAATTGTGGGTTTATGATCAAGTTTATCTATGAATAATATTTGAATCTTCTCTGAATTCTTTTATGTATGATTAATTTATCTTTGAATGTCTCTTCAAATTATCAGTTTGGTTTGGCCTACTAGATTGATCTTTCTTGCCATGGGAGAAGTGCTTATCTTTGGGTTCAATCTTGCGGTGTCCTTACCCAGTGACAGAAAGGGTTGCAAGGCACGTAATGTATTGTTGTCATCGAGGATAACAAGATGGGGTTTATATCATATTGCATGAGTTTATCCCTCTACATCATGTCATCTTGCTTAAAGTGTTACTCTGTTCTTATGAACTTAATACTCTAGATGCATGCTGGATAGCGGTCGATGTGTGGAGTAATAGTAGTAGATGCAGGCAGGAGTCGTTCTACTTGTTATGGACGTGATGCCAATATACATGATCATGCCTAGATAATCTCATAACTATGCGCTTTTCTATCAATTGCTCGACAGTAATTTGTTCACCCACCGTAATACTTATGCTATCTTGAGAGAAGCCACTAGTGAAACCTATGGCCCCCGGGTCTATCTCTTATCATACTTGTTTCCAATCTACTTTTATTTGCATCTTTACTTTTTGCATCTATATTATAAAATACCAAAAATATATTTATCTTATCATACTATCTTTATTAGATCTCACTTTCGCAAGTGGCCGTGAAGGGATTGACAACCCCTTTATTGTGTTGGTTGCGAGTTCTCGGTTTGTTTGTGTAGGTGCGTGGGACTTTTGAGGAGGCTCCTACTGGATTGATACCTTGGTTCTCAAAACTGAGGGAAATACTTACGCTACACTTTGCTGCATCACCCTCTCCTCTTTGAGGAAAACCAACGCAAGCTCATGACGAAGCAAGAAGGATTTCTGGCGCCGTTGCCGGGGAAGTCTTCGCTCAAGTCAAGACATACCAAGTACCCATAACAAACCTATCTCCCTCGCATTTACATTATTTGCCATTTGCCTCTCGTTTTCCTCTCCCCCACTTCACCCTTGCCGTTTTATTCGCCCTCTCTTTCCCAGTCTCCTCCTCTCTCTTTTTCGCTCGTTCTTTGCCGCTATGTCTGAAATTGGGGAGATTGTCGTCGATATGGACAATAATGATAACACAGAAAATCCCGAGGCTCCGGCCGATGAACCCCCTATCTTGCATACTAAAAAGTTTCGAATCGGTATTGGTAACATCATTGGCAAAGGTGTTATTCTAGATTTCTTTACTTGTGCCGGTGCTTTACCCTCCATGGGTTGTTCTATCCTTCATAGAACTAGTAGTATTGCGGATGCTATCGCTATGCTTATAGTTGAACTTGAAAGACAATTTATGCATATGCATCCTTGCATACAAAGAATCTTCCTAGAATTCTCTAATATTGAGCATTCTTCTATTAAGCGCGCTGTTACTATCTTTTTGGCTCATGAGTTTAGATTTATCATAAGAGAGGCCAAAGAAATCTTCGCACACTATAGGGTGGACGCTGGTCGTCCTCCCATAGAAGCGATCCTCTATGATCAAGAGGAAATTAGACGTTTTGAATCTTCGGACTATGTCGCTTTTAATGAAAACCTTAGAAAAAAGGTTCCTACTAATGTCTTGGTTGATTGCATTAACGAGCTTAATAATGATTTTGCCCTTCGAAACAATGAACTAGGATACTCTCTTGAGTATAGGCTCACAAGATTTTGCCAAAAGAATGCTTTTAGTGATGAAATAGCACTACTAGGGAAAAGCCTATACACAGAAAGTTACTAGTAGTGAGGGTTAAAAACCCTCGCTACTGCTACTTACCAGTAGCGCAGGTTTTTAAACCTCGCTACTACTAAGTTGATAGCGATGGCGGGTTTTAACCCTTGCTACTACTAAGCGGTCTCTACCGTGCCCCTCGGGACATGCCATAGTAGTAGCGCGGGTTTTTAAAACCTCGCTACTACTAAGTTTGATAGCAGTAGCGTTGGTTTTTAGCCCTCGCTGAAAACCGCGCTACTACTAAAGGTCCCATCCCCCCCCCCCTGTGGATCGCCTTTTCAGTTTTAAAAAAAATAAAAGAAAATGATTAAAATGTCAAAAAAATAAAAGAAAATAAGTTTCCCATGTGATATGTGGTCTAGTTGTTGGGAAAATTTGCAAATATGAATTTCGACTTTATTTGCAAAATCTCTCGAGAATTTGTAAAAATTGGCATAACTTTTGCATACTAACTCGGATGAAAAAGTTTTTATATGAAAAATCATCTACTCGAAAAGTTACATCCAAATTTAATCGGGGGAACCCCGTTAAACATTTTCAAAATCCTGAAAAACCAAACAGAAAAAAAGTTACGGGGCTTTCAAGATCTAGAGTGGAAAAAATCGAAAAAATTTCAAACTGTGTGGTCAAATTGTGGTCAAACAATGGTCAAAGTAATTATTCTAGAATATTAGTGTTACTAAATAATTATTTTAGTTTTTTTGAATTTTGGTCAAATCTGGTCAAACTATGGCCAAACTATGGTCAAACTATGGTCAAACTGTGGTCAAACTAATTATTCAAGAAATATTAGTGTTACTAATTTTTTCGAACAATAGTTTAAACTCAAATAGTGAAATGTGTGACTTCATGCTCAAGCTAAATTCCTGAGGTTAATAGGATTGACATCTTACTATTGTCAGGAAAACAACAAGTGCAGACTTGGAAACGAGGGAGAATAGAACCTGGAAGTTAAGCGTGCTCAGGCTCGAGTAGTGAGAGGATGGGTGACCGTCCGGGAAGTTAGATGATTTGGAATGATGAGGGGTGATTAGAGATTTGAGGTTAAAATAATTCAGAAATTTGAAAATTAGGGAAAAAATCAAAATATTTTTTTGAAAAAATTAAAAAAAAAACCCCGCGCTGGTAGTAGTAGCGCCGGGTTTTACTGCCTTCTACTAAAGGATTTAGTAGTAGCGCTGGTGGCACCCGCTTCTTCGCTATATCGTTAGTTGTAGCGCCTTATTAGTAGCGCCGGCCCCCGCGCTACTAATAGGCCCAAAACCCGCGCTGCTGCTAGGCTTTTCCCTAGTAGTGTAGTTGTGCACTATGAAGGGCCAAAGGAGGAACCCGTTCCTCCTGTGATTGATCTTGGGGATATTTGTCCCACTAAATTTAGCCCTTTTGATTACTTTTGCTTGCCTCAAAGGAAACTTGCTGCCGAACGTAGAGAATATGAAATGAGCTTTCAAGATCTATCTTATTATTACGGTACTACTTAGATCTATCCTCGCTTTTATGCCTAGCTAGGGGCGTTAAATGATAGCGCTAGTTGGGAGGCAACCCAATTTTCTATATGTTTTTTATTTTTGCTTCTGTTTAGTAATAAATAATCCATCTAGCCTATGTTTAGATGTGGTTTTATCTTTTAATTAGTGTTTGTACCAAGTTAAACCTATTGGATCTTCTTGGATGATAATTATTTGATCTTGCTGTAATTTCCAGAAACTTTGCTCAGTGCCCGATAAAATAGTGATTCCAATTGCTGCTGATCAATAAACAAATTGTATAGGTCGTCTAATTTTGGTAGATTTTTTGGAGTTCCAGAAATTTGCGTTAGTTACAGATTACTATAGACTGTTCTGTTTTTGACAGATTCTGTTTTTCGTGTGTTGTTTGCTTATTTTGATGAATCTATGGCTAGTAAAATAGTTATAATCCATAGAGAAGTTGGAATACAGTAGGTTTAACACCAATATAAATAAATAATAAGTTCATTACAGTACCTTAAAGTAGTCTTTTGTTTTCTTTCTCTAACGGAGCTCACGAGATTTCTATTGAGTTTTGTGTTGTGAAGTTTTCAAGTTTTGGGTAAAGCTTTTATGGACTATGGAATAAAGGGTGGCAAGAGCCTAAGCTTGGGGATGCCCATGGCACCCCAACATATTCAAGGATAGCCAAAAGCCTAAGCTTGGGGATGCCCCGGGAAGGCATCCCCTCTTTCGTCTTCGTTCATTGGTAACTTTACTTGGGGCTATATTTTTATTCACCACATGATAAGTGTTTTGCTTGGAGCATCGTGTGTTATATTAGTATTTGCTTGTTAGTTTACCACAATCATCCTTGCTGTACACACCTTTTGAGAGAGCTATACATGAATTGGAATTTGTTAGAATACTCTATGTGCTTCACTTATATCTTTTGAGCTTGATAGTTTTGCTCATAGTGCTTCACTTACATCTTTTGAGCGTGATAATTTTTGCTCTAGTGCTTCACTTAGATCTTTTAGAGCACGATGGTGGATTTGTTTTAAAGAAACTTGATATCTCATGCTTCACTTAGATTATTTTGAAAGTCGTTAATAGCATGGTAATTTGCTTAATGTTAATATACTTGGTATTCAAGATATGTGAAACTTTCTTTTGAGTGTGTTGAATACTAAGATAAGTTTGATGCTTGATAATTGTTTTGAGATATGAAGATGGTGATATTAGAGTCATGCTAGTTGAGTAGTTGTGAATTTAAAGAATACTTGTGTTGAAGTTTGTGATTCCCGTAGCATGCACGTATGGTGAACCGTTATGTGATGAACTCGGAGCATAATTTATTTATTGATTGTCTTCCTTATGAGTGGCGGTCGGGGACGAGCGATGGTCTTTTCCTACCAATCTATCCCCCTAGGAGCATGCGCGTAATACTTTTCTTTGATAACTTCCAGATTTTTGCAATAAGTATATGAGTTCTTTATGACTAATGTTGAGTCCATGGATTATACGCACTTTTTCCCATCCTTCAACCGTTGCTATCCTCTCTAATACCATGCACTTTTCGCCGGTATCATACACCCACCATATATCTTCCTCAAAACAGCCACCATACCTACCTATTATGGCATTTCCATAGCCATTCCGAGATATATTTCCATTCAACTTTCCACCATTCCGTTTATTATGACACGCTCCATCATTGTCATATTGCTAGCATGATCATGTAGTTGACATCGTATTTGTGGCAAAGCCACCATTCATAATTCTTTCATACATGTCACTCATGAATCATTGCATATCCCGGTACACCGTCGGAGGCATTCATATAGAGTCATATTTTGTTCAAAGTATTGAGTTGTAATTCTTGAGTTGTAAGTAAATAAAAGTGTGATGATCATCATTATTAGAGCATTGTCCCAGTGGGGAAAGGATGATGGAGACTATGATTCCCCCACAAGTCGGGATGAGACTCCGGACGAAAAATAAAAAAAAGGAAGAAAAAAAGAGGCCATAAAAAAAGAGAAAAGGCCCAAAGAAAAAAAAAGAGAATAAGAGAGAAGGGGCAATGTTACTATCCTTTTACCACACTTGTGCTTCAAAGTAGTACCATGATCTTCATGATAGAGAGTCTCCTATTTTGTCACTTTCATATACTAGTGGGAATTTTTCATTATAGAACTTGGCTTGTATATTCCAATGATGGGCTTCCTCAAATGCCCTAGGCCTTCGTGAGCAAGCGAGTTGGATGCACACCCACTTAGTTTCTTTTGTTGAGCTTTCATGTGCTTATAGCTCTAGTGCATCCGTTGCATGGCAATCCCTACTCACTCACATTGATATCTATTGATGGGCATCTCCATAGCCCGTTGATACGCCTAGTTGATGTGAGACTATCTTCCCTCTTTTTGTCTTCTCCACAACAACCATTCTATTCAACATATAGTGCTATATCCATGGCTCACGCTCATGTATTGCGTGAAGATTGAAAAGGTTTTGAAAATGTTAAAGTATGAAACAATTGCTTGGCTTGTCATCGGGGTTGTGCATGATTTAAATATTTTGTGTGGGGAAGATGGAGCATAGCCAGACTATATGATTTTGTAGGGATAACTTTCTTTGGCCATGTTATTTTGAGAAGACATAATTGCTTAGTTAGTATACTTGAAGTATTACTATTTTTATGTCAATATGAACTTTTGTCTTGAATCTTTCAGATCTGAATATTCATACCACAATTAAGAAGATTTACATTGAAATTATGCCAAAGTATCACTCCGCATCAAAAATTCTCTTTTTATCATTTACCTAGTCGAGGACGAGCAGAAATTAAGCTTGGGGATGCCTGATACGTCTCCAACGTATCTATAATTTTTTATTGCTCCATGCTACTTTATCTACTGTTTTAGGCTTGATGCGTCTCCAACGTATCTATATTTTTTTATTGCTCCATGTTACTTTATCTATTGTTTTGGACTATATTGGGCTTTATTTTCCACTTTTATATTACTTTTGGGTCTAACCTATTAACCGGAGGCCCAGCCCCGAATTGCTGTTTTTTGCCTTTTTCAGTGTTTCAAAGAAACAGAATATCAAACGGAGTCCAAACGGAATGAAACCTTCGGAAACGTGATTTTCTCACCGAACGTGATCCAGGAGACATGGACCCTACGCCAAGGAACAAAGGAGGCGGTCACGAGGGTGGGGCGCCCCCCCCCTAGGGCGCGCCCCCTGCCTCTTGGGCCCCCTATTTCTCCACCGACGTACTCCTTCCTCCTATATATACCTACGTACCCCCAAACGATCAGAACGGGAACCAAAAACCTAATTCCACCGCCACAACTTCCTGTATCCACGAGATCCCATCTTAGGGCCTGTTCCGGAGCTCCGCCGGAGGGGGCATCCACAACGGAGGGCTTCTACATCAACACCATTGCCTCTCCGATGAAGTGTGAGTAGTTTACTTCAGACCTTCGGTCCATAGCTAGTAGCTAGATGGCTTCTTCTCTCTTTTTAGATCTCAATACAATGTTCTCCCCCTCTCTCGTGGAGATCTATTCGATGTAATCTTCTTTTTGCAGTGTGTTTTTTGAGACCGATGAATTGTGGGTTTATGATCCAGCTTATCTATGAATAATATTTGAATCTTCTCTGAATTCTTTTATGTATGATTGAGTTATCTTTGCAAGTCTCTTCGAATTATCGGTTTGTTTGGCCAACTAGATTGGTAGTTCTTGCAATGGGAGAAGTGCATGGCTTTGGGTTCAATCTTGCGGTGTCCTTATCCAGTGACAGAAAGGGTTGCAAGGCATGTATTGTATTGTTGCCATCGAGGATAACAAGATGGGGTATTTATCATATTGTATGAATTTATTCCTCTACATCATGTCATCTTACTTAAGGCGTTACTCTGTTTTTAACTTAATACTCTAGATGCATGCTGGATAGCGGTCGATGAGTGGAGTAATAGTAGTAGATGCAGAATCGTTTCGATCTACTTGTCACGGACGTGATGCCTATATACATGATCATACCTAGATATACTCATAACTATGCTCAATTCAGTCAATTGCTCAACAGTAATTTGTTCACCCACTGTAGAATATTTATGCTCTTGAGAGAAGCCACTAGTGAAACCTATGGTCCCCGGGTCTATTCTCATCATATCAATCTCCATCACTTTTATACTTGCTTTGTTTTTACTTTTCTTTTTACTTTTCACTTTGCATCTATATACCAAAAATACCGAAAATATTATTTCTATTAGATCTCACTCTCGTAAGTGACCGTGAAGGGATTGACAACACCTAATCGCGTTAGTTGCGAGTAGCTATCGTTTTGTGCAGGTACGAGGGACTTGTGCATGGCCTCCTACTGGATTGATACCTTGGTTCTCAAAAACTGAGGGAAATACTTACGCTCTTGTGCTGCATCATCCTCTCCTCTTGGGAAAACCAGCGCAAGCTCAAGGCGTAGCAAGAAGGATTTCTGGCGCTGTTGCCGGGGAGTCTACGCAAAAGTCAACATACCAAGTACCCATCACAATCCCTATCTCTCGCATTACATTATTTGCCATTTGCCTCTCGTTTTCCTCTCCCCCACTTCACCCTTGCCGTTTTATTCGCCCTCTCTTTCCAAATCTCCTCCTCTATTTCCCGTTGCCTTTTCCTCGTCCATTTGTTTGCTTGTGTGTTGGATTGCTAGTTTGTCGCGATGGCTCAAGATGCTACCAAATTGTGTGACTTCACCAATACCAATAATAATGATTTCCTTAGCACTCCGATTGCTCCTCTTGCCAATACTGAATCTTGTGAAATCAATACTGCTTTATTGAATCTTGTTATGAAAGATCAAATTCGCCGGCCTTCCTAGTGAAGATGCCGCTACTCATCTAAATAGCTTCGTTGATTTATGTGATATGCAAAAGAAAAAAGATGTCGATAATGATGTCGTTAAATTAAAGCTATTTCCTTTTTCGCTTAGAGATTGTGCTAAAGCGTGGTTTTCATCTTTGCCTAAAAATAGTATTGATTCTTGGAACAAGTGCAAATATGCTTTTATCTCTAAGTATTTTCCTCCCGCTAAGATTATCTCTCTTAGGAACGATATTATGAATTTTGAGCAACTTGATCAAGAACATGTTTCACAAGCTTGGGAGGGAATGAAATTGATGATACGTAATTGTCCTACTCGTGGTTTGAACTTGTGGATGATTTTACAAAAAAATTATGCCGGATTGAATTTTGCATCTAGAAATCTTTTAGATTCGGCCGCGGGAGGCACTTTTATGGAAATCACTTTAGGAGATGCTACTAAACTCCTAGATAATATTACGGTTAATTATTCTCTATGGCATACTGAAAGATTTACTAATAAAAAAGTGCATGCGATAGAAGAAATCAATGTTTTGAGTGGAAAGATGGATGAACTTATGAAATTATTTGCTACTAAGAGTGTTTCTTCTGATCCTATATGCCTTTGTCTACCTTGATTGAGAATAATAATGAATCTATGGATGTGAATTTTGTTGGTAGGAATAATTTTGGTAACAACGCGTATAGAGGGAATTTTAATCCTAGGCCTTATCCTAGTAATCCTTCTAATAATTATGGAAATTCCTACAACAACAACTCTTATGGAAATTTTAATAAGATGCCCTCTGAATTTGAGAGTAGTGTTAAAGATTTTATGAATTCACAAAAGAATTTTAATGCTTTGCTTGAAAGAAATTGCTTAAAGTTAATGATTTGGCTAGGAACGTTGATATAATTTCTCTTGAGGTTGATTCTTTAAAGCTTAGATCTATTCCTCCTAAGCATGATATCAATGAGTCTCTCAAAGCTATGAGAATTTCCATTGATGAGTGCAAAGAAAGAACCGCTAGGATGCGTGCTTCCAAAGATGCCTTTATTAAAGCATGTTCTTCTAATTCCTATGAAAATCAAGATGAAGATCTAAAAGTTATTGATGTTTCCCCTATTAAATCTTTGTTTTGCAATATGAATCTTGATGAAACTGAATATGATCTTACTTTACCTAGAAGGCGTTCTAAGAATTCGGAGTTTTTAGATCTTGATGATGAAATTAATAAAAGTGGGATTGAAGGAAATAAAAATCTAGATGTTGCTAAACCCACTATATTGGATCTCAAGGAATTTAATTATGAAAATTGCTCTTTAATTGATTGTATTTCCTTGTTGCAATCCGTGCTAAATTCTCCTCATGCTTATAGTCAAAATAAGGCCTTTACCGAACACATTGTTGATGCCTTGATGCAATCTTATGAAGAAAAACTTGAGTTGAAAGTTTCTATCCCTAGGAAACTCTATGATGAGTGGGAACATACTATCAAAATTAAAATAAAATATTATGAGTTTCATGCTTTGTGTGATTTGGGTGCTAGTGTCTCTACTATTCCCAAAACTTTGTGTGATTTGCTAGATTTCCGTAACTTTGATGATTGCTCTCTTAACTTGCATCTTGCGGATTCCAATATTAAAAAGCCTATGGGAAGAATTAATGATGTTCTTATTGTTGCAAATAGGAATTATGTGTCGTAGATTTTATCGTTCTTGATATAGATTGCAATCCTTCATGTCCTATTATTCTTGGTAGACCTTTCCTTAGAACGATTGGTGCAATTATTGATACGAAGGAAGGAAATATTAGATTCCAATTTCCATTAAATAAAGGCATGGAACACTTTCCTAGAAATAAAATGAAATTACCATATGAATCTATCATGAGAGCCACTTATGGATTGCCTACCAAAGATGGCAATACCTAGATCTATCCTCGCTTTTATGCCTAGCTAGGGGCGTTAAACGATAGCGCTTGTTGGGAGGCAACCCAATTTTATTTTAAGTTTTTTGTTTTTGCTTCTGTTTAGGAATAAATAATCCATATATCCTATGTTTAGATGTGGTTTTATCTTTTAATTAGTGTTTGTGCCAAGTTAAACCTATTGATCTTCTTGGGTGATAGTTGTTTGATCTTGCTGTCATTTCCAGAAACTTTGCGCTCAGTACCCGAATTGTTAAAAATCACCAGAATGTGATAAAATAATGATTCCAATTGATTCTGATCAATAAACAAATTTTCCAGGTTGTCTAATTTTTGTAGAATTTTTGTGGTTCCAGAAGTTTGCGTTAGTTACAGATTACTCCAGACTGTTCTGTTTTTGACAGATTCTGTTTTGCGTGTGTTGTTTGCTTATTTTGATGAATCTATGGCTAGTAAAATAGTTTATGATCCATAGAGAAGTTGGAATACAGTAGGTTTAACACCAATATAAATAAATAATGAGTTCATTACAGTACCTCAAAGTAGTCTTATGTTTTCTTTCTCTAACGGAGCTCACGAGATTTCTATTGAGTTTTGTGTTGTGAAGTTTTCAAGTTTTGGGTGAATTCTTTTGATGGATTATGGAACAAGGAGTGGCAAGAGCCTAAGCTTGGGGATGCCCATGGCACCCCCAAGATAATCCAAGGACACCAAAAATTCAAAGCTTGGGGATGCCCCGGAAGGCATCCCTCTTTAAATCCACTTCCATCGGTAATTTACTTGGAGCTATATTTTTATTCACCACATGATATGTGTTTTGCTTGGAGCATCTTGTATTATTTGCATATTTGCTTGTTAGTTTACCACAATCATCCTTGCTGTACACACCTTTTGATAGAGCCATTCATGAATTGGAATTTGTTAGAATACTCTATGTGCTTCACTTATATCTTTTGAGCTTGATAGTTTTGCTCATAGTGCTTCACTTACATCTTTTGAGCGTGATAATTTTTGCTCTAGTGCTTCACTTAGATCTTTTAGAGCACGGTGGTGGATTTGTTTTAAAGAAACTTGATATCTCATTCTTCACTTAGATTATTTTGAAAGTCGTTAATAGCATGGTAATTTGCTTAATGTTAATATACTTGGTATTCAAGATATGTGAAACTTTATTTTGAGTGCGTTGATTACTAAGATAAGTTTGATGGTTGATAATTGTTTTGAGATATGAAGATGGTGATATTAGAGTCATGCTAGTTGAGTAGTTGTGAATTTAAAGAATACTTGAGTTGAAGTTTGTGATTCCCGTAGCATGCACGTATGGTGAACCGTAATGTGATGAACTCGGAGCATGATTTATTTATTGATTGTCTTCCTTATGAGTGCAGTCGGGGACGAGCGATGGTCTTTTCCTACCAATCTATCCCCCTAGGAGCATGCGCGTATTACTTTGCTTTGATAACTTCTAGATTTTTGCAATAAGTATATGAGTTCTTTATGACTAATGTTGAGTCCATGGATTACACGCACTTTTTCCCATCCTTCCACCATTGCTAGCCTCTCTAATACCGCGCACCTTTCGCCGGTATCATACACCCACCATATACCTTCCTCAAAACAGCCACCATACCTACCTATCATGGCATTTCCATAGCCATTCCGAGATATATTGCCATTCAACTTTCCACCGTTCCGTTTATTATGACACGCTCCATCATTGTCATATTGATAGCATGATCATGTAGTTGACATCGTATTTGTGGCAAAGCCACCATTCATAATTCTTTCATACATGTCACTCATGTTTCATTGCATATCCCGGTACACCGCCGGACAGTGGCAGAGCCACCTCCCGGCGACCCCGGGCAGCTGCCCGGGCTAGTCCAGAAATTTGCTTCTAAGTGCTAGTGTTAATAAACCGTTGGAAGCAAATTTTCTTTGGGCAGATGGCAGCTCAAACTATCACAGTTAACTCTTGCCCGGGCTGCATTCACGGGCTAGATCCGCCACTGCCGCCGGAGGCATTCATATAGAGTCATATTTTGTTCTAAGTATCGAGTTGTAATTGTTGAGTTGTAAGAAAAATAAAAGTGTGATGATCATCATTATTAGAGCATTGTCCCAAGTGAGGAAAGGATGATGGAGACTGTGATTCCCCCACAAGTCGGGATGAGACTCCAGACGAAAAATAAAAAAAATAAAAAAAATAAAAAAAAGAGGCCATAAAAAAAGAGAAAAGGCCCAAATAAAAAAATGAGAGAAAAAGAGAGAAGGGACAATGTTACTATCCTTTTACCACACTTGTGCTTCAAAGTAGCACCATGATCTTCATGATAGAGAGTCTCTCATTTTGTCACTTTTATATACTAGTGGGAATTTTTCATTATAGAACTTGGATTGTATATTCCAATGATGGGCTTCCTCAAATGCCCTAGGTCTTCGTGAGCAAGCGAGTTGGATGCACACCCACTTAGTTTCTTTTGTTGAGCTTTCATATACTTATAGCTCTAGTGCATCCATTGCATGGAAATCCCTACTCACTCACATTGATATCTATTGATGGGCACCTCCATAGCCCGTTGATATGCCTAGTTGATGTGAGACTATCTTCCCTCTTTTTGTCTTCTCCACAACCACCATTCTATTCCACATATAGTGCTATATCCATGGCTCACGCTCATATATTGCGTGAAGATTGAAAAACTTTTGAAAATGTTAAAGTATGAAACAATTGCTTGGCTTGTCATCGGGGTTGTGCATGATTTAAATACTTTGTGTGGGGAAGATGGAGCATAGCCAGACTATATGATTTTGTAGGGATAACTTTCTTTGGCCATGTTATTTTGAGAAGACATAATTGCTTAGTTAGTATGCTTGAAGTATTATTATTTTTATGTCAATATGAACTTTTGTCTTGAATCTTTCGGATCTGAATATTCATACCACAATTAAGAAGATTTACATTGAAATTATGCCAAAGTATCACTCCGCATCAAAATTTCTCTTTTTATCATTTACCTACTCGAGGACGAGCAGGAATTAAGCTTGGGGATGCCTGATACGTCTCCAACGTATCTATAATTTTTGATTGCTCCATGCTACTTTATCTATTGTTTTGGACTATATTGGGCTTTATTTCCCACTTTTATATTACTTTTGGGACTAACCTATTAACCGGTGGCCCAGCCCCGAATTGTTGTTTTTTGCCTTTTTCAGTGTTTCGAAGAAACAGAATATCAAACGGAGTCCAAATGGACTGAAACCTTCGGAAATGTGATTTTCTCACCGAACGTGATCCAGGAGACTTGGACCCTACACCAAGGAACAAAGGAGGCGATCACGAGGGTGGGGGGCGCCCCCCCCCCCTAGGGCGCGCCCCCTGCCTCGTAGGCCCCCTGTTGCTCCACCGACGTACTCCTTCTTCCTATATATACCTATGTACCCCCAAACGATCAGAACAGGAGCCAAAAACCTAATTCCACCGCCGCAATTTCCTGTATCCACGAGATCCCATCTTGGGGCCTGTTCCGGAGCTCCGCCGGAGGGGGCATCCACCACGGAGGGCTTCTACATCAACACCATAGCCTCTCCGATGAAGTGTGAGTAGTTTACTTCAGACCTTCGGGTCCATAGCTAGTAGCTAGATGGCTTCTTCTCTCTTTTTGGATCTCAATACAATGTTCTCCCCCTCTCTCGTGGAGATCTATTCGATGTAATCTTCTTTTCGCGGTGTGTTTGTTGAGAACGATGAATTGTGGGTTTATGATCCAGCTTATCTATGAATAATATTTGAATCTTCTCTGAATTCTTTTATGTATGATTGAGTTATCTTTGCAAGTCTCTTCGAATTATCGGTTTTGTTTGGCCAACTAGATTGGTAGTTCTTGCAATGGGAGAAGTGCATGGCTTTGGGTTCAATCTTGCAGTGTCCATACCCAGTGACAGAAAGGGTTGCAAGGCACGTATTGTATTGTTGCCATCGAGGATAACAAGATGGGGTATTTATCATATTGCATGAATTTATTCCTCTACATCATGTCATCTTGCTTAAGGCGTTACTCTGTTTTTAACTTAATACTCTAGATGCATGCTGGATAGCGGTTGATGAGTGGAGTAATAGTAGTAGATGCATAATCGTTTCGATCTACTTGTCACAGACGTGATGCCTATATACATGATCATACCTAGATATACTCATAACTATGCTCAATTCTGTCAATTGCTCAACAGTAATTTGTTCACCCACCGTAGAATATTTATGCTCTTGAGAGAAGCCACTAGTGAAACCTATGGCCCCCGGGTCTATTCTCATCATATCAATCTGTTGGAAATATGCCCTAGAGGCAATAATAAAAGGATTATTATTATATTTCCTTGTTCATGATAATTGTCTTTTATTCATGCTATAATTGTATTATCCGGAAATCGTAATACACGCGTGAATAAATAGACCACATTATGTCCCTAGTAAGCCTCTAGTTGACTAGCTCGTTGGTCAACAGATAGTCACGTAACTGGGTGACTATAAAGGTACACTACAGGTATCTCCGAAAGTGTCTGTTGGGTTGACACGGATCGAGACGGGGATTTGCCACTCCGTATGACGGAGAGCTATCACTGGGCCCACTCGGTAGTGCATCATCATAATGAGCTCAAACTGACCAAGTGTCTGGTCACGGGATCATGCATTACGGTACGAGTAAAGTGACTTGCCGGTAACGAGATTGAACGAGGTATTGGGATACCGACGATCGAATCTCGGGCAAGTAACATACCGATTGACAAAGGGAATTGTATACGGGATTGTTTGAATCCTCGACATCGTGGTTCATCCGATGAGATCATCGAGGAGCATGTGGGAGCCAACATGGGTATCCAGATCCCGCTGTTGGTTATTGCCCGAGAGCCGTCTCGGTCATGTCTACGTGTCTCCCGAACCCGTAGGGTCTACACACTAAGGTTCGGTGGCGCTAGGGTTGTATGAATACGAGTATGCAGTATACGAATGTTGTTGAGTCCGGATGAGATCCCGGACGTCACGAGGAGTTTCAGAATGGTCCGGAGGTAAAGAATTATATATAGGAAGTGGTATTTCGGCCATCGGGAAAGTTTCGGGGTCACCCGGTATTGTACGGGGACCACCGGAAGGGTCCCGGGGGTCCATCGGTGGGGCCACCCATCCGGAGGGCCCCATGGGCTGAAGTGGGGAGGAACCAGCCCATAGTGGGATGGTGCGCCCCTGGCCCACCTCTGCGCCTAGGGTTGAAACCCTAGGGTGGGGGGCGCCCACTTGCCTTGGGGGGCACTCCTCCCCCTTGGCCGCCGCCCCCCTTGGGAGATGGGATCCCCAGGGCGGCGCCCCCCCTGGGGCCTATATAAAGGGAGGGGAGGGGCAGCCGCACCTGAAGTCTGGCGCCTCCCCCCCTGCTACACCTCGTCCTCCTCCCAGCAGCTTGGCGAAGCCTCTGCGAGTTCTGCTGCATCCACCACCAAGACGTCGTGTTGCTGGATCATCATCAAGCTCTCCTTCCCCCTTGCTGGATCAAGAAGGAGGAGACGTCTCCCGTCCCGTACGTGTTTTGAACGCGGAGGTGCCGTCCGTTCGGCGCTAGGATCTCCGGTGATAGGATCACGGCGAGAACGACTACTTCATCCCCGTTCTAGTGAACGCTTCTGCTCGCGATCTACAAAGTGGTATGTAGATACAAACTCACTCCCTTGACTCGTTGCTAGATGAACTCATAGATAGATCTTGGTGAAACCGTAGAAAATTTTTAATTTTCTGCAACGTTCCCCAACAGTGGCATCATGAGCTAGGTCTATACGTAGTTCTCTATTGCACGAGTAGAACACAATTTTGTTATCGGCGTAGATCTTGTCAACTTGCTTGCCGCTACTAGTCTTATCTTGCTTCAGCGGTATTGTGGGATGAAGCGGCCCGGACCAACCTTACACGTGCGCTTCGTGAGACCGGTTCCACCGGTGACATGCACTAGTTGCATAAGGTGGCTGGCGGTGTCTGTCTCTCCCACTTTAGTTGGAGCGGATTCGATGAAAAGGGTCCTTATGAAGGGTAAATAGAAGTTGACAAAATCACGTTGTGGTTATTCGTAGGTAAGAAAACGTTCTTGCTAGAACCCAATTGCAGCCACGTAAAAGATGCAACAACAATTAGAGGACGTCTAACTTGTTTTTGCAGCAATTGTCATGTGATGCGATATGGCCAAGTTGTGATGAATGATGAATGACATATTGTGATGTATGAAATCATGTTCTTGTAATAGGAATCACGACTTGCATGTCGATGAGTATGACAATCGGCAGGAGCCATAGGAGTTGTCTTTATTTTTGTATGACCTGCGAGTCATTGAAGAACGCCATGTAAATTACTTTACTTTATTGCTAAACGCGTTAGCCATAGAAGTAGAAGTAGTCGTTGGCGTGACAACTTCATGAAGACACGATGATGGAGATCATGATGATGGAGATCATGGTGTCATGCCGGTGACAAGATGATCATGGAGCCCCGAAGATGGAGATCAATGGAGCTATATGATATTGGCCATATCATGTCACTACTATATAATTGCATGTGATGTTTATTATGTTTATGCATCTTGTTTACTTAGAACGACGGTAGTAAATAAGATGATCCCTTACAACAATATCAAGAAGTGTTCTCCCCTAACTGTGCACCGTTGCTAAAGTTCGTCGTTTCGAAGCACCACGTGATGATCGGGTGTGATAGATCCTTACGTTCACATACAACGGGTGTAAGACAGTTTTACACATGCAAAACACTTAGGGTTAACTTGACGAGCCTAGCATGTACAGACATGGCCTCGGAACACGGAGACCGAAAGGTCGAACACGAGTCGTATGGAAGATACGATCAACATGAAGATGTTCACCGACGATGACTAGTCCGTCTCACGTGATGATCGGACACGGCCTAGTCGACTCGGATCGTGTAACACTTAGATGACTAGAGGGATGTCTAATCTGAGTGGGAGTTCATTAAAATAATTTGATTAGATGAAATTAATTATCATGAACTTAGTCTAAAACCTTTGCAAATATGTCTTGTAGATCAAATGGCCAACGCTCATGTCAACATGAACTTCAACGCGTTCCTAGAGAAAACCAAGCTGAAAGATGACGGCAGCAACTATACGGACTGGGTCCGGAACCTGAGGATCATCCTCATAGCTGCCAGGAAACAATATGTCCTAGAAGGACCGCTAGGTGATGCACCAGTCCCAGAGAACCAAGACATTATGAATGTTTGGCAGTCTCGTGCTGATGATTACTCCCTCGTTTAGTGCGGCATGCTTTACAGCTTGGAACCGGGGCTCCAAAAGCGTTTTGAGCAACACGGAGCATATGAGATGTTCGAGGAGCTGAAACTAGTTTTCCAAGCTCATGCCCGGGTCGAGAGATATGAAGTCTCCGACAAGTTCTATAGTTGTAAGATGGAGGAAAACAGTTACATCGGTGAGCACATACTCAAAATGTCTGGGTTGCACAACCGCCTGTCCCAGCTGGACATAAACCTCCCGGACGAGGCGGTCATTGACAGAATCCTTTAGTCGCTCCCACCAAGCTACAAGAGCTTTGTGATGAACTACAATATGCAGGGGATGGTGAAGACCATTCCCGAAGTATTCTCAATGCTGAAGTCAGCAGAGGTTGAAATCAAGAAAGAACATCAAGTGTTGATGGTCAATAAAACCACTAAGTTCAAGAAGGGCAAGGGCAAAAAGAACTTCAAGAAGGACGGCAAGGAGGTTGCCGCGCCCGGTAACCAAGTTGCCGGGAAGAAGTCAAAGAATGGACCCAAACCTGAGACAGTGCTTTTATTGCAAAGGAAGGGCCACCGAAGCGGAACTGCCCCAAATACTTAGCGGACAAGAAGGCCGGCAACACTAAAGGTATATTTGATATACATGTAATTGATGTGTACCTTATCGATTACTCGTAGTAACTCCTGGGTATTTGATACGGTGTCGTTGCTCATATTTGTAACTCACAACAGGAGCTGCGGAATAAGCGGAGATGGCGAAGGGCGAGGTGACGATGCTTGGCGTCGGGAATGGTTCCAAGGTCGATGTGATCGCCGTCGGCACGCTGCCTCTACATTTACCTACGGGATTAGTTTTTAAACCTCAATAATTGTTATTTGGTGCCAAGTTTGAGCATGAACATTGTATCAGGATCTCGTTTAATGCGATATGGCTACTCATTTAAATCCGAGAATAATGGTTGTTCTATTTATATGAGAGATATGTTTTATGGTCATGCTCCGATGGTCAATGGTTTATTCTTAATGAATCTCGAGCGTAATATTACACATATTCATAGTGTGAATACCAAAAGATGTAAAGTTGATAACGATAGTCCCACATACTTGTGGCACTGCCGCCTTGGTCACATTGGTGTCAAGCACATGAAGAAGCTCCATTCTGATGGACTTTTGGAGTCTCTCGATTATGAATCATTTGACACATGCGAACCATGCCTTATGGGAAAAATGACCAAGACTCCATTCTCCGGAACAATGGAGCGAGCAACCAACTTATTGGAAATCATACATACCGATGTGTGCGGTCCAATGAGCGTTGAGGCTCACGGAGGATATCGTTATGTTCTCACTCTCACAGACGACTTAAGTAGATATGGGTATGTCTACTTGATGAAACACAAGTCTGAGACCTTTGAAAAGTTCAAGGAATTTCAGAATGAGGTAGAGAATCAACGTGACCGAAAAATAAAGTTCTTACGATCAGATCATGGAGGAGAATATTTAAGTCACAAATTTGGTACACACTTAAGGAAATGTGGAATCGTTTCACAACTCACGCCGCCTGGAACACCTCAGCGTAACGGTGTGTCTGAACGTCGTAATCGCACTCTATTGGATATGGTGCGATCTATGATGTCTCTTACCGATTTACCGCTATCATTTTGGGGATACGCTCTAGAGACGACACCGTATGAATTATGGTTTGGGAAGAAACCTAAGCTGTTGTTTCTAAAAGTTTGGGGATGCGATGCTTATGTCAAGAAACTTCAACCTGAAAAGCTCGAACCCAAATCGGAAAAATGTGTCTTCATAGGATACCCTAAGGAAACCATTGGGTATACCTTCTACTTAAGATCCGAGGGCAAGATCTTTGTTGCCAAGAACGGATCCTTTCTGGAAAAAGAGTTTCTCTCGAAAGAAGTAAGTGGGAGGAAAGTAGAACTCGATGAAGTACTACCTCTTGAACAGGATAGTAGTGCAGCTCAGGAAAATGTTCCTGTGATGCCTACACCAACTGAAGAGGAAATTAATGATGATGATCAAGGTACTTGGATCAAGTTGCTCTGAACCCGTGGGTCCACTAGGACACGTTCCGCACCAGAGTGGTACGGCAACCCTGTCCTGGAAATCATGTTGTTGGACAACGGTGAACCTTCGAACTATGAAGAAGCGATGGCGGGCCCAGATTCCAACAAATGGCTCGAAGCCATGCAATCCGAGATAGGATCCATGTATGAAAACAAAGTATGGACTTTGACAGACTTGCCCGATGATCGGCGAGCGATAGAAAATAAATGGATCTTTAAGAAGAAGATGGACGCGGATGGTAATGTCACCATCTATAAAGCTCGACTTGTCGCTAAGGGTTATCGGCAAGTTCAAGGGATTGACTACGATGAGACTTTCTCTCCCGTAGCGAAGCTTAAGTCCGTCCGAATCATGTTAGCAATTGCCGCATACTATGATTATGAGATATGGCAGATGGACGTCAAAACAGCGTTCCTTAACGGTTATCTTAAGGAAGAGCTGTATATGATGCAGCCGGAAGGTTTTGTCGATCCTAAGAATGCTAACAAAGTATGCAAGCTCCAGCGATCCATTTATGGGCTGGTGCAAGCATCTCGGAGTTGGAACATTCGCTTTGATGAGATGATCAAAGCGTTTGGGTTTATGCAGACTTATGGAGAAGCCTGCGTTTACAAGAAAGTGAGTGGGAGCTCTGTAGCATTTCTCATATTATATGTAGATGACATACTTTTGATGGGAAATGATATAGAACTCTTGGACAGCATTAAGGCCTACTTGAATAAAAGTTTTTCAATGAAGGACCTTGGAGAAGCTGCTTATATATTAGGCATCAAGATCTATAGAGATAGATCGAGACGCCTCATAGGTCTTTCACAAAGCACATACCTTGATAAGATTTTGAAGAAGTTCAAAATGGATTAGTCCAAGAAAGGGTTCTTGCCTGTACTGCAAGGTGTAAGATTGAGCTCGGCTCAATGCCCGACCACGGCAAAAGATAAAGAAGAGATGAGCGTCATCCCCTATGCCTCGGCTATAGGATCTATTATGTATGCCATGCTGTGTACCAGACCTGATGTAAACCTTGCCGTAAGTTTGGTAGGAAGGTACCAAAGTAATCCCGCAAGGAACACTTTGGACAGCGGTCAAGAATATCCTGAAGTACCTAAAAGGACAAAGGACATGTTTCTCGTTTATGGAGGTGACGAAGAGCTCGTCGTAAGGGTTACGTCGGCGCTAGCTTCGACACAGATCTGATGACTCTAAGTCACAAACCGGATATGTGTATATGTTGAATGGTGGAGCAGTAAGCTGGTGCAGCTACAAGCAGAGCGTCGTGGCGGGATCTACATGTGAAGCGGAGTACATGGCAGCCTCAGAGGCAGCGCATGAAGCAATTTGGGTGAAGGAGTTCATCACCGACCTAGGAGTCATACCCAATGCGTCGGGGCCGATCAAACTCTTCTGTGACAACACATGAGCTATTGCACTTGCCAAGGAGCCCAGGTTTCACAAGAAGACCAGGCACATCAAGCGTCGCTTCAACTCCATCCGTGAAAATGTTCACGATGGAGACATAGAAATTTGCAAAGTGCATACGGATCTGAATGTCGCAGATCCGTAGACTAAACCTCTTCCATGGAAAAACATGATCAACACCAGAACTCTATGGGTGTTCGATTCATCACAATGTAACTAGATTATTGACTCTAGTGCAAGTGGGAGACTGTTGGAAATATGCCCTAGAGGCAATAATAAAAGGATTATTATTATATTTCCTTGTTCATGATAATTGTCTTTTATTCATGCTATAATTGTATTATCCGGAAATCGTAATACACGTGTGAATAAATAGACCACATTATGTCCCTAGTAAGCCTCTAGTTGACTAGCTCGTTGGTTAACAGATAGTCACGGTTTCCTGACTATGGACATTGGATGTCATTGACAACGGGATCACATCATTAGGAGAATGATGTGATGGACAAGACCCAATCCTAAGCATAGCACAAGATCGTGTAGTTCGTTTTGCTAGAGCTTTTCCAATGTCAAGTATCTCTTCCTTAGACCATGAGATCGTGTAACTCCGGATACCGTAATAGTGCTTTGGGTGTACCAAACGTCACAACGTAATCGGGTGACTATAAAGGTACACTACAGGTATCTCCGAAAGTGTCATTGGGTTGACACGGATCGAGGCGGGATTTGTCACTCCGTATGACGGAGAGGTATCACTGGGCCCACTCGGTAGTGCATCATCATAATGAGCTCAAAGTGACCAAGTGTCGGTCACGGGATCATGCATTACGATGCGAGTAAAGTGACTTGCGTATAACGAGATTGAGCGAGGTATTGGGATACCGACGATCGAATCTCGGGCAAGTAACATACCGATTGACAAAGGGAATTGTATAAGGGATTGTTTGAATCCTCGACATCGTGGTTCATCCGATGAGATCATCGAGGAGCATGTAGGAGCCAACATGGGTATCCAGATCCGCTGTTGGTTATTGCCCGAGAGCCGTCTCGGTCATGTCTACGTGTCTCCCGAACCCGTAGGGTCTACACACTAAGGTTCGGTGGCGCTAGGGTTGTATGAATATGAGTATGCAGTATACCGATTGTTGTTCGAGTCCGGATGAGATCCGGACATCACGAGGAGTTTCAGAATGGTCCGGAGGTAAAGAATTATATATAGGAAGTGGTATTTCGCCACCGGAAAGTTTCGGGTCACCGGTATTGTCTGGGACCACCGGAAGGGTCCCGGGGTCCAGCGGTGGGGCCACCCATCCCGGAGGGCCCCATGGGCTGAAGTGGGAGGGAACCAGCCCATAGTGGGCTGGTGCGCCTATTGGCCCACCCTGCGCCTAGGGTTGAAACCCTAGGGTGGGGCGCCCACTGCCTTGGGGCACTCCTCCCCTTGGCCCGCCCCCTTGGGAGATGGGATCCCCAGGGCGGCGCCCCTGGGGCCTATATAAAGGGAGGGGGGAGGGGGCAGCCGCACCCTGAAGTCCTGGCGCCTCCCTCCCCCTGCTACACCTCGTCCTCCTCCCGCAGCAGCTTGGCGAAGCCCTGCCGGAGTTCTGCTGCATCCACCACCAAGACGTCGTGTTGCTGGATCATCATCAAGCTCTCCTTCCCCCTTGCTGGATCAAGAAGGAGGAGACGTCTCCCGTCCCGTACTTGTGTTGAACGCGGAGGTGCCGTCCGTTCGGCGCTAGGATCTCCGGTGATAGGATCACGGCGAGAACGACTACTTCATCCCCGTTCTAGTGAACGCTTCTGCTCGCGATCTACAAAGTGGTATGTAGATACAAACTCACTCCCTTGACTCGTTGCTAGATGAACTCATAGATAGATCTTGGTGAAACCGTAGAAAATTTTTAATTTTCTGCAACGTTCCCCAACAGTGGCATCATGAGCTAGGTCTATACGTAGTTCTCTATTGCACGAGTAGAACACAATTTTGTTATCGGCGTAGATCTTGTCAACTTGCTTGCCGCTACTAGTCTTATCTTGCTTCAGCGGTATTGTGGGATGAAGCGGCCCGGACCAACCTTACACGTACGCTTACGTGAGACCGGTTCCACCGACTGACATGCACTAGTTGCATAAGGTGGCTGGCGGGTGTCTGTCTCTCCCACTTTAGTTGGAGCGGATTCGATGAAAAGGGTCCTTATGAAGGGTAAATAGAAGTTGACAAAATCACGTTGTGGTTATTCGTAGGTAAGAAAACGTTCTTGCTAGAACCCAATTGCAGCCACGTAAAAGATGCAACAACAATTAGAGGACGTCTAACTTGTTTTTGCAGCAATTGTCATGTGATGCGATATGGCCAGAAGTTGTGATGAATGATGAATGACATATTGTGATGTATGAAATCATGTTCTTGTAATAGGAATCACGACTTGCATGTCGATGAGTATGACAACCGGCAGGAGCCATAGGAGTTGTCTTTATTTTTGTATGACCTGCGAGTCATTGAAGAACGCCATGTAAATTACTTTACTTTATTGCTAAACGCGTTAGCCATAGAAGTAGAAGTAGTCGTTGGCGTGACAACTTCATGAAGACACGATGATGGAGATCATGATGATGGAGATCATGGTGTCATGCCGGTGACAAGATGATCATGGAGCCCCGAAGATGGAGATCAATGGAGCTATATGATATTGGCCATATCATGTCACTACTATATAATTGCATGTGATGTTTATTATGTTTATGCATCTTGTTTACTTAGAACGACGGTAGTAAATAAGATGATCCCTTACAACAATATCAAGAAGTGTTCTCCCCTAACTGTGCACCGTTGCTAAAGTTCGTCGTTTCGAAGCACCACGTGATGATCGGGTGTGATAGATCCTTACGTTCACATACAACGGGTGTAAGACAGTTTTACACATGCAAAACACTTAGGGTTAACTTGACGAGCCTAGCATGTACAGACATGGCCTCGGAACACGGAGACCGAAAGGTCGAACACGAGTCGTATGGAAGATACGATCAACATGAAGATGTTCACCGACGATGACTAGTCCGTCTCACGTGATGATCGGACACGGCCTAGTCGACTCGGATCGTGTAACACTTAGATGACTAGAGGGATGTCTAATCTGAGTGGGAGTTCATTAAAATAATTTGATTAGATGAAATTAATTATCATGAACTTAGTCTAAAACCTTTGCAAATATGTCTTGTAGATCAAATGGCCAACGCTCATGTCAACATGAACTTCAACGCGTTCCTAGAAAACCAAGCTGAAAGATGATGGCAGCAACTATACGGACTGGGTCCGAACACGAGATCATCCTCATAGCTGCCAGAAACAATATGTCCTAGAAGGACCGCTAGGTGATGCACCAGTCCCAGAGAACCAAGACATTATGAATGTTTGGCAGTCTCGTGCTGATGATTACTCCCTCGTTTAGTGCGGCATGCTTTACAGCTTGGAACCGGGCTCCAAAAGCGTTTTGAGCAACACGGAGCATATGAGATGTTCGAGGAGCTGAAACTAGTTTTCCAAGCTCATGCCCGGTCGAGAGATATGAAGTCTCCGACAAGTTCTATAGTTGTAAGATGGAGGAAAACAGTTACATCGGTGAGCACATACTCAAAATGTCAGGTTGCACAACCGCCTTGTCCCACTGGACATAAACCTCCCGGACGAGGCGGTCATTGACAGAATCCTTTAGTCGCTCCCACCAAGCTACAAGAGCTTTGTGATGAACTACAATATGCAGGGGATGGTGAAGACCATTCCCGAAGTATTCTCAATGCTGAAGTCAGCAGAGGTTGAAATCAAGAAAGAACATCAAGTGTTGATGGTCAATAAAACCACTAAGTTCAAGAAGGGCAAGGGCAAAAAGAACTTCAAGAAGGACGGCAAGGAGGTTGCCGCGCCCGGTAACCAAGTTGCCGGGAAGAAGTCAAAGAATGGACCCAAACCTGAGACAGAGTGCTTTTATTGCAAAGGGAAGGGCCATTTGGGCGGAACTGCCCCAAATACTTAGCGGACAAGAAGGCCGGCAACACTAAAGGTATATTTGATATACATGTAATTGATGTGTACCTTATCAGTACTCGTAGTAACTCCTGGGTATTTGATACCGGTGTCGTTGCTCATATTTGTAACTCACAACAGGAGCTGCGGAATAAACGGAGACTGGCGAAGGACGAGGTGACGATGCGCGTCGGGAATGGTTCCAAGGTCGATGTGATCGCCGTCGGCACGCTGCCTCTACATTTACCTACGGGATTAGTTTTTAAACCTCAATAATTGTTATTTGGTGCCAAGTTTGAGCATGAACATTGTATCAGGATCTCGTTTAATGCGATATGGCTACTCATTTAAATCCGAGAATAATGGTTGTTCTATTTATATGAGAGATATGTTTTATGGTCATGCTCCGATGGTCAATGGTTTATTCTTAATGAATCTCGAGCGTAATATTACACATATTCATAGTGTGAATACCAAAAGATGTAAAGTTGATAACGATAGTCCCACATACTTGTGGCATCGCCGCCTTGGTCACATTGGTGTCAAGCACATGAAGAAGCTCCATTCTGATGGACTTTTGGAGTCTCTCGATTATGAATCATTTGACACATGCGAACCATGCCTTATGGGAAAAATGACCAAGACTCCATTCTCCGGAACAATGGAGCGAGCAACCAACTTATTGGAAATCATACATACCGATGTGTGCGGTCCAATGAGCGTTGAGGCTCGCGGAGGATATCGTTATGTTCTCACTCTCACAGACGACTTAAGTAGATATGGGTATGTCTACTTGATGAAACACAAGTCTGAGACCTTTGAAAAGTTCAAGGAATTTCAGAATGAGGTAGAGAATCAACGTGACCGAAAAATAAAGTTCTTACGATCAGATCATGGAGGAGAATATTTAAGTCACAAATTTGGTACACACTTAAGGAAATGTGGAATCGTTTCACAACTCACGCCGCCTGGAACACCTCAGCGTAACGGTGTGTCTGAACGTCGTAATCGCACTCTATTGGATATGGTGCGATCTATGATGTCTCTTACCGATTTACCGCTATCATTTTGGGGATACGCTCTAGAGACGACACCGTATGAATTATGGTTTGGGAAGAAACCTAAGCTGTCGTTTCTAAAAGTTTGGGGATGCGATGCTTATGTCAAGAAACTTCAACCTGAAAAGCTCGAACCCAAATCGGAAAAATGTGTCTTCATAGGATACCCTAAGGAAACCATTGGGTATACCTTCTACTTAAGATCCGAGGGCAAGATCTTTGTTGCCAAGAACGGATCCTTTCTGGAAAAAGAGTTTCTCTCGAAAGAAGTAAGTGGGAGGAAAGTAGAACTCGATGAAGTACTACCTCTTGAACAGGATAGTAGTGCAGCTCAGAAAATGTTCTGTGATGCCTACACCAACGAAGAGGAAATTAATGATGATGATCAAGGTACTTCGATCAAGTTGCTACTGAACTCAGAGGTCCACTAGGACACGTTCCGCACTGAGTGGTACGGCAACCCTGTCCCGGAAATCATGTTGTTGGACAACGGTGAACCTTCAACTATGAAGAAGCGATGGCGGGCCCAGATTCCAACAAATGGCTCAAGCCATGCAATCCGAGATAGGATCCATGTATGAAAACAAAGTATGGACTTTGACAGACTTGCCCGATGATCGGCGAGCGATAGAAAATAAATGGATCTTTAAGAAGAAGATGGACGCGGATGGTAATGTCACCATCTATAAAGCTCGACTTGTCGCTAAGGGTTATCGGCAAGTTCAAGGGATTGACTACGATGAGACTTTCTCTCCCGTAGCGAAGCTTAAGTCTGTCCGAATCATGTTAGCAATTGCCGCATACTATGATTATGAGATATGGCAGATGGACGTCAAAACAGCGTTCCTTAACGGTTATCTTAAGGAAGAGCTGTATATGATGCAGCCGGAAGGTTTTGTCGATCCTAAGAATGCTAACAAAGTATGCAAGCTCCAGCGATCCATTTATGGGCTGGTGCAAGCATCTCAGAGTTGGAACATTCGCTTTGATGAGATGATCAAAGCATTTGGGTTTATGCAGACTTATGGAGAAGCCTGCGTTTACAAGAAAGTGAGTGGGAGCTCTGTAGCATTTCTCATATTATATGTAGATGACATACTTTTGATGGGAAATGATATAGAACTCTTGGACAGCATTAAGGCCTACTTGAATAAAAGTTTTTCAATGAAGGACCTTGGAGAAGCTGCTTATATATTAGGCATCAAGATCTATAGAGATAGATCGAGACGCCTCATAGGTCTTTCACAAAGCACATACCTTGATAAGATTTTGAAGAAGTTCAAAATGGATTAGTCCAAGAAAGGGTTCTTGCCTGTACTGCAAGGTGTAAGATTGAGCTCGGCTCAATGCCCGACCACGGCAAAAGATAAAGAAGAGATGAGCGTCATCCCCTATGCCTCGGCTATAGGATCTATTATGTATGCCATGCTGTGTACCAGACCTGATGTAAACCTTGCCGTAAGTTTGGTAGGAAGGTACCAAAGTAATCCCGGCAAGGAACACTGGACAGCGGTCAAGAATATCCTGAAGTACCGAAAAGGACAAAGGACATGTTTCGTTTATGGAGGTGACGAAGAGCTCGTCAGAAGGGTTACGTCGGCGCTAGCTTCGACACAGATCTGATGACTCTAAGTCACAAACCGGATACGTGTATATGTTGAATGGTGGAGCAGATAGCTGGTGCAGCTGCAAGCGAGCGCGTCGTGGCGGGATCTACATGTGAAGCGGAGTACATGGCAGCCTCAGAGGCAGCGCATGAAGCAATTTGGGTGAAGGAGTTCATCACCGACCTAGGAGTCATACCCAATGCGTCGGGGCCGATCAAACTCTTCTGTGACAACACATGAGCTATTGCACTTGCCAAGGAGCCCAGGTTTCACAAGAAGACCAGGCACATCAAGCGTCGCTTCAACTCCATCCGTGAAAATGTTCACGATGGAGACATAGAAATTTGCAAAGTGCATACGGATCTGAATGTCGCAGATCCGTAGACTAAACCTCTTCCGCGGGAAAAACATGATCAACACCAGAACTCTATGGGTGTTCGATTCATCACAATGTAACTAGATTATTGACTCTAGTGCAAGTGGGAGACTGTTGGAAATATGCCCTAGAGGCAATAATAAAAGGATTATTATTATATTTCCTTGTTCATGATAATTGTCTTTTATTCATGCTATAATTTTATTATCCGGAAATCGTAATACACGTGTGAATAAATAGACCACATTATGTCCCTAGTAAGCCTCTAGTTGACTAGCTCGTTGGTTAACAGATAGTCACGGTTTCCTGACTATGGACATTGGATGTCATTGACAACGGGATCACATCATTAGGAGAATGATGTGATGGACAAGACCCAATCCTAAGCATAGCGCAAGATCGTGTAGTTCGTTTTGCTAGAGCTTTTCCAATGTCAAGTATCTCTTCCTTAGACCATGAGATCGTGTGACTCCCGGATACCGTAAGAGTGCTTTGGGTGTACCAAACGTCACAACGTAACTGGGTGACTATAAAGGTACACTACAGGTATCTCCGAAAGTGTCTGTTGGGTTGACACGGATCGAGACGGGGATTTGCCACTCCGTATGACGGAGAGCTATCACTGGGCCCACTCGGTAGTGCATCATCATAATGAGCTCAAACTGACCAAGTGTCCGGTCACGGGATCATGCATTACGATGCGAGTAAAGTGACTTGCGGTAACGAGATTGAGCGAGGTATTGGGATACCGACGATCGAATCTCGGGCAAGTAACATACCGATTGACAAAGGGAATTGTATACGGGATTGTTTGAATCCTCGACATCGTGGTTCATCCGATGAGATCATCGAGGAGCATGTGGGAGCCAACATGGGTATCCAGATCCCGCTGTTGGTTATTGCCCGAGAGCCGTCTCGGTCATGTCTACGTGTCTCCCGAACCCGTAGGGTCTACACACTTAAGGTTCGGTGACGCTAGGGTTGTATGAATACGAGTATGCAGTATACCGAATGTTGTTCGGAGTCCCGGATGAGATCCCGGACGTCACGAGGAGTTTCAGAATGGTCCGGAGGTAAAGAATTATATATAGGAAGTGGTATTTCGGCCACCGGGAAAGTTTCGGGGTCACCCGGTATTGTACCGGGACCACCGGAAGGGTCCCGGGGGTCCAGCGGGTGGGGCCACCCATCCCGGAGGGCCCCATGGGCTGAAGTGGGGAGGGGAACCAGCCCATAGTGGGCTGGTGCGCCCCCCTTGGCCCACCCCCTGCGCCTAGGGTTGAAACCCTAGGGTGGGGGGGCGCCCACTTGCCTTGGGGGGCACTCCTCCCCCCTTGGCCGCCGCCCCCCTTGGGAGATGGGATCCCCAAGGGCCGGCGCCCCCCCTGGGGGCCTATATAAAGGGAGGGGAGGGGCAGCCGCACCTCAAGTCCCGCGCCTCCCCCCTGCTACACCTTGTCCTCCTCCCGCAGCAGCTTGGCGAAGCCCTGCCGGAGTTCTGCTGCATCCACCACCACGCCGTCGTGCTGCTGGATCATCATCAACCTCTCCTTCCCCCTTGCTGGATCAAGAAGGAGGAGACGTCTCCCGTCCCGTACTTGTGTTGAACGCGGAGGTGCCGTCCGTTCGGCGCTAGGATCTCCGGTGATAGGATCACGGCGAGAACGACTACTTCATCCCCGTTCTAGTGAACGCTTCCGCTCGCGATCTACAAAGTGGTATGTAGATGCAAACTCACTCCCTTGACTCGTTGCTAGATGAACTCATAGATAGATCTTGGTGAAACCGTAGAAATTTTTTAATTTTCTGCAACGTTCCCCAACACAATCTACATCACTTTTATACTTACTTTGTTTTTACTTTGCTTTTTACTTTTCACTTTGCATCTATATTCCAAAAATACCAAAAATATTATCTCTATTAGATCTCACTATCGTAAGTGACCGTGAAGGGATTGACAACCCCTAATCGCGTTGGTTGAGAGTAGCTATCGTTTTGTGCAGGTACGAGGGACTTGTGTGTGGCCTCCTACTGGATTGATACCTTGGTTCTCAAAAACTGAGGGAAATACTTACGCTACTGTGCTGCATCATCCTCTCGTCTTCGGGGAAAACCAAGGCAAGCTCAAGATGTAGCAAGGCTTTATTGGGCTTTATTTTCCACTTTTATATTACTTTTGGGACTAACCTATTAACCGGAGGCCCAGTCCAGAATTGCTATTTTTTGCCTATTTCGGTGTTTTGAAGAAACGGAATATCAAACGGAGTCCAAACGGAATGAAACCTTCGGGAACGTGATTTTCTCGCCGAACGTGATCCAGAGAACTTGGAGTGCAAGTCAAGAAGCAACCGGACCCTCCACGAGATAGGAGGCCCCCCCTATAGGGCGCGCCCCTGTCTCGTGGGCCCCTCGGGCGGCCACCGACGTACTTCTTCTTCCTATATATACCTACGTACCCCGAAAACATCCAGGGGCACCACGAAACACAATTTCCACCACCGTAACCTTCTGTATCCGCGAGATCCCATCTTGGAGCCTTTGCCGGCACTCTGCCGGAGGGGGAATCAAGCATGGAGGGCCTCTACATCAACATCCTTGCCCCTCTGATGAGTTGTGAGTAGTTTACCACAGACCTACGGATCCATAGTTATTAGCTAGATAGCTTCTTCTCTCTTTTTGGATCTCAATAGAATGTTCTCCCCCTCTCTTGTGGAGATCTATTTGATGTAATCTCTTTTTGCGGTGTGTTTGTCGAGATCCGATGAATTGTGGGTTTATGATCAAGTTTATCTATGAATAATATTTGAATCTTCTCTGAATTCTTTTATGTATGATTAAGTTATCTTTGCAAGTCTCTTCGAATTATTAGTTTGGTTTGGCCTACTAGATTGATATTTCTTGCCATGGGAGAAGTGCTTAGCTTTGGGTTCAATCTTGCGGTGTCCTTACCCGGATGTAAAGGGTTGCAAGGCACGTATTGTATTGTTGCCATCGAGGATAACAAGATGGGGTTTATATCATATTGCATGAGTTTATCCCTTTACATCATGTCATCTTGCTTAAAGTGTTACTCTGTTCTTATGAACTTAATACTCTAGATGCATGCTGGATAGTGGTCGATGTGTGGAGTAATAGTAGTAGATGCAGGCAGGAGTCGGTCTACTTGTTATGGACGTGATGCCTATATACATGATCATGCCTAGATAATCTCATAACTATGCGCTTTTCTATCAATTGCTCGACAGTAATTTGTTCACCCACCGTAATACTTATGCTATCTTGAGAGAAGGCACTAGTGAAACCTATGGCCCCTGGGTCTATCTCTTATCATACTTGTTACCAATCTACTTTTATTTGCATCTTTACTTTTTGCATCTATATTATAAAATACCAAAAATATATTTATCTTATCATACTATCTTTATTAGATCTCACTTTCGCAAGTGGCCGTGAAGGGATTGACAACCCCTTTATTGTGTTGGTTGCGAGTTCTCGGTTTGTTTGTGTAGGTGCGTGGGACTTTTGAGGAGCCTCCTACTGGATTGATACCTTGGTTCTCAAAACTGAGGGAAATACTTACGCTACACTTTGCTGCATCACCCTCTCCTCTTCGAGGAAAACCAACGCAAGCTCAAGACGTAGCACTTGGCGGCGGCTCCGTATCGTAAAACGCGATGATTTCTTCTCTCTGATTTTTTTCTCCCCGAAAGCCAATATATAGAGTTAGAGTTGGCGTCGGAAGGTGTCCAGGGGGCCCACGAGGTAGGGGGCGCGCCCAGGAGGGGGGGCGCCCCCCACCCTCTTGGACAGGGTGTGGGCCCCCTGGTCTTCATCTTTGGCGAGGATTTTTTATTATTTTTTATAAGACATCCCGTGGAGTTTCAGGTCATTCCGAGAACTTCTGTTTTCTGCACATAAAACAACATCATGGCAATTCTGCTGAAAACAACGTTAGTCCGGGTTAGTTCCATTCAAATCATACAAGTTAGATTCCAAAACAAGGGCAAAAGTGTTTGGAAAAGTAGATACGACGGAGACGTATCAACTCCCCCAAGCTTAAACCCTTGCATGTCCTCAAGTAATTCAGTTGACAAACTGAAAGAGAAAAAGAAAAACTTCTACAAACTCTGTTTGCTCTTGTTGTTGTACCTATGTCAAGCCAGCATTCTGGTTTTCAGCAAAGATCATAACTAACCACATTTGCAATAAATCCTAGGTCTCATGTTTACTCATATCAATAACATAATCAGCTAGCAAGCCATAATAATAAATCTCGGATGACAACACTTTCTCTAAATAATCATAATATGATATAACAAGATGGTATCTCTCTAGCCCTTTCTGAGACCGCAAAACATAAATGCAGAGCACCTTCAAAGATCAAGGACTGACTAGACATTGTAATTCATGGTAAAAGAGATCCAATCATAGTCATACCCGATATAAATTAACAGTAATGAATGCAAATGACAGTTGTGCTCTCCAGCTAGTGCTTTTAATAAGAAGGTGATGACTCAACATAAAAGTAAATAGATAAGCCCTTCGCAGAGGGAAGCAGGGATTTGTATAGGTGCCAGAGCTCGGTTTTGAAATAGAGATAAATTATATTTTGAGCGGCATACTTTCATTGTCAACACAACAACTAAGAGGTGACGATATCTTCCATGCTAAACAAATTATAGGCGGTTCCCAAACAGAATGGTAAAGTTTATACTCCCCCTCCTCCACAAGCATCAATCCATGGCTTGCTCGAAACAACGAGTGCCTCCAACATTCAACGGGTCCCAGGGGGAGTTTTGTTTGGAATTATTTTGATTTAGTTTGCATAAAGCATGGGACTGGGCATCCCGGTGACCAGCCATTTTCTCGTGAGTGAGGAGCGGAGTCCACTCCTCTTGAGAATAACCCGCCTAACACGGAAGATAAGGGCAGCCCTAGTTGATATATGAGCTATTCGAGCATGCAAAACAGAATGTTTATTTCAAGGTTTACAGTTTGCCACATACAAATTTACTTGGAACGGCAGGTAGATACCGCATATAGGAAGGTATGGTGGACTCAAATGGAATAACTTTGGGGTTTAAGGGATTGGATGCACAAGCAGTATTCCCGCTTAGTACAAGTGAAGGCTAGCAAAAGACTGGGAAGCGACCAACTAGACAGCGACAACAGTCATGAATATGCATTAAAATTCATAAACATTGAATACAAGCATGAGTAGGATATAATCCACCATGAACATAAATATCGTGAAGGCTATGTTGATTTGTTTCAACTACATGCGTGAACATGTGCCAAGTCAAGTCACTTAAATCATTCAAAGGAGGATACTGCCCCATCATACCACATCACAACCATTTTAATAGCATGTTGGCACGCAAGGTAAACCATTATAACTCATAGCTAATCAAGCATGGCACGAGCAACTATGATCTCTAATTGTCATTGCAAAACATGTTTATTCATAATAAGTTGAATCAAGAACGATGAACTCATCATATTTACAAAAACAAAAGAGGTCGAGTTCATACCAGCTTTTCTCATCTCAGTCAGTCCATCATATATCATCATAATTGCCTTTCACTTGCACGACCAAACGGTGTGAATAATAATAAGAGTGTACGTGCATTGGACTAAGCTGGAATCTGCGAGCATCCAATAAACAGGAGAAGACAAGGCATTATGGGCTCTTGGTTAAATCAACAATGATGCATATAAGAGCCACCTCAACAATTTAATCATGGTCTTCTCCTACTGACCCCCAAAGAAAAGAAAAAAAATAAAAACTATTTACACGGGAAAACTCCCAACAAGCAAAAGAAGAACGGGAAATATTTTTGGGTTTTCTTTTTAATTACTACAGCAAAGAAATAAACTACCACTAATTTTTTTTCTTAAGGTTTATTAAACACATAAGAAGAAAGCAGGAAAAAGAAAATAAACTAGCATGGATATTACAGTGAAAGAGTATGAGCACCGATATCTAGCAATGAGTGTGTGGGAACATAAATGTAATGTCGGTGAGAAATACGTACTCCCCCAAGCTTAGGCTTTTGGCCTAAGTTGGTCTATTGCCAGGGATAGCCTGGCGGATACCCGTAGGTGTAGCTGGGGTCATACTGCGATGCAGCGGCTATCGCCTCCTGAGCTGCAGCGTGGCGTCGAGCCGCCTCCGCTCTTCTCTCGTACTCATCTGCCTCCTCTCTGGTAATAACATATCTTCCTTTTTTCTGAGAATCAAAGAAGGCAGGAGCAGGAAGAGTAATACGGACAACATGTCGTTTCTTAAAGATTAGTCGATACTGGAGGGGTGGTTTAGTCCTCTCAACAAACTGGTGGGAAACCATAGAGTCAAAATCTAAATAAGTAGGGGGTAACTCCATATCACCCTCACGAATGTCTACCTCAAGAAAATTAGCTAAGCGGGTTGCATAAATTCCTCCAAAGAAATCTCCGTTATATCTATTATGATGCAACCTACGAGCTACAATGGCTCACATATGATAAGATTGGTCTCCTAACACAGCACTCCCGAGAATGCTGAGATCAGGGACACACATGTGACATGCTTCATCCTTAGCATTTATGCATCTACCTATGAAGAGAGCAAAATAATGTATAGCAGGAAAGTGAATGCTCCCTATAGTGGCTTGCGTTATATCTCTAGATTCCCCCACAGATATACTAGCAAGAAAGTCTCTAAATTCAGATTTAGGGGGATCCCTGACACTACCCCAAGATGGAAGTTTGCAAGCAAAAGTGAAATCCTCTAAGTCCATGGTATAAGATTTGTCATAAAGGTCAAACATGACTGAAGGAGAATTATGCGAAGATGAATACTCAAACCTCCTTACAAATGAACTTGTGAGATCATGATACTGGGGGCATTTGTCAGCCTCGAAGTCCACAAGACCGGAGTTACGCAAATATGCGTTAAATTCCTCTTTGATTCTCGCTTGATCCATAAAATTTTCTGAAGGCCATTCACAGGGCCTCACAAGAGCGTCTCTTGGTGGTTCCTCGTCAGCATCACGCATTGCAAACCTGGGACCTTGCTTCCTTGAAGAACCACCTTGGAACATCTTCCTAAACATATTGTTTCCTCTGAAAAATTTCTGAAATTTTTAGTAACTTCAAACAAAAGTGGACCAACTTCAATAAAATTAATAGCAACTACTCCTACAAGTGCCTAGAGCCTATATCAAGCATTAGAACTACTTGGAACCATATAAATTTGACATGCAAGCTCAAGAACATGGTCACCTATGCAGCACAAATTTGCAAAGAATAAAGCACTAGAACAAAAACTAATTGGACCAATGGAGGAGTCACATACCAAGGAACAATCTCCCCAAGCAGTTTTGCGAGAGGTGCTTTGAGCAAGGAGATCGAAAATCACAGCAAAAGTGGCTGGAACTCGTGCTTGAGTTGGTTTTTCGGGTTTGTGTGAGGCAGAGGAAGAAGACGGGTGCAGGGATAAGTGGAGGAGGGCCACCATGGGCCCACGAGGCAGGGGGCGCGCCCAGGGGGGTAGGGCGCGCCCTCAACCCTCGTGGCCAGGTGGCAGCTCCCCCCGCGGTAATTTTTGCACTAAAAATCCTCAAATATTCCTGAAAAAATCATATTAAATTGGCATGGCATTCTGAGAACTTTTATTTTCGAGATATTTTTGTATTGCACGGATAAGTCAGGAAACATACAAAAAAATAATATTTTTACTTTATTTCAACTAAATAACAGAAAATATAAAGAGGGTACAGAAGGTTGTGCTTCTAGTTTCATCCATCTCATGCTCATCGAAGGGAATCCACTAACAAGGTTGATCAGGTCTTGTTAACAAACTCATTCCGACTAACATGGAACCGGAGAAATTTCGAATAACACTATGTTACCTCAACGGGGATATGGACATCCCCAATAATAAGTATATCATATTTCTTCTTGACAGTAGGGAGAGGAAATTCAAAACCTCCAAATGTAATCGATGGAATTTTTCCAATAGTGTTGATACTATGAACTTGAGGTTGTTTCCTCGGAAAGTGTACCGTATGCTCATTACCATTAACATGAAAAGTGACATTGCCTTTGTTGCAATCAATAACAGCCCCTGCAGTATTAAGGAAAGGTCTTCCAAGAATAATAGACATACTATCATCCTTGGGAATATCAAGAATAACAAAGTCCGTTAAAATAGTAACGTTTTGCAACCACACAGGCACATCCTCACAAATACCGACAGGTATAGCAGTTGATTTATCAGCCATTTGCAAAGATATTTCAGTAGGTGTCAACTTATTCAAGTCAAGTCTACGATATAAAGAGAGAGGCATAACACTAACACCGGCTCCAAGATCACATAAAGCAGTTTTAACATAATTTCTCTTAATGGAGCATGGTATAGTAGGTACTCCTGGATCTCCAAGTTTCTTTGGTATTCCACCCTCAAAAGTATAATTAGCAAGCATGGTGGAAATTTCAGCTTCCAGTATCTTTCTCTTATTTGTAACGATATCTTTCATATATTTAGCATAAGGATTCATTTTGAGCATATCAGTCAATTGCATACGCAAAAAGATGGGTCCAATCATTTTAGCAAAGCGCTCAAAATCCTCATCTTCCTTTTTCTTGGATGGTTTCGGAGGAAAAGGCATGGGTTTCTGAACCCATAGTTCCCTTTCTTTACCATGTTTCCTAGCAACGAAGTCTCTTTTATCATAACGTTGATTCTTTGATTGTGGGTTATCAAGATTAACAGCAGGTTCAACTTCTACATCATTATCATTACTAGGTTGAGCATCATCATGAACATCATCATTAACATTTTCACTAGGTTCATGTTCATTACCAGATTGTGTTTCAAAGATCGGACATAGAGATATCATTTGGATTCTCAGGTGGTTCAGCAATAGGTTCACTAGAAGTTTGCAAAGTTCTATCATTTTTCTTTTTCTTCCATTTAGAAGAACTAGGTACATCAATATTATTTCTCTGAGAATCTTGCTCGATTCTCTTAGGGTGGCCTTCAGAATACAAAGGTTCCTCAGTCATTCTACCAGTTCTAGTAGCCACTCGAACAGCATAATCATTTTTTCTTACTATTCATTTCATCAAGCACTTCTTTCTGAGCTTTAAGTACTTGTTCTACTTGAGTGGTAACCATAGAAGCATGTTTGCTAACAAGTTTAAGTTCACCTCTAATATTAGCCATATAATCACCCAAGTGTTTAATCATATAGGTATTTTGTTTTAATTGTCTACCAAAGTAAGCATTAAAATTTTCTTGTTTGACAATAAAATTATCAAACTCATCCAAGCATTGTCTATCAGACTTATAGTGAGGAATATCACCTTCATCAAATCTATAGGGAGAATTTACCTTTACTACCCGTGTCGGGTTATCGGGATCAGGAGGTTCTTCAATAAGTAATGGATCAATATCATAAGTTTCTTCAACAGGCGGTAGATTAAGACCATGTATTTCTTCAATAGGAGGTAAGTTCTTAACATCTTCAGCTTCAATACCTTTTTCTTTCATAGATTTCTTTGCCTCTTGCATATCTTCAGGACTGAGAAATAGAACACCTCTCTTCTTCGGAGTTGGTTTAGGGATAGGCTCAGTAATTGGAACAGAAGCTAGCTCAGGAGGTGCCCAATTATTTTCATTTGTCAACATATTATTCAATAGAATTTCAGCATCATCCGGTGTTCATTCCCTGAAAAGAGAACCAGCACAACTATCCAGGTAATCTCTGGAAGCATCGGTTAGTCCATTATAAAAGATATCAAGTATTTCAGGTTTCATAAGAGGATGATCAGGCAAAGCATTAAGTAACTTGAGAAGCCTCCCCCAAGCTTGTGGGAGACTCTCTTCTTTAATTTGCATGAAGTTGTATATTTCCCTCAAAGCAGCTTGTTTCTTATGAGCTGGGAAATATTTAGCAGAGAAGTAATAAATCATATCTTGGGGACTACGCACACAACCAGGATCAAGAGAATTAAACCATATCTTAGCATCACCCTTTAATGAGAACGGAAATATTTTGAGTATATAAAAGTAGCGCGATCTCTCATCATTAGTAAACAGGGCGGCTATATCATTTAACTTAGTAAGATGTGCCACAACAGTTTCAGATTCATAGCCATAAAAAGGATCAGATTCGACCAAAGTGATTATATCTGGATCAACAGAAAATTCATAATCCTTATCAGGAACACAGATAGGTGAAGTAGCAAAAGCAGGGTCAGGTTTCATTCAGTCTCTAAGAGATTCTTTGTTCCATTTAACTAATAACCTTTTGAGCTCATATCTATCCTTGCAAGCAAAAATAGCTGCAGAAGATTCCATATCAAAAACATAACCCTCAGGAATAGCAGGCATATTTTCATCATCACTTTCATCATCGTATTCAGATTCAATAATTTCTTTCTCTCCAGCCCTAGCAATTTGTTCATCTAGAAATTCACCAAGGGGAACAGTAGTATCAAGCATAGAAGTAGTTTCACCATAAGTATCATGCATAGCGAAGTGGCATCATCAATAACATGCGACATATCGGAACGAATAGCGAAGCAGGTTTAGGTGTCGCTAGCTTACTCATAACGAAGGTGAATCAAGTGCGAGCTAGATGGCGGTTCCTTACCTCCCCTCATAGTTGAGGGATAAATTTTTGTCTTAGCGTCTTTCAAGTTCTTCATAGTGTCCAGCAGATATAAATCCCAAGTGACTCAAAGAATAGAGCTATGCTCCCTGGCAACGGCGCCAGAAAAAGGTCTTGATAACGAACAAGTAAGGGGATCACAACAGCTTTCGAGGGTAGAGTATTCAACCCAAATTTATTGATTCGACACAAGGGGAGCCAAAGAATATTCTCAAGTATTAGCAGCTGAGTTATCAATTCAACCACACCTGGAAACTTAGTATCTGCAGCAAAGTGTTTAGTAGCAAAGTAAAATGATAGTGGTGGTAATGGTAACAAAAGTAAAGACAACAAAAGTAATGTTTTGGTATTTTGTAGTGATTGTAACAATGCAGCGGAAAAGTAAATAAGCGAGAACCAGATATGGAAAGCTCGTGAGCACCGGATCGTGATGGATAATTATGCGGATGCGGTTCGTCATGTAACAGTCATAACATAGGGTGACACAGAACTAGCTCCAATTCATCAATGTAATGTAGGCATGTATTCCGAATATAGTCATACGTGCTTATGGAAAAGAACTTGCATGACATCTTTTGTCCTACCCTCCCGTGGCAGCGGGGTCCTATTCGAAACTAAGGGATATTAAGGCCTCCTTTTAATAGAGAACCGGAACAAAGCATTAGCACATAGTGAATACATGAACTCCTCAAACTATGGTCATCACCGAGAAGTATCCCGATTATTGTCACTTCGGGGTTGTCGGATCATAACACATAATAGGTGACTATAGACTTGCAAGATAGGATCAAGAACTCACATATATTCATGAAAACATAATCGGTTCAGATCTAAAATCATGGCACTCAGGCCCTAGTGACAAGCATTAAGCATAGCAAAGCCATAGCAACATCAATCTCAGAACATAGTGGATACTATGGATCAAACCCTAACAAAACTAACTCGATTACATGATAAATCTCATCCAACCCATCACCGTCCAGCAAGCCTACGATGGAATTACTCACGCACGGCGGTGAGCATCATGAAATTGGTGATGGAGGATGGTTGATGATGACGACGTCGACGAATCCCCCTCTCCGGAGCCCTGAACGGACTCCAGATCAGCCCTCCCGAGAGGTTTTAGGGCTTGGCGGCGGCTCCGTATCGTAAAATGCGATGATTTCTTCTCTCTGGGTTTTTTCTCCCCGAAAGCCAATATATAGAGTTGGAGCTGGCGTCGGAAGGTGTCCAGGGGGCCCACGAGGCAGGGGGCGCGCCCAGGAGGGGGGCGCACCCCCCACCCTCGTGGACAGGGTGTGGGCCCCCTGGTCTTCATCTTTGGCGAGGATTTTTTATTCTTTTTTATAAGACATCCCGTGGAGTTTCAGGTCATTCCGAGAACTTTTGTTTTCTGCACATAAAACAACATCATGGTAATTCTGCTGAAAACAGCGTCAGTCTGGGTTAGTTCCATTCAAATCATACAAGTTAGAGTCCAAAACAAGGGCAAAAGTGTTCGGAAAAGTAGATACGATGGAGACGTATCAGATATAAGTGAAGTACTAGAGCAAATGACAAACTACTCCGAAAGATATAAGTGAAGATCAATGATTAGTCGAATAATTATACAACTATGTGAAGACTCTCCTATTTAATAATTTCAGATCTTGGTATTTTATTCAAACATCAAGCAAAGCTAAATAAAATGACATTACGCTCCAAGCAGAACACATATCATGTGGTGAATAAAAATATAGCTCCAAGTAAAGTTACCGATGAACGAAGACGAACGAGGGGATGCCTTCCGGGGCATCCCCAAGCTTAGGCTCTTGATTATCCTTGAATATTACCTTGGGTTGCCTTGGGAATCCCCAAGCTTAGGCTCTTTCCACTCCTTATTCCATAGTCCATCGAATCTTTGCCCAAAACTTGAAAACTTCACAACACAAAACTTAACAGAAAACTCGTGAGCTCCGTTAGCGAAAGAAAACAAAACACCACTTCAAGGTACTGTAATGAACTCATTATTTATTTATATTGGTGTTAAACCTACTTTATTCCAACTTCTCTATGCTTTATAAACTATTTTAATAACCATAGATTCATCAAAATAAGCAAACAACACATAGAAAACAGAATCTGTCAAAAACAGAACAGTCTGTAGTAATCTATATCAAACGTATACTTCCGGAACTCCAAAAATTCTAAAATAAATTGGTGGACCTGAGGAATTTGTCTAGTAATCATCTCCAAAAAGAATCAACTAAATAACACTTTCCAGTAAAAAGTTCTAACTAATCTCGTGAGCACTAAAGTTTCTGTTTTTTACAGCATGATCATAAAGACTTCACCCAAGTCTTCCCAAAGGTTCTACTTGGCACAAACACTAATTAAAACATGAAAACACATCTAACCAGAATCTAGATGGATAATTTATTCCTAAACAGAACCAAAAATAAAGAAACTAAAATAAAATTGGGTTGCCTCCCAACAAGCGCTATCATTTAACGCCCCTAGCTAGGCATGATGATTTCAATGATGCTCACATAAGACATAAGAATTGAAACATATAGAGAGCATCATGAAGAATATGACTAACACATTTAAGTCTAACCCACTTCCTATGCATAGGGATTTTGTGAGCAAACTACTTATGGGAACAATAATCAACAAGCATAGGAAGACAAAACAAGCATAACTTCAAAAATTTAAGCACATAGAGAGGAAACTTGATATTATTGCAATTCCTACAAGCGTATGTTCCTCCCTCATAATAATTTTCAGTAGCATCATGAATGAATTCAACAATATAACCAGCACCTAAAGCATTATTTTCATGATCTACTTGCATAGAAAATTTACTACTCTCCACATAAGCAAAATTCTTCTCATTCGGAATAGTGGGAGTATCATAAGAGACTTGAACACTAAAAATTGTTTCCACATTAAAAGAGTAATGTTCAGAAAAAGGGTAATCATAATCATGACAAGATTTGTAAATATAATCATCACTACTTTTTATAGCATAAGTTTCATCACAATAATCATCATAAGTAGAAACTTCGTTCTCATCATAATCGATTGAAACCTCTCCCAAGATAGTGGAATCACTAAATAAAGTTGACACTCTTCCAAATCCACTTTCATATTCATCACAATAAGATTCAACATCCTCCAAAATAGTTGGATCACTACTTCCTAAAGTTGACACTCTTCCAAACCCACTTTCATCAATATAATCATCATAGGTAGGAGGCATGCTATCATCATAACAACTTTGCATATCAAAACTTGGGATGCTAAAAATATCATCTTCATTAAACATAGCATCCCCAAGCTTGGGACAAACATTAATTTCAGCTAATGTATTCTCAAATATTTCATCCTCATCAAACATAGATTCCCCAAGCTTGGGCTCTTTCATATCATAAGCGTAATCACTTTCATCATTAAAAATATGGATAGCACCAATAGTAAAGCAATCATCATCATCACAATGAGTAGTAGGAGCAACATCATTTAGGAGGGATACCTTTATACCTTTTTTAATCCTTCTTTTCTTTTTATTCTTCACATTATGTGTGGGTTCAACCTTCCTCTTTGAGCTCCTTATTGATGAGATTGGTTGAATAGAAAGCTCCTCCTCGTCACCTGATTCATCATAAGAAATAATAGGAGGAGATTGGGAAGTCTCTTCCCTTTCATTAGTATTCTCATCATCTTCCATTTGCTTTCTTTTCTTTAGGTAATTGGCAATATAAGGATTTTCAATGCAATTCTCCACACAAAACATATAAATATCATCTAGATCAAAATCAAGAAATCTATCAAGATTAAATTTTGGAATACCCTCAGTTATACGTTTCATTTCTTCATACCCCAAAAGAAGACTAAGCTCTTTATGATGCCCAAGGGTAATCAAGCTATCACAATTTTTGGACATGATTCGACCATAAAACAATTTGCATTGGATATTTAAATGACCACGTTCATTGCAAAGTTCACAAGGAGCGCGAAAAATATTGAATCTTCTAGCACACTCAACAAGACTTTCTTGCAAACATTTATTTTTTAAATACTTATGGCTCTTGCAATATCTATTTTCTCTATTTGGTGTGTCCATGCAAATCCAATCTACTCCACAAAAATCAACATGCTTATAGGAGACATTATCATCATAACTAGTGCAATCATCATTAGTACTACGGATATTCAAAGAGTTCATACTAACAACATTGCAATCATGCTCATCATTCAAAGATTTAGTATCAAGCATTTTAATGCATTCTTATTCTAGCACTTGAACACAATTTTCCTTTCCATCATACTCACGAAAGATATTAAAAAGACGAAGCGTATGAGACAAACTTAACTCCATTTTTTGTAATTTATAAACTAAACTAGTGATAAAACAAGAAACAAAAAGATTTGATTGCAAGATCTAAAGATATACCTCCAAGAACTCACCTCCCCGGCAACGGCGCCAGAAAAGAGCTTGATGTCTACTACACAACCTTCTTCTTGTAGACGTTGTTGGGCCTGCAAGTGCACAGGTTTGTAGGACAGTAGCAAATTTCCCTCAAGTGGATGACCTAAGGTTTATCAATCCGTAGGAGGCGTAGGATGAAGATGGCCACCTGATGGGTTCCCCCTCGGCAGGTGCCTAACAGACTCGAGAGGTTTTGGTGGCTCTGAGAGGCTTGCCGCGGGAACTCCCGATCTATCTTGATTTTTGATGGTTTTAGGGTACGTAGGGTTATATAGGCGAAAGAAGTCGGTCGGGAGGTGCTCGAGGGGTCCACGAGACAGGGGGGCGCGCCCGGTAGGGGGGGCGCGCCCTCCTATCTCCTGGCCTCCTCGAGGATCTTCTGACGTGAGCTCCAAGTCTCCAGGATGATATTCTTCCCAAAAATAACGCTGCCGAAGGTTTCATTCCGTTTGGACTCCGTTTGATATTCCTTTTCCTCGAAATACTGAAACAGGCAATAAAACAGCAATATGGGCTGGGCCTCCAGTTAATAGGTTAGTCCCAAAAGTAATATAAAAGTGAATAATAAAGCCCATAATCATTCAAAACACATAGTAATATAGCATGGAACAATGAAAAATTATAGATACGTTGGAGACGTATCAGTACTCTATTAAAAGGAGGCCTTAATATCCCTTAGTTTCCATTAGGACCCCGCTGCCACGGGAGGGTAGGACAAAAGATGTCATGCAAGTTCTTTTCCATAAGCACGTATGACTATATTCGGAATACATGGCTACATTACATTGATGAATTGGAGCTAGTTCTGTGTCACCCTATGTTATGATTGTTACATGATGAACCGCATCCGGCATAATTCTCCATCACCGATCCAATGCCTACGAGCTTTTCACATATTGTTCTTCGCTTATTTACTTTTCCATTGCTACTGTCATAATCACTACAAAACACCAAAAATATTACTTTTGTTACTCTTACCTTTGCTACCGTTACCACTACTATCATATTACTTTGCTACTAAATACTTTGCTACAGATACTAAGTTATCCAGGTGTGGTTGAATTTACAACTCAATTGCTAATACTTGAGAATAGTCTTTGGCTCCCCTTGTGTCGAATCAATAAATTTGGGTTGAATACTCTACCTTCGAAAACTGTTGCAGTCCCCTATACTTGTGGGTTATCAAGACTATTTTCTGGCGCCGTTGCTGGGGATCATAGCTCTATTCTTTGAGTCACTTGGGATTTATATCTGCTGGTCACTATGAAGAACTTGAAAGACGCTAAGACAACAATTTATCCCTCAACTACGAGGGGAGGTAAGGAACTGCTATCTAGCTCTGCACTTGATTCACCTTCTGTTTTGAGTAAGCTTGCGACACCTAAACCTGCTTCTGCTATTCGTTCAGATATGTCGCATGTTATTGATGATGCCACTTCTGCTATGCATGATACTTATGATGAGACTACTTCTATGCTTGATACTACTGTGCCACTTGGTGAATTTCTTGATGAACAAATTGCTAGGGTTAGAGAGAAAGAAATTATTGAAACTGATTATATTGATGAAAGTGATGATGAAGACTTGCCTGTTATTCCTGAGGGTTATGTTTTTGATAAAGAAGCTACTTTAGCTATTTTAGCTTGCAAAGATAGATATGAACTCAAGAGGTTATTAGCTAAATGGAAGTAGCAATCTCTTAATGATAGAATGAAACCTGACCCTGCTTTTGCTACTTCACATATCTGTGTTACTGATAAAGATTATGAATTCTTTGTTGATCCTGATATATTACTTTTGTTGAATCTGATCCTTTTCATGGCTATGAATCCGAAACTGTTGTGGCACATCTTACTAAATTAAATGATATAGCCACCTTGTTCACTAATGATGACAAATCTCGCTACCTATATATCCTTAAAATATTTCCGTTCTCATTAAAGGGTGATGCTAAGATATGGTTTAATTCTCTTGATCATGGTTGTGTGCGTAGTCCCCAGGATATGATTTATTACTTCTCTGCTAAATATTTCCCTGCTCATAAGAAACAAGCTGCTTTGAGGGAAATATACAATTTTGTGCAAATTGAAGAAGAGAGTCTCCCCCAAGCTTGGGGGAGGCTTCTAAGTTACTTAATGTTGTGCCTGATCATCCTCTCAAGAAAAATGAAATACTTGATATCTTTTATAATGGACTAACCGATGCTTCCAGAGATTACCTGGATAGTTGTGCTGGTTCTGTTTTCAGGGAAAGAACACCGGATGAAGCTGAAATTTTACTGAATAATATGTTGACAAATGAAAATAATGGACACTTCCTGAGCCAGCTCCTGAGCCAATTCCCGAGCCTATTCCTAAACCAACTCCGAAGAAGAGAGGTGTTCTATTTCTCAGTCCTGAAGATATGCAAGAGGCAAAGAAATCTATGAAAGAAAAAGGTATAAAAGCTGAAGATGTTAAGAATTTACCTCCTATTGAAGAAATACATGGTCTTAATCTACCACCTGTTGAAGAAACATATGATCTTAATCCATTACCTATTGAAGAAACTCATGGTCTTGATAACCCGACATAGGTAGTAAAGGTAAATTCTCTCTATAGATATGATAAAGCTAACATCCCTCCTACTAAAATTGCTAGCCAATGCTTGGATGAGTTTGATAACTTTATGGTTAAGCAAGAAGATTTCAATGCTTATTTTGGTAGACAATTAAAACAAAATGCTTATATGATTGAACACTTGGGTGATTATATGGCTAATGTTAAAGGTGAACTTAAACTCATTAGTAAACATGCTTCAATGGTTACCACTCAAGTAGAACAAGTACTTAAGGCTCAAAATGATTTGCTCAATGAAATGAATAGTAAGAAAAATGATTATGATGTTAGAGTGGCTACTAGAACTGGTAGAATGACTCAGGAACCTTTGTATCCTGAAGGCCACCCTAAGAGAATTGAACAAGATTCTCAGAGAAATAATATTGAGGCACCTAGTCCTCCTAAAAAGAAGAAAAAGAAAAATGATAGGACTTTGCATGCTTCTAGTGAACCTATTGTTGAACCACCTGAGAATCCAAATGATATTTCTATTTATGATGCTGAAACACAATCTGATAATGAACATGAACCCAATGAAAATGTTAATGATGATGTTCATGATGATGCTCAACCTAGTAATGACAATGATGTAGAAATTGAACCTGCTTTTGATCTTGATAACCCACAATCAAAGAATCAACATTATGATAAGAGAGACTTTGTTGCTTGGAAACATGGTAAAGAAAGGTAACCATGGGTTCAGAAACCTATTCCTTTTCCTCCCAAACCATCCAAGAAAAAGGATGATGAGGATTTTGAGTGCTTTGTTGAAATGATTAGACCTATCTTTTTGCGTATGTGATTAACTGATATGCTCAAAATGAATCCTTATGCTAAGTATATGAAAGAAATTGTCACTAATAAAAGAAAGATACCGGAAGCTGAAATTGCCACCATGCTTGCTAATTACACTTTTAAGGGTGGAATACCAAAGAAACTTGGAGATCCAGGAGTACCCGCTATACCATGCTCAATTAAAAGACACTATGTTAAAACTGCTTTATGTGATCTTGGAGCCGGTGTTAGTGTTATGCCTCTCTCTTTATATCGTAGAATTGATTTGAATAAGTTGACACCTACTGAAATATCTTTGCAAATGGCTGATAAATCAACTGCTATAACTGTCAGTATTTGTGAGGATGTGCCTGTTGTGGTTGCAAACGTTACTATTTTAACGGACTTTGTTATTCTTGATATTCCCGAGGACAATAGTACGTCTATTATTCTTGGAAGACCTTTTTTGAATACTGCAGGGGCTGCTATTTATTGCAACAAAGGCAATGTCACTTTTCATGTTAATGGTAATGAGCATACGGTACACTTTCCGAGGAAACAACCTCAAGTTCATAGTATCAATTCTATTGGAAAAATTCCATCGATTATTTTTTGAGGTTTTGAATTTCCTCTTCCTACTGTCAAGAAGAAATATGATATTCTTATTATAGGGGATGTGCATATCCCGTTGATGTAACATAGTGTTATTCGAAATTTCTCCGATTTCATGTTATTCGGAATGAGTTTGTTAACAAGACTTGATAAACCTTGTTAGTGGATTCCTTTTGATGAGCATGAGATGGATGAAACTAGAATGCACAACCTTCTGTACCCTCTTTCTACTTTCTGTTATTTAGTTGAAATAAAGTAAAAATAGTTTTTTTTCTGTCTGTTTTCTGATTTATCCGTGCAATATAAAAATACCCTGAAAATAAAGGTTCTCCAAATGCCCTGAAAATGGAATACGATTTTTTCTGGAATATTTGAGAATATCTGGCACTGAGAACACAGCAGGAGGGGCAGGCACCTGGCCACTAGGGTGGAGGGTGCGCCCTACCCCCTGGGTGCGCTCCCTGCCTCGTGGGCCCATGGTGGCCCCCCTCCACTTATTCCTGCACCCACACACTCCTTCTTCCTCCCACAAACACCAATATCCAGCTCAAGCACGAGTTCTAGCTCATTTTGCTGCGATTTTCGATCTCCTTGCTCAAAGCACCTCTCACAAAACTGCTTGGGGAGATTGTTCCTTGGTATGTGACTCCTCCATCGGTCCAATTAGTTTTTGTTCTAGTGCTCTATTCATTGAAAATTTGTGCTGCCTAGGTGACCATGTTCTTGAGCTTGCATGTCAAATTTATATGGTTCCAAGTAGTTCTAGTACATGATATAGGCTCTAGGCACTTGTAGGAGTAGTTGCTATCAATTTTATTGAGCTTGGTTCACTTTTGTTTGAAGTTACTAAAAATTTCAGAATTTTTCAGAAAATAATGAAGAGATTTTTGAGGGGCTCATCGAGCCGAAGCTCAAAGGAAAAGCAAAGTGAGGAAGCACAGAGGCCCAAATATAATTTGCCTCGCACCGCGGAGGTCCGGCCGTGTGAACGGCCTTCCGATGATTTCTTGAGAGAAGCCGGGATTTATGATGATTTCTATTCATTGGCTGAGAATGCTGGCCTCACCGACCTCCTCCGCGACCAACGTCATCAGTATCTCTTACTCACCAATACTTTTGTGCAAAACTTCTACTATTTTCCTAAAGAAACACCTCCTTCAGTAGAGTTTCATTTATATGATGTTGTTAAGAAGATGCCACTAGATGCATTTTGCAAGGTTTGCAAAATACCCTTCGAGGGTACCTTAGATGAACCACATCGTAAAGATGTGGACGGGTTTATTGACACCATTACTGTGGGGGAATCCAGGAAGGTTTCTGATGCAAGAATCACTAGCATACATTTTTCCTATTTTACGCTACTTTGCCATATTTGCTAGTCATTGCTTGATTGGTCGCGGAAACTGTGGAAAGCTTAGTGTTCCTGATATTATCATTTTGTTCCATGGTTTATTTTCCGATAACACTGTTAGTATGGGCGGTATTATTGCTAAACGGTTATGTGTGAACCATACTAAGGGTCCCATCTTTGGAGGTATTTATGCTTCACGCCTTGCTGCACATTATAACATACCTATTAGGCTCTATGAGAAAGAAGAAAAATTGCTGCCCAATGCTTATTTAGAGTATGGTAGTGTGTGACTTTATTGTTAAGAACAAGGAAGGGGAGCCTAAATACAAATTATTCTTTGATAAACATCACCCTGAGACTATTACCTTGCCTGCTCCTTCCTTGTTTAATTTATCTGAAGGTCCGTATCTCGTTCCGTGGGCAGCCATTTACGCTTACCGGAACCCTACACCAGCTCCGGAGCCGGAACCACAATTTGAGCCTCCACGACAGTCTGATTACTTTTGGGATCCGGAGATGACTGCCACCGATGGCGATCGAGTCCTCTTCATCTCGATCGACCCGGCTAAAACTAGGGATATCCGCCAGGCCATCCTTGGCAATAAACCAACTTAGGCCAAAAGCCTAAGCTTGGGGGAGTACGTATCTCTCACCGACATTACATTTATGTTCACACACTCATTGCTAGATGTCGGTGCTCATACTCTTTCACTGTAATATCCATGCTAGTTTATTTTTTTCTTTTTCTTGCTTTCTTCTTGCGTGTTTGTTAAACCTTAAGAAAAAATAGTAATAGCTTTTAGCTAGTTTAATTTCTTGTTGTAGTAATAATAATTAAAAAGAAAACCCAAAAGGATTTCCCGTTCTTCTTTTGCTTGTTGGGAGCTTTCCCGTGTAAATAGTTTTATTTCATTTCTTTTCTTTGGGGGTCGATAGGAGAAGACCATGATTAAATTGTTGAAGTGGCTCTTATATGCATTATTGTTGATTTAACTAAGAGCCCATATTTCCTTGTCTTCTCATGTTTATTGAATGCTCCCAGATTCCAGCTTAGTCCAATGCACGTGCACTCTTATTATTATTCACATCGTTCGGTCGTGCAAGCGAAAGGCATTATGACGATATATGATGGACGACTGAGATGAGAGAAGCTGCTATGAACTCGACCTCTCTTGTTTTTGTGAATATGATTAGTTCATCGTTCCTGATTCAGTCTATTATGAATAAACATGTTTGCAATGACAATTAGATATCATAATTGCTTATGCCATACTTGATTAGCTATGAGTTATAATGGTTTACCTTGCGTGCCAACATGCTATTAAAATGGTTGTGATGTGGTATAGTGGGGTGGTATCCTCCTTTGAATGATTTAAGTGACTCGACTTGGCACATGTTCACACATGTAGTTGAAACAAATCAACATAGCCTTCACGATATTTATGTTCATGGTGGATTATATCCTACTCATGCTTGCACTCAATATTTATTAATTTTAATGCATGGTCACGACTGTTGTCGCTCTCTAGTTGGTCGCTTCCCAGTCTTTTGCTAGCCTTCACTTGTACTAAGCGGGAATACTGTTTGTGCATCCAATCCCTTAAACCCCAAAGTTATTCCATATGAGTCCACCATACCTTCCTATATGCGGTATCTACCTGCCGTTCCAAGTAAATTTGTATGTGCCAAACTCTAAACCTTCAAATAAACATTCTGTTTTGTATGCTCGAGTAGCTCATGTATCAACTAGGGTTGTCCGTATCTTCCATGCTAGGCGGGTTATTCTCAAGAGGAGTGGACTCCGCTCCTCACTCACGAGAAAATGGCTGGCAACCGGGATGCCCAGCCCCATGCTTTATGCAAACTAAATCAAAATAATTGCAAACAAAACTCCCCCTGGGACTGTTGCTAGTTGGAGACACTCGTTGTTTCGAGCAAGTCATGGATTGATGCTTGTTGGTGGAGGGGGGGTATAAACTTTACCATTCTGTTTGGGAACCGCCTATAATGTGTGTAGCATGGAAGATATCGTCATCTCTTGGTTGTTATATTGACAATGAAAGTATGCCGGTCAAAATATTATTTATCTCTATTTCAAAACCGAGCTCTGGCACCTCTACAAATCCCTGCTTCCCTCTGCGAATGGCCTATCTATTTACTTTTATGTTGAGTCATCACCCTCTTATTAAAAAGCACTAGCTGGAGAGCGCTGCTGTCATTTGCATCCATTACTATTAATTTATATTGGGTATGACTATGATTGGATCTCGTTTACCATGAATTACAATGTCTAGTCAGTCCTTGATCTTTAAAGGTGCTCTGCATTTATGTTTTGCGGTCTCAGAAAGGGCTAGCGAGATACCATCTTGTTATATCATATTATGATTGTTTTGAGAAAGTGTTGTCATCCGACATTTATTATTATGGCTCGCCAGTTGATTATGCCATTGACATGAGTAAACATGAGACCTAAGAGTTATTGTGAATGTGGTTAGTCATAATCTTTGCTGAAAACTTGAATGCTGGCTTTACATATTAACAACAACAAGAGCAAACAGAGTTTGTAAAAGTTTTTCTTTATCACTTTCAGTTCATCAACTGAATTGCTTGAGGACAAGCAAAGGTTTAAGCTTGGGGGAGTAGATACGTCTCCGTCGTATCTACTTTTCCAAACACTTTTGCTCTTGTTTTGGACTCTAACTTGCATGATTTGAATGAAACTAACCCGGACTGACGTTGTTTTCAGCAGACTTTCCATGGTGTTATTTATGTGCAGAAACAGAAGTTCTCGGAATGACCTGAAACTCCACGGAACATCTATTTGGAAAATAAGAAAAATACCAGAAGAAAAATCTACACCATGGGGCCCACACCCTGTCCACGAGGTGGGGCGCCTCTGGCGCGCCCTACCTCGTGGGCCCCCTGGACACCTTCCCACGCCAACTCCAACTCTATATATTGGCTTTCGGGGAGAAAAAAACCAGAGAGAAGAAATCATCGCGTTTTGCAATACGGAGCCGCCGCCAAGCCCTAAAACCTCTCGGGAGGGCTGATCTGGAGTCCGTTCGGGGCTCGGAGAGGATTCGTCGCCATCGTCATCATCAACCATCCTCCATCACCAATTTCATGATGCTCACCGCCGTGCGTGAGTAATTCCATCGTAGGCTTGCTGGACGGTGATGGGTTGGATGAGATCTATCATGTAATCGAGTTAGTTTTGTTAGGGTTTGATCCCTAGTATCCACTATGTTCTGAGATTGATGTTGCTACGACATTGCTATGCTTAATGCTTGTCACTAGGGCCCGAGTGCCATGATTTCAGATCTGAACCTATTATGTTTTCATGAATATATATGAGTTCTTGATCCTATCTTGCAAGTCTATAGTCACCTACTATGTGTTATGATCCGGCAACCCCGAAGTGACAATAGTTGGGACCACTCCCGGTGATGACCGTAGTTTGAGGAGTTCATGTATTCACTATGTGTTAACGCTTTGTTCCGGTACTCTATTAAAAGGAGGCCTTAATATCCCTTAGTTTCCATTAGGACCCCGCTGCCACGGGAGGGTAGGTCAAAAGATGTCATGCAAGTTCTTTCCATAAGCACGTATGACTATATTCGGAATACATGCCTACATTACATTGATGAATTGGAGCTAGTTCTGTGTCACCCTATGTTATGATTGTTACATGATGAACCGCATCCGGCATAATTCTCCTTCACCGATCCAATGCCTACGAGCTTTTCGCATATTGTTCTTCGCTTATTTACTTTTCCGTTGCTACTGTTACAATCATTACAAAACACCAAAAATATTACTTTTGTTACTGTTACCTTTGCTACCGTTACCACTACTATCATATTACTTTGCTACTAAATACTTTGTTGCAGATACTAAGTTATCCAGGTGTGGTTGAATTGACAACTCAATTGCTAATACTTGAGAATATTCTTTGGCTCCCCTTGTGTCGAATCAATAAATTTGGGTTGAATACTCTACCCTCGAAAACTGTTGCGATCCCCTATACTTGTGGGTTATCAACGGGACATGTTACAAACCTTTGATGACCCCATTCATCCTCTCGAACGGCATCATGCTGTGCAGGAATGTCGGCCCTAGGTCGATGATGTCGTCCACGATGTGGACACATAGATGCACCATGATATCAAAGAACGCGGGAGGGAAGTGCGTCTCTAGCTCATTCAGTATGACAACGATCTCTTCCTGTAGCCTATGGAGTTGCTTCACACTTATCTACTTTCGAGAGATAGCATAAAAAAGTGGCATAGGTCAGTAAGCGTCTCACGCACATGTGTGTCCATAATCCCTCTAAGTGCAACCGGGAGTAACTGCGTCATCATCACATGACAGTCGTGAGACTTCATCCCACTGAACCTTTTTTTCTTATGTTCAGATAGTTGCTTATCTTCCCACAGTATCCGGAACTAACTTTGATTCCGGCAAGGCACTTGAACAATTGATCGGCCTCCTTCGGATCTAAGGTGAAGCAAGAGGGGGGGCAATATTATTCTTCCTTCTTGTTTACTTTTTTGCCCCTATCTTCCGTCTCCGTCTCCGTCTCCGTCTCCTCTGACGACCTTTTACCGGGCATTTGGAGATATTTCCTGATATTCAAAAATTCCAAGTCTTTTCTTGCCTTCGGCCCATCCTTGGTCCTCTCCGGCATATTCGTCAATGTTCCAAGCAAACTCTCAAGGATATTTTTTGTGATATGCATTTGATCAAGGCTATGAGGCGTGTCGAGTATGGGCCAGTATTCCAAGTCCCAGAAAACAGATCTCGTCTTCAATACCTTCAGCAGGGGCTCCAGCACCTTTTTCTTCGTCTTTCCCGCGAGGGGCACTCTTCCCAGTTCTTCAATAACTCATATATTTCTGCACCGCTACGCTTACGTGGAGGACCTCGATGCTCAGCCTTACCAATGAATAGATCTCCACGCTTTCTCCACAGGTCATCCTTCTCGAGCCATCTTCGATGCCCCATGTACACGATTTTCGAAGACCCGCCATCTTTCGATAGCTGCAGAAAAGTTGTATCATCCATGCACCTCGTGCATCCACAATATCCGTGGCACACCTGGTCGGAGAGATAGCCGTAACCGAGATAATCCTGCACCGTCGAGATTAGCGCGGCTCTCATGTAGAAATACTCTCCTTTGCTTGCATCCCATGTCTTGGCCTGCATTATCCATAAGGTCTGTAGCTCCTCTTTCAGTAACCCGAGATACAAATTTATATCATTTCCCGGTTGTCTCGGCCCTTGAATAAGCATAGCCATGTGTATGTATTTTTCCTTCATGTACAACCAGTGGGGAGGTTGTACATCCATACAAACACGGGCCATGTGCTATGATTGGTGTTCTGGTTGCCAAATGGATTCATGCCATCACTACTAGCACCAAGCACGATGTTCCTTGGAACATTTGCGAAATAATCAAATTCAGAAATTAATGCTCTCCACTGGCTAGCATCTGCGAGGTGTCTCAGCTTCGGCTCATCTCCGTCATCTGGCGTCACCCTCTCCGCGTGCCAGTGCATAATCTTTGCTTCCTTAGGATCTACGAAATACCGCTGTAGACGCGGAGTGATCGGAAAGTACCATGCAACTTTCTGTGGAGCTTTCTTTCCGGCCTTTTTATATCGTGAAGCATTGCACTTTGGACATATGGTTTTTTCCGCGTGCTCGTTCCGATATATGATGCAATCATTGATTCATGTGTGATATCTAATGTGTGGCAGATCAAGAGGGCACACGATTTTCTTTGCCTCCTCGACACTAGTAGGACACGGGCTTCCCGCGGGGAGAACCTTCTTTAGATACTTCAGAAGCTCATCCAGGCTTGTATCTGTCCATTTGTTTTTTGCCTTCGTCTTTAGAAGTTCTAGTGTGAAACTCAAGCGGGTCATCTCGGGATTGCAACCATCATACAAAGGAGTCATCGAGTCTACCTCCAGTTGCGCCAGTTTGGCCTCCTCTCTAGAAGCAGCTCTATCGCTAGTCGTCTTCTTGCGAAGCAGGTCTCGAACATGCGGGTCCCACATGGCTGAACTTAGTAGCGCCAAAGACGGTGGCGTGTCCGCGTCTTCTCCGCCTTGAACTGCCTCTTCGCCATCGACATTTCCGAGGCCGTCTTCCTCTTCGGGCACATAATCGGTCATCTCTTCGTCTGGTGGCCCCATGTCATTATTTCCTGCCCCGTAGACATCCTCATCATCATCATCATCACTTATCCACCGAGTATGGCCATGCATGAAACCATGCATGAGCAGGTGCGCCTTGAATGTGCCACCCTCAAAGGGGTCGAGCCTGATTATTCCTTTGCGTTTTTGACATGGACATAAAACATCCTTCAGTCTTTTTTCATACATGTCGTCCACAGCGGATTGCCAGTATCTTTCCACCATCCTTCCATTGACCTTCATGATCACCTGCGCACGGAGCAAATATTATAACCACGTATATATGCATGCATGGATCAAATTCATACAAAAATTCGGCATGACCTTCCCTAAACATAGGACATATTGAGTTTGCCCGAAATTCGCCGAAACAGAATTGAATCGATATTTCGGCAAAACATAGGCAACTCATGTCACTCACATGCCACACACAATTCGGTATATTCATATCGCACATAGTTTCGGTCCTAATCGCAAACACACATATTACCATTCTTGCACAACTCTTTTTTTGCTCACCTATTTGTCGTGAGGGATATCGAGCACCTTCTTATAATTAGCTAGTAGCTCTAGATAGTGAGGTACCTACATAAATATAGCTCCAACTAGCTAGGGAGAGACAGGGAGAGAGAGAGCTATGAGAGGGAGGAGGGAGGGCATTAATGGAGGGGGTGGGGGAGGGGCAAAGAAGAGAAGAGGAGAAGGGGCAAAAGAAAGGAAGAGGAAGGAGGAAGGGCATTAATGGAGGGGTTGGTGGAGAGGCAAAGAAGAGAAGGGGAGGAGGGGAAGAAACAAGGAAGAGAAAGGAGGGAGGGCATTACTGGAGGGGGGAGGAGGGGCAAAGAAGAGGGGAAGAATTGAAGAACAAGCAAGTGCAAGAGAGAGGGGGGAGAAAGAAAGGGAGGAGGAAGAAGAGGGGGAAAAGGTGACAGATATTTTGGCTGGCGACCATAGCAGTAGCGCGGGGCACCAAAGCGCGCTACTGCTATGTGTGCCAGCCAAAATATCTACTGGTAAGTAAAACTAGCTATAGCGCTTGTCCAAAACACAAGCTACTGGTAGAAGATTACACATAGAAGAAGTAGCAGTAGCGCTTCTTGGTGGACAGGCGCTACTGCTATTTCCTTAACAGTAGTGCTTGTTAGAGTACCAACGCTGCTACTATTTTTTGCCCGGGGTGTGTGGTGTGGCTAACTTACCAGTAGCGCGCCCGCTGGAGACCCACGCTACTACTAAGCTGTTGTGCCGCCCGGATAATTAAGCTACAGTGATCCCCTGCTATTGATGCCATGTCACCTCGGTTACTGTTGATAAACTCTAGATAATTCAAAACCGAAACAAATTCAAAATTTAATTACAGGAAAATAATAAAAGTTTTCAAACATTAAAATAAAAATCTTCGGTTTGTACTAAATATTAGATAGATAATTATGGTGTACAAGACACAATTTTATAAAATATATAAATATTTTAAATTGAATTAAAACAGAAGAGAAAATAAATAAAAGACAGAAAATACAAAAGAGAAAAACAAAACAAAAAAGAAACAAAGAGAAAAGGCCTCCTCCCCCTCACTAGGCCACGGCCCAGCAGGCCACCAGGCCGGCCCATCAGCCGAATGGGCCCATCCATGCCTTGGGGTACTTAACCCCCGCACCTCTCTCCCAAACCCTAGCCCTATCCCTTTTCCCCCATCGCCTCTCCCTACCCTGATCTGGATCGGGGGGAATCACCGCCGACCGCGCCGCTCATCACCTCGCCACCTCATCAGAGCCGCCACCGTCGCCCTCCGCCTCGACTACCTACCCCCCGTCGGACCGCTTCTTCCTCGAATCCTCCTCGCCCACGACACCCCGCCTCCGTCGCGCGCCATCGCCAGACGCCGCGCCGACAGCGACCACGCCACCCAACTCCGCCTCGCCCTCGTCGCACGACACCGTCGCCGGAGCTACCTCGCCGGACGCCATCGCCGGCCTGCCTCCTCTTCCCCACCGGCTTGCCTCCCCCTACGCACGTCGTCGTCATCATCCACCTCGAGCCCCGCTGCCCTTGACCCTGCGAACCCCGGTGAGGCCCTGGGCCTCTCCCCCTCTCCTCCTCCTTCCCATGTCCCGTGTGCGGCGACGCGCCGCGCCGCTCGCCCACAGACAGCTTCGCCGTGAGCAGCTATGCCCAGCCAGCGCCTCAAGCGCGCCTGCTGCTGCCTGTCGCGCGCCTTGGCCACAAGCCTCGCCCCCCTGTGCCTCGGCGTTGCCGAGCCCGGGCCTGCTCCGGCCGAAACCGTCGCCCCTCCCTCACCACGCCTTCACCGCCGCTGACCTGCCGTGCCGCTACCTTCCCAGGTCGCCGTGGCCTCGACTGTGCCGCTTCATCGCCGCCCCGGCCGCTGGCGGCGCCGTGGTCACCACCCCCCTGCTCCGGCGCCCTGCCGGCTCCGCCCGCCCCTCGGGGTGCGCCCGAACGAACGGATCTTTGGGCACCGTTATGCCCATAACCCGCTTCATTGCTATGGCCCCGTGCCCGCAGGCAATTGGGCCGAGCCCTAGAGAACGTTTTAAAAATAATAATAATAATAATAATAATAATAATAATAATAAACTATTTAATAAAATTGATAATTAATTAATCAATTAGTGAATTAATTAAGTTAATTCATCCTGTTTAATTAATCTAATTAAGTAGTTAGTTTAATTAAATAGTGATTAGTTTAACCAAATCCTAATTAACCTAAAACAAAGTATGACAGGTGGGTCCCACTGGACCCACACGTTAGTTTGACTAGTCAACACCCCTGTTGACTGCTGACGTCATAATGACATCAGCGTGCACTATTCTGGATAATGTTGAATTAAAATAATTAAATTAATCCTAAAACTGATTTAAATCTTTTAAAATTAATATAAAATAAATCGTAGCTCGGATGAAAATACTTTCTACATGAAAGTTGCTCAGAACGACGAGACGAATCGAATCGCAGCCGTTAAATCCGCCACACACCCCTAGCATACCCGAGCAGCAACTTTCCCCCTCCGGTACCTCTTGCGAGAACGCGGAACCCCGGGAATACTTTCCCGGATGTTTCCCCCCTTCACCGGTATCACCTCATACCGCGTTAGGGCACGCCTAGCACCACACATTGCTTTATCATGCACCGTTATGCATATGTTTGCATTGTATTGATTGTTTCTTCCCCCTCTTCTTCCGCTAGACACCGAGACCGACGCCGCTGCTACCCAATACGACTACGGTGTTGACAACCCCTCTCTCTTGCCAGAGCAACCAGGCAAGCTCCCCCCCCCCTTGATCACCAGATATCGCCTATTCTCTTCTATACTGCTTGCATTAAAGTAGTGTAGCATGTTACTGCTTTCCGTTAATCCTATCCTGATGCATAGTATGTCCTTGCTACTAATGTTGTTACCTTTACCTGCAATCCTACATGCTTAATATAGGATGCTAGTGTTTCATCAGTGGCCCTACATTCTTGTCCATCTGCCATGCTATACTATCGGGCCGTGATCACTAGGGAGGTGATCACGGGTATATTCTATATACTTTATACATGACACATGTGGTGACTAAAGTCGGGTCAACTTGTTGAGTACCCGCAAGTGATTCTGATGAGGGGGTTGAAAGGACAGGTGGCTCCATCCCGGTAGAGGTGGGCCTGAGTTCCTAACGGCCCCCGACTGTTACTTTGTGGCGGAGCGACAGGGCAGGTTGAGACCACCTAGGAGAGAGGTGGGCCTGGCCCTGGTCGACGTTCGCGGATACTTAACACGCTTAACGAGATCTTGGTACTTGATCTGAGTCTGGCTACTGGCCTATACGCACTAACCAACTATGCGGGAACAGTTATGGGCACTCTGCGTCGTGGTATCACCGGCCGAAGCCTTCGTGGCGTCGGCGGCGGCGGGCGCGCCCGGTTTGGGCGTAAGCTTGCTCTTGTATTAAGGGGCTAGTTACGCTTCGGCCGCCCGCATAGCGTCTTGGTGTGCTAAGGCGATGGGCCTGACCCTGTGCGCTTAGGTTTAGACCGCGTCTTGACCTCTCTGTTGGCCTAGGTGGGGCTGCAGCGTGTTGATCTTCCGCGGCGGGCATGATCCAGAAAGTGTGTCCGGCCAAATGGGATCAAGCGTGTTGGGTTATGTGGTGCACCCCTGCAGAGAAGTTAATCTATTCGAATAGCTGTGATCTTCGGTAACCGGACGACTTGGAGTTGTACCTTGACCTTATGACAACTAGAACCGGATACTTAATAAAACACACCCTTCCAAGTGCCAGATACAACTCGGTGGTCGCTCTCTAAGAGGGCTACGAGGAGAGGATTGTCGGGTAGGTTTATGCTATGCGATGCTACTTGGAGGACTTCAGTCTACTCTCTTCTTCATGCTGCAAGATGGAGGCTGCCAGAAGCGTAGTCTTCGACAGGATTAGTTATCTCCCTCTTATTCTGGCATTCTGCAGTTCAGTCCACTGATATGCCCTTTTTACACATATACCCATGCATATGTCGTGTAGCTCCTTGCTTGCGAGTACTTTGGATGAGTACTCACGGTTGCTTTCTCCCCCTTTTTCCCCCTTTCCTTTCTTTCTGGTTGTCGCAACCAGATGCTGGAATCCAGGAGCCAGACGCCATCGTCGACAACGACTCCTACTACACCGGAGGTGCCTACTACTACGTGCAGCCCGCTGACGACGACCAGGAGTAGTTTAGGAGGATCCCAGGCAGGAGGTCTGCGCCTCTTTCGATCTGTATCCCAGTTTGTGCTAGCCTTCTTAAGGCAAACTTGTTTAACTTATGTCTGTACTCAGATATTGTTGCTTCCGCTGACTCGTCTATGATCGAGCACTTGTATTCGAGCCCTCGAGGCCCCTGGCTTGTATTATGATGCTTGTATGACTTATTTATGTTTTAGAGTTGTGTTGTGATATCTTCCGCGAGTCTCGATCTTGATCGTACTGCTTTGCGTGCATGATTAGTGTCTGATTGAATCGAGGCGTCCGCATTATACCGATGGCGCTCTTTATAATAGACGCTAGTGGTACTTATCAGTAGCGTGGGGACCTTAACACGCGCTACTGGTAAACTTCTATGTATAAACCTTTTCCTAGTAGTGAGGGGCGCCCACCAACGGCGGCCGAGAAGGGGAGGGTGGGGTTGGGGTGGTGGTGACGTAGGTTTAGGGTTGCTCCCGGGTCTCTACGGGGAGCGACATGGGAAGGATGAATGTTGTGGATCCTATATGGCACACTGAAGATCATGCCGAAGCGATCAATGACCTACAACAACAAAACATTAAAATCAACCATGTCGTTGGCAACACCCGTTCCTGGACTGAACTGTGTCTCCACAACAAAACATTAAAATCAACCATGTCGTTGGCGTCCAAATAAAGAAGATGGATCCTGGGATTTCACCCTGGGACAAAAAGTTCAGGCAGTTGATGAATAATAATGCCTTCAATAAAGGAAGGACAAGTAAGATCGCCATTAACAAGTATAACTAGAGAATGACAGAACTACACTCTTCATCCCATAGCTCGAGACCCGGTACTGAAGATCACCAAAATTAAAATCACCCGTCTCCGTGGCGCCTAAGAAGAAGTACAATGCACCGAAGATGATGGGCACGTGTGCACCATAGACCCAAAATCTGGAATCTCCTGTCCTATTCATTCTTTGTGCACAATTCTTTCGCTTCGGTAGAACCCCCCTACAAACTGTATAAATCATTGGCGAAAATTCGAAATGGCTCATACTTGCATATGGTATTATTTTCTGGGCCGTTGGTGCTCCTCGAGATGCTCCCACGCACTAGTATTCTGCGTTGTATTAGGCCAACTCCACCGCGCGATCCTATCCTGTTCGGCCCTGTTCGTTTGGGGCAAAAGGGACAAACGAGGCGGCCCAGCGCGCGACGGCCCGGACCCATCCTGTCCGTTTCGTGTCCGGGCCGACCCATTTCGAGCGCAAACTTGCGCCGGATTTGGGTCGCGGCGGACACCAAACGGACGCGCGCCTCATCCGCGTCAGGGCCGCGTGGCAGGCGGCCACCTACCTCCCACCCGCCCACATCAATGCACACGAGCGGGCGGCCCCACCTGTCATCCGCACGTCGAATGGTCGCCGTCCTTCTTTAAGTGGAAAGCGTGGACGGGTCGTCGTCCACACTGCCCCACGCCACCCCGCGGCCTCCTCGAACCCTGACAGTGCCGAACCCTAGCCTTCCCATCGTCCTCGAGCTCGCCGGCCACCCACCTCGCCATGGGCTTCTGGAACCGCAAGGGCCAGCACGACCGTGAGGCCGGCTCCTCCTCGGGGCGCCGCCGCGGCTCCGTGAAGAAGAAGGAGCCCGCGTCTCCGCCGCGCTCCTCCCGTGGAGCCCCCGCCCCGGCCCCCTTCACCATCAACACTAGGCCCGCCGGCGAAGCGCGACCGCAGTACCTCGCGGCGGGCGTGTGCGGAGGTCTTGGGACACGAGGACGCCGGTCCCATGGGTGGCGTCCACCTCCCCAACGGGTGGCACCTCGGCGCCGACCGGGTCCCGATCCCTCTGTCGCGGCGGCGGCGCGCCGCCGCGATGAGATCGAGCACCGCCGCCGCCTCCTCCCCGACGACCTGTTCTGCGACGACAGGTATGGCCCCGACTCCCCGCTATGGGACACGTGGCTCCGGGACGAGTACGACACACGCCGCGCGTCATACTTCGCCGGCACGGTGTCAGGGCCGCGGCGGCCACGTCGAGAGTCTTGCGGCGTGCGACGCTGCTGCACGGCCTTACGTCGTCGCCTTCCCCTTCTCCGTCACCACCTCCACCTCCTCGCATGACAGCGGAGGAGGAGGCCCGGATCGTGCAGCGTGTCATGGACGACTCCATGTACACCCACGACGAGCGGCAATGGGACGGCTTGGAGGAGGCCATTGCACTGTCTGCCGCCGGCGACGTGGCCTTCCCGGAGCTGCAGATGGTGGCCTTGACGGAGGAGAGGAGGGAGGACGCCATGGAGGAGGAGCGATCGGCCGCCTTCCGGCAGCTCTTTGGGATCGGGTGGGCCTGGTCTGCCTTCGCTCGGAGATGGCCGCCCGGCGTGGCGTGAATCGCGCGCCACTCCGCCGCGATCACCGGGCGGGGCGTCGCCACGGGAGGAGGTGGTGCAGCACCTCCGCCGTCCAGCCCGCCCCGTCTACCACGCACCGCGCCCACTGTGGGCGCCGCCCGCCCTCGTCGACCTCGTCGGCAGCAGCGATGACACCGGCGGCGGTGAAGACGGCGACGCCCACCGACCGACGGCGCGCGGGGAGCGCCTTGGAGGCGTTTTTTTTTTATATGTTAATTATGAAACTGGGCCTTTTAAGTGGCCGTGAAAACTGGGCCGTTTTGTGGCCGACCCCTATATATGTTTTATGTTTTTTTAAATACGTTTATTTACTTTTTTAGTTATTTCATTCTAATTTTTATATTTTTTTATTCACGTCCACACCGGACACGATTTGGGGTGCGGCCGCGCGGTGGGCGCACGCACGACCCATCTGACAAAGCCGGACACGGGTGAACCCATCGGCGCCCTAAAGGGACAAAATCCGGTCAAACCGAACGTCCGTTTGGAGAGTTGGCCTTACGTTTCCTAGTTGAATATTGAACAGTGGCGGTCTGCTTTGTCTGTTGTCATTAATGATTGACAACTGCTCTCGTCTTGTACGGTCTTATTTGCTGCTCGTTTTTGATGGACCGGCGTACTGTAGCACATGGACCGGACGACAGGTTTATGTTGGTGGGCTCGTGTCGTACCTTGTAAGACACCTCCTACCCATTTTTGAACTTTCAAACATTTGAACCACCACGGATAAAAAAACATTTTAAACAACCACCACCTGTATGATTGACTGGTGTCACTGCATGCTTCACTATGCCAACACGCTACAGAGTTCAGTTGGCCACACGGTCAGTGTTTCAATTATACCAACTCCTCATGCTTGCACACAACGATTTGGCCAGATGGCCTCACAGCTTAACTACCAAGTACAAATGTACAGAATACATTATTCGAGAAATAACAAATGTTACACGAAACTGCTACCCGGTGTTGCGAGCGGCACCACCTCCGCCTCTCCTGTTCTTTCTGTGGCCAGCGACGCCGCGGTTGCTGCATTTGGATTCCTTCCTCGGCATTTTAGGCCCGTCGCCCCTCTATGAACAAGTTGTACGCTTGTGCCTTTGAACCTTGCAAATAATGCAGAATCTGCTCCTCTTGCTCATGCCCTCGTATGGGGCTCTATCCCTAGCATTTGTCAGCATGACTAGGTCACTCTTCTTTAATGGTGTTTCCAAACTAGTCCTTTCCGCTCGCTTCTTCGGTTGGGGTAGCGGCGGGCCTCAGGTGAGGTGGTATCCAGGTTTTGGAGGTCGGGGCGGCGGCCCTGGTGGCTCCGCGGTGCTCTCGGGCAGAGCCCGTGGATCGGTGCTGCCCGGTGGCCATGGCTATGTGGGCGGCGTTGTCGCCGTGGGTGTGGCGTTTGGTGGCGGTGAATGTTGGCCAGGATGAAAACCTGCTCTATCCTCGGACGGACCAGCGGCGGCATAGCTCGTTCCCTTTTTGAAGGCGTCGCCGCGCTCTCATCGGCCATTGTGTTGCTCCAGGGGAAACTCTGATCATCAGGTCAGACGATGGCGGCGCGTTGGTGTCGTAACCTTCTTGAAGGCGCCGCCTTGAAGCACACGGTTCGTAATATGCGGCTTCATCTCTTCGTGGTGGCTTGTTCACGGTGGAGAACCCCGATTGCTCTGTAGTGCTAGGGATGGTGTTGCTGCGCTCATCGCCTATATATCCCGCCTTAAGTGTGTGCGTGTGTTGTGATGGGGTGTTTGTACTTGGGTTGTGGTTGATCATTGCTTTATATATAAAACGAGGCGAAAGCCTTTTTCGAAAAACAGCCATTGATTGGCCTTCCCCGAATTAACAACTTCTGGCTCGACATCAACACTTGCACGGACAGAGTCCCGGCTTTTTATTCTGAACATGATCTTCAAGGCCCTAGGCCATCTCTAGCCTTGCCAAATGGCGCCATCACTAGCATCGCTTGATTGAACTTTGTATGACAGCCATTGTAGCATCTCCCCACAATTTGGAGTCATGACATGATTGTGCTTCATCCGGTGCTCAGCTTTATACCAGACGTTATCTAATGTCCTAAGCAACCTAACCATAGCTGGGCACTCACATAGACAAGACCTTGTATTCTCTTGCAGAGGCCTTCCCTAGTTCACAATGTTATCGAAGCCTCAGTTTTTTTAGAAAGACAAATGAAATTCGATCATAAGCAACGATCCCCTAGCTCTACTTACCAAGCACCACACACAATCTCCTGGGTGGTCTTCATTTTATCAGGGTCCCGTATCTGATCACAAAACTGTGCTCCCATGAATACATATTGTAAGTCGTAAGGTCAACTCCACCGCGCGACCCCATCCTGTCCGCGCGCGTCCGTTTGAGGTAAAATGGACGAACCAGACGGCCCAGCACGCGGGCGCAAACGGACTTTTGTCCGTTTTGTGTCCACTTTCTGCCCATCCCCGGCCCAAGTTTGCGCCGCATTTGGGGTGAAACGGACGGCACGCGTACGCGCGGGCCGTCTGCGCGTGTCCTCCCCTGGCCCGCCCGTTGGTGGCACATGGGCGCCATTTTCTATCCACCCCCCTCCCTCCCTCCGGCCACACGCCCTCCATTCTTTTCCACCCTTCCCCACTCTTCCATCGCCGCCGCCGCCGCCATTATAGTTGTGCAGCTCGGACGCGCGCTCGCCCAGCCCTTTCCCCTCGGCGCCCCCGAGCTGCCCAACCACGGCCACCTTGCGCACCCGCTGGCCGGATTTGGGGCGGATCCGGTCGGTCTAGAGCTCGCCCGGCTGTGGGAGGCCGCGCCGCGCCATGGACTGGCCGGGCACCGGGCCGGAAGGCCCTGGCAGGGCCGCAAGGCCACATGCAGGCAGTGGCTCCTCCTCTAGCCGCTCGGATCTACACCGTCGATGGTCCACCGGCAGATACACGAATGGCGGTCGGCCGGGCTCGGTGCTAGCCCAAAGGCTCGTCGGCGCACCGTTGCCGCTCATTAAGTGCGACCATTGCCCAAAGAAGGTCGTGCGCCGCGTGTCTACAACGCCGGAACATCCAGGATGGGTGTTCATCAAGTGCTTAAACGATGGGGTATGTGCTCTTTTTAGCTTCGGTTTGTGCTCTAGATTTGACTAGTTGTGCTAACTTCAAATTTTGTTATGTAGAATGGATGCAAGTTTTGGTATTGGGAAGAAGAGTACATCGATATATCGATAAAGCGCAATTTAGTAGATGTTTGTGCACTTTTAGCTAGCATAGAGGCTGTAGATGAGACAAATGCATTTGTTGCTAGATTAGAGGCTAGACACGAGACTAGGTGCGAGGAAGCAACCTCTACTTCTTTAGGCTCGAAGAAGAAGAAAGAAACACGCAAGATGGAGGCGGCTCCTTCGCAGATCAACAATGAGTGCATCGAGAAGGCGCTAATCCAACTTACAGGAGTAGTTATGAATGTTGGATATCTTCTAAAATGTATTCTTGTGATTTTTGTTTTCTTTGGTCTTGCTTTTCTAGTCAAAATTTGATGATGTATTCCCATGTATCAAAAATAAATGATGAAAAAAAGTTAAGCGCTTGAAAAAAAAAGTACACAAACAGGATGCGGCCGGGATGCGTCCACGCGTTGGGCGCACGGTCACCGCATCCCAGAAACGGCCCGGACACGACCTCATTGCCCTAATCCGGGCAAAGCGGACGTCCGTTTGAAGTCGCGCGGTGGAGTTGGCCTAAGCTTCCGTCAACGAGTCGACCGTGGTGCCCAGTTCGGGCTTCACAACTGCGTCCCCGTCTCGCTCTGCAAACCCACATATGGTCTTCTCTAGGGCACCCATTCTCCCAGGGCACTTTGTCCGTTCTATATGATTTGCTCCCACACGAACCCTGCAACAAAATCGGACACCGCACGCAACAACCCCCGCGCCACCCCCACCCCCACCCAAAAACCACCAGCAAGATAGTCAGTAATTTATATTACCAGATTAGTGAACAATTTCCTTTTTTTTGCGCCCAAGCACTTGCCAGAATGTGATATACTAAAATTTAAGATCCCTGTCCAGCCTGCAACCCACATCCCGTTCATTGCTGTCGTAATTTGCCCCAGCATAAATACAGTCACTTGTTTTTTTGTTCACAGGAATGGCACATAATCTACTCATGGCTGAACATGATTTTTTTTTCATCATTCATTTAGATACATTAAAACTGAGCGCCTTTCCAACCCTCTGAGGGCATCAGCGCTCCCAGCCATCTGATCATCAGTTTGAAGTATTTTTGGCCGTTAGATGAGCTGTGAATCGCTCCTAATCCGGTTTCGTTCGCTAATAACAATTGCTAACCATCCCGGGCCGCTGCTCCGGTCGCTTTTTTGAGGGCTCGGGATAAATTGGAGCTAATGGGCCTCTAGCAATCTCCTTACAGACACAATGTTACGGAGCCCTAAAAACATACCTACAAGCGAAAGAGGCACGACGACGTGGGTCTCCTATTCCCTAGGTACGCCGCCGCCGTCTCTGTCGATCTCCTCTTCCCTCTGGGACGCTGCTACTCTTGCAGCCGTCGTTTCCAGTTTCCACTCATCCCCAAACCTCGTCCCTCCTGATCCCTCCCCTCTTACAACCGAGGATGAACATTGGTGTGCTGCCACCTTGAACGAGATGCCGCCGATGTGCAAGGAAGATGTGAAGGGGAAGAACTACACTCGCAACCGGCAACCCTATTGAGGCTGCAGCGACGGACGCCCCTTGACGGGCAGGCGGCGAGAATGGCGCGGTGAAGAACTCTCGCGTCCTGATTCCAGTTCGATGTCGCATTTGACAACCGGCGCCAGTGAGAAGGTCAATGCTAAGGTATATCGCGGAACTCTGCCCTACACACCTGATTCCATTTCACTTCATGACGATGCCGCTAACGCCCATTCTGAATATAACAGCAACTAAGCAGTAGGATTATCCGTCCGGTTCTATCAATTTTTGCAGTCGTTGTGTCCGTGTTGTGTTCGTTGGCCGGTGACCGGTAAGCATCCACGTTTCCCTTCCCCTTTCATTTCAGATGTATGATTTTTTTGGTACAAGGTACTGTGGTTGAGCTCCTACTTCACAGTACTAATTTACACTCAGTCAAGTAACTATTTGTATATATTGTGCAGATTCAGTTTTGCATATGGGGATACTAATGTGGATATTTGATTTTTAGTTCAAGTAATTGGGTTTCTGGTTGTATTGCCATTTCTATCTGTACATACATCCAATGTCTAAGCATCAGAGGTACACAGTCCAGTCAACCAGAAGGTTTTGATTCTCTACCTGTCGGCATTAGTCTGTAATGTACACTTGTGCCTGTTTTCTCCCTGCCCCCTGTCTCCTATGTGGCTCTCTGAATCCTGCTGGCATGTAGATGACTTATTTGGCCTTCTGGAAGATGTCTCTTGATTCATGTAAGTATTTTTTGATCAAGCTTACCTGTTAAATTTTCAGATGGCTCTTTATTCATTTCAGATTTCACACATGCTCTAGCTACTCATTAGTCATTAGTCCAAGCTAATTGGTGTTTCATATACTGATCCATGTTGAATGTAGCGTATAGATGAAACCAAACAAGAGGCTCAAAACCATATTCTATTCTATGTGTTACAACATTTTTTAATGTCTAATATATTCGTCAGCTTATGCAATTTTAATTTTATGTTTCATAATTTTGTAAAATATTGTAGAAACTCGAGATGGTTGGTGTGGATTATGAGCACACACACACACCTTGCCGCTGGTTGGTGTGGATTCGTGAAGCAGGAGCCTCTCCTTCAGAGAGGCGGCAGTTGGGAGAAAGATTGACAAAGTGGTGGTGTACTGCGGCTGGGAGCGGTGAGCCTCCCCTTCAGTGAACTTTGTTCCTTGAGTTGATCACATGGCTGAAGAAAATAACATGCGAAGATATTAATTATTATATTAATGTACGTACAACATATGTTAGTTTCTCTGAAGAAAATAACATGTGAAGATATTTTTATTAATGTATAGCATGTGTCGACTTTGATAATTTGTGCCTATCAAGTGTTAAGATTTTGTTTATTTTTCTTTTAGGAAAGGAAGCTATTTTCTGTATTGTACCAATATATTCCAAGGTTCTTTTATTATTGTACAACATATGTCGACTTTGCTGATTTGTGCCTATCAAGTGTAAAGATTTTATTCAATTTTCCTTTACGAAAGGACGTCATTTTCTGCACTGTTTACTCATACAGAAAGAATATAAAATTCAATATCCCATGTAGAATGTCATTGTGTGGTCACATTAAAGTCTATGGCATACTCGTGATTATGTGGTCAAATTAAATGGTCAACTAAAATATTTCTAAGTGTGCTGCATTGAGCAGTTTGTTTGGCATATTTGGACCATCTGGATAATGCAAAGCTTATCTTGTGTGCGTGTAATATATATTTGCACAAAGAACATATCTTAGTATTGGACTTTAGCCTCAAAAATCATGGAGGATTGTAATCCGAGCTCTTTTCTGCGAATGAATTCAAGCTTGATATCTGAAGAAATATTCTTCTAAAACCTATCGAAGCAATGGTTTTTCAATTGGTATATGTACTGTTTTGTCGCTCAATATATTTGTGTGATGCAGGAGAACTGAAACTACTAGATTTTGATGGATTTATCAGTTTACACAACCACCAATTGATAAATTGCATTAAAATAAGGAAAAATGTGTGCCTTATGATCGGAAGGTCAAACAACCAAGTACCATCAACAAGAGAAACCAAGATTGCACAAGGTGACCTATGTGCTTATGATTTTAGTGCTTAGAGAGGTCGTATGAGGCTGATCGTGTGTCGCCTTCAGAGTTCTGTGTGATTTTGCTAAAACTTCTAGCATATAAGAACACACCTATGATCAGGCTTTGCTGATTTATCTTACAGGAGACATTTGCTATATGTTTCATTTTATATATTTAAATAAATTCCTTGTATGCTACCAGAAAAGAGATGTGCATGGCAATGTACAGGTGCTCGGGCGTCGACGTACTAATAGAGCACCAAAATTTCATTTTGGCAAGATGTGATCTCTGAGGAAATTCTATCTTTTTTGTTCAAGAATCAGTTATACGACCTTAATGATATCTTTCCACATATATGGTACGGGTGTCTAATAATGTTTAAATTTTGTATCAGGCACGAAATTGCTGAGTTAATGCCCTGGTTGGACTCCACTAACATACTCCTACAAAAAGATACTATTAAGTTACATACTATATCATAATTCATATACTAATTTTGTTAAGAGTAAAATACCTCTAATATAATTTCATCTATCTCTAACATTACAGTACCAAAGTAGACGGGCGCAGCAACGCGCGCCTTCAATGATCTAATACAGCTTAAATCAGTACAGACATGCGCCCCTCTCCAATGGATTGTTTTTTTCTCCTGGGGTGTCCTGCACAATTAACTGTAGAATATTTTTCGCATGGACTCATGTACAGACTACAGAGATCTTCTACCCAGATTCTTTTCTAATATGCACCTCTTAATTTTTTGTACTACCCTAAAATACATGCACACTCATCAAACTAGCAGCAACAACTGCGGAAAATGCCAACGAAGGCCGAGCTCCAGTGAGCTCGTTTTCAAAATTTATTTTTTCAGAGCGCGAAAAATTCTAAATTTATTTTGTGAACACACATGCACATGTATACTATGTATATGCAACATTTCACAGCATTATACGTTTACATGTGGCATACAGAAAAAAGATAAATACGCATTTTTAAATGGGCCTTTTATTTTTGTTATTGGGCCAGAAATTTGTTATTTTTGTACAGCCTACAAATCACAACATTTTTCGATAAAATTTAACACGTTCTTGCGGAATACATGTATGTTCGCATGGAATTTTTTTCAGATTTTTTTGGAACTTTTAAATATGCTTTTTGATTTTTTGAAAATACCGAGCTCACTGGAGCTCGGCCTCCAAAAATCCGCACTCCAACAACTGCCCCTAATGCCGAACGAGCAAATAGGGAAACGTTTCTATCCGGTGCACCGGCCGAAACGTTACGCCAGACCCATGCGGGCCTTGCGATCGCTCACGATCGTGGCGACGGGAGCGCCCATTTTGAACCTTTTTTTTTTCTCCCGCACTGATTCATCCCCTTCCCTCGTTTCCTTTCTTCGTCCAAACACACAGAAGAACCACCCCAGGACCTTTAGCCGCAAACTGTTGCGCCCGTTAGTGGCTCGCGCGCGCGTATCCCCGCACGTAGAACGCCATGTCACACCCCGCCGTTCCAATACCACGACATGGCCGCGCCTCGCCGTGAAACATTCTGCCTCCTTCCCGTGGTTGTAACTCGCCACGGCCGCCATTGTAGCATTGAATTTGGCCACAACTCCCCCCTGTCCCGATTGCAACACCGTGCCGCTCGTCGCCTGCAAACAGAACTCGCCGTCCGTGATTCACAACATCCCACCCCCATCAACCTCGCCGGGCTCGTCAGCGCACTTGTAGCACCATGGCAGCCATGAAAATGGTTCGTAGCAAATTCCATCGCCTATTGTAGCAAAAGTCAACTATGGTTGCAGCAAAACATCGTCATCATCGTCGCGGGTTGCAGGTAAGACACAATGTTTGAGGCTTTTTTCAATGCCGGATGTAGCTTTTGTAACCGCCGGTTGCAGCTTTTCGTTGTCGCCCATGGTGTTCATCTCTACGGTTGAAACTTTTTTCGTCTACGTATAAAGCTTTTCTTGTTGCCAGACGAAGCTTTTTTTATCACCGGTTGCAACTTTTGGTGGTCGTCCATAGCTTTCGTCGTATATGGGTTGAAACTTTTTTCATCGCCGGTTGAAGCATTTTCATTACCGTTTGTAGTTTTTTGATAGTCGGTTGCAGCACTGGTCATCTCTCGACAGGGGGCAAGTGAGATGTTGCAAGCGTCAAGGATGAGCGGCGGCGAGTACGCCCGCGAGCTGCGGTCGTCGCCACCGGAGCTACAACGGTCGCTATAGGAGCTGCAACCGCAGGGTGCGGCTGTTGCATGGGCGAAGCCGGTGATGAGGACGGCCGGCGAGGGGATGGGACCAGCGACTAGGATGGCCGGCGAGGACGACCAGCGAGGACGTCCGGCGAGGGCAGCGACCAGAGACGAGGATCCGGGCAAAGGGCACCGACGGGAGAAAGCGTGCGGCCCGGGAGAACGAAAGGGACGATAGATCGATGCAGATTGATTTCCTCGTACGGGTGCTGCGTTGACCAAGACGAAGTGCATCGAACGGTTCCAGCAAACAAATCAGACGGCTGCGGGCTGACCGGCCCAACAATTGGGCCGGTGCGCCGACACAGATTACCTCCCGAGCAAATAATACTTGGATCAGTGTGGTCAAGTACCTTCTAATCCACCCAGGGCCTTTTCGATCGGGCTTGACCGCTGACTCGCCGGACTCAGTGGGAGCACTGTCTCTGCTCCCCTCGCCACAAATATCGTGAGCAGCCACCGAGTTATCTCCAAGTCCAGCGGCCATTCCGCCCTCGACCTCGCTTCATCTTGGGGGCGCCTCGCGGCGAGGCTACCGACTGGAAGATCGGCAAGCTGCAACATCGATCCAAGGTAATGTCCATGGAGTTTTTTTAGGGGGAGGGGGGCACGCACCTAAACACAGGATCAAGGGGGAACTGCGAACTCGCGGACGCGTCTCCATCGTAATGGCTCGCGTGGCTGAAAAAATCGCCTCGGTCGGTAACGGATTCATACACAAACAAAAAAACCATAAAAGTCATACAGTAACTCTTATGTGGACTCATTTAGGCCCAACTCGCAAGCAAAGTGGACACATGGGCTTCCACGCATGCCTGGGTCGGTCCACTGTGTCATAGCATATTTTGCGATAACCCCCCCCCCCCCCAGTTTAATTGAAACTGACCCGCTACCAACTCCTCTGTATCCCCAATTCCTTTCTCCAGATCCCTAGCTGCTGCGACGCGGCGGCCGCCCTTCTCGTGCGACCATGGAGGGAATGACGGCCAGATCCCGTCATGCGACCATGGTAGGCGGTCGGAACGGCGGCCTCAACCACGGCGACAGCATCAACCACGGCGATAGCATCAACCACGCCGACAGCCTCAACTACGCCGGCAGCAGCAGCAACATGGATGGCGAGTGGAGAATGAGCTCCGAGCTTACATTTGGCTCCAAAAAATCCATGAAGGTGTGTCCTTTCATCGTTTTGTTGCCGTGGATTCTTGTGTCTGATTGCACGCGTGATTTGTAGGGAGGGGAGAATAGTGCAAATGAAAATCGCCAAGGTCATAAGGCTGAATGTGGTTGCAAACTGACGCCTGTTGTGAGAGTGTGCAATGAAGGATTTGATGCAGGACGACGTTTTCTGAGCTGTCCATATGAGGTATCCGATTTGGTTTCACTGAATTTTGCTTGTTTCACTGAATTTTGCCATGTCCAAATTTGTACTGAATGTGTTTCTGCAATTGAAATGGACAGGGGCTGAACTCCTGTGGGTATTTGAGTTGGATGGATGATGCATGGCAGGGGAGATCAAGGCTTGTTATTCACAAGCTTGCAGATAATAACAAGAAGCTGCAAGTTAGTATGTTTGAGAAGGAACTGGAGATTCAGAGGTTGAAGAAAGAGAGGAAAAAATAGATGAGTAGAGGAAAACTAGGGAAAAATTAGATCGGTTTCTTGTACTTGTGATTCTTACCAGTGTTGTGGTATATGCCGTGGTTGCATTGCTTAGCAGGGGATTTGTGTGATTGTAAGATGAAGAAACTAGAAAGTGTAATGCAGAAAATCTGAAATGTTTGGCAAGTTTGGAATATGTAATGTTTTGTGCCTTTGTTATTGTACAAATGTGACAATTTTTAAGTATAAAGAAGCTCTGAAATGCAAAGTACTTAGGAGACAGTTGAAACTGAAATTCAGTTCAAATGCAAAGTACAACACTGACCACTAAGACTAACACTTGAGCACTTCAGACTACTAACACTTGAGCACTTCAGAGTACTAACACCTGATTAAGACTGACCACTAACACTGACCACTAACTTGATTAACACTGACTACTAACACTTCTGAAACTTAAGCACTAGCACTGACCACTAACTTGATTAACACTGACCACTTAGCAGAAATTCAGTTTCTAGTTCTGAACTTTTCTGAAACTCTAGTCCTCGTCGGACGACAAGTCGATGTACTCAGGTGCCGGACGGCTGAAACTCGGCTCCATAGCATGGTTGTACTGCGTTGGTGCTTTCCCAGGCGATGCAGCTTGCCTCTTGACCAATGCGTCGCGTGCGGCGCCATGGTATTCCACGGCCTTCCTCACTCTAGCGGGGTCTGCATCGACAGGAGCGGGCAGTCCCATGACAGAATGCTCGTCGGTGAATATGCGGCTGGAGTCCTCCCTCGCCGCAGTGTCGTACGAGTTCAGCAGGGCAGTCTGCTGATCAACTGTAGGCACCACGACTGGGAGCGGAGCTTGTGGCCATGGATCCCATGGCTAGGGCTGGAGCGGAGCTTGTGGCCATGGATCCCATGGCTGGGGCTGGAGCGGAGCTTGTGGCCAGGGCTCCCATGGCTCGGGCTCTAGCTGTGGAGATGGATTGGGTGGCAGAACATTGGTTGAAGGGGAACGAGGACGGGTGATGTGATCCCAGGTTCCGGTGATGGTAGCCCAGGTGGTGATGAGCTTGCGCACCATGATTGTCGCGGTGAGCTTGCGGATTGGGTTTGGCCGCGGTGACCATGGCTTTTATAGCGGCCGAGCATGGCCATGGCGGGAAGAGGCGAACGCGGGAAGTGACCATGGCGGGAAGTGGCCATGGCGGGAAGGGAATTGGCGGGAAGTGGCCCACCGGTGTACGGACAGCGGTGTCCTGTTTGGCCAGAGGAGGCAGACGATGCGGCCTGTTAAGATCATGGAGTCCCAGAAGGATAGGAGAAATATTCAAAAGCTTTAGTTGGCCTGTTAAGATCGATATCCTCTCACAGCCCAATGGTAAGAGCGCACTGGTGTAATACAGAACTCCTGGGTTCGAGTCCCAGGATCCCACTTTTTTTAGGGGCTAGTTTTTTTGGAAATATTTGCACAACAAGTATATAAAGATAAATTTGCTATGAACAATACCAAAAACTTTACCAAAATTTTTGCAAGCACATAAACTTGATTTTCTCCAAAGTAATAAACTGGATCATAGCAATTCAAGGTATGGAAATACACTCAAATTCAGACTTGACAGTATTAAAATGTGAGGCTGTCAACACACACATAACTTGAAATGCAAACATAGATTATACTGACATAAGGTTCTGTTGCAGTCTACTTTGCCAAATTAAAAGATCCATCATGGCCAAGATTAAGGTCATGCATTACAAAATTTGCTCTTGCAGTCTTGTAGTTCATACATGAACTGGGACATTTTTTTGCAGTTCAGTGCTGAACTAATGGAGCATACAGAAACAAAAACTAGTGCTCTGGAGTCCTTGGAGCATTCTGGGTCACTGGAATCTCTTCATTCAGGTCTGGGATTGCATTCCTTGCTCCATCATGTCCAAACATCAGTTGTCACAAAGCATAATCTTCAACTCTTCTTCCTCCTTCCCCAACTCATGTTGCTTCTTTGTCCAGCTCCTGTTGCAGGTGCTTCTGGTCCAGCTCCTGTTGCAGGTGCTTCTGATCCAGCTCCTCTTCCACCCCTCCCAGCTCTTCCTCCTCTTCCAGCCCTCACAGCTCTTCCACCTCTTGATTTCTTCACTACTCTGCTTGCACTAGCACTGGTACCTGCCTCATCTGCAAAATTCAGTTGTTGTAAGCTTCAGACAATGCAAATTTAAGGGGCATGCAAGATTCATTAAGGGTACTCATTCAGTTCTTGAAAGATTCAGTATTTTTTTTGAGCTATCGTTGTTGCCTTTCTTTTACCTCTGCCAGCCCTTCTACCAACAGCTGTAGCAGTTGTTTGCCTGGTCCTTTGAGGGATTAATTCCCTAGCTGCAGCTACAAAGCTTGACTCCTCTGGCAGTGGTCCAGGTGGTCTGACATTTGTAACATATGCTCTCTCCTACAAAACAGTTGTGGCAATATTAAGTACAACAATATTAACCATGCTTGTCCAATCCTCTCAATATACTCTCTCTTACCTCTTGACCCATCCTATAAACCATGCTTGTCCTGTCATTAATTGGGTCCAACCTAGGGTTCAGTCTGCAATGCACAATGTCCTGCAACAACATTCAGAAAAGCAACAATATTAAGTACAACAACAGTCATAAAAGTAGCAATATTAAGTACAACAACATTCAACATGCAAATTCATCAACAACCTGCAGAATAGCTTCACATGCAAATTCATCCTCTTCTTCCTCATCCTGTTGTTCCACTTGTTCTCTCTGCATGTATTTCTCATGCCCCCTGCTATTGTGGTCATCTTTTCCACAAACTGAGCAATGCATAGCTACCCCTTTTTTATTCAGATACACCGTTCCATCCTTCTTCCTTTTCTCTTCAGGAGTTTTTCTTCTATTCTTAGGTGGCCTGCCCATCTGTTTTGTGAAAACTGGTGGGTGAATCATTCATCTTCTCCCAGTGGCCCCTGGCTCTTAAGGGCATGATGAAGTGACCATATGCTTGCAAATATGTCTCTATTGTATAGCATTTGTGGACTAGTTCTTCAGGGTCAATTCTTTCAGCCCTGCACACTGCAATTGCATGACTGCAAGTCACTCCACTCAAATCCCACCTTTTGCAATTACAAGTCCTTGCTATGATATCAACAATGTATGAGTTGGGCCCAGACTGCACATGGAATATACCATTGCCAGCATTTGTTGCAAAACAATTGGCAGAAAATTCTGCATTCTTCTCAAGCTTCTTCCTAATTTTTGGGCAAATTCTTCCTGTCCATTTCTCTACTGCTTCTCTATGTTTGCTTGCATGCCTCAGTGAAATCTTTGCAAGGATGCACTCCAACATTGACACAGCACATAGCTCTCTAGCTTCAAGTATGTAACTGTCATGACAAGCGGAACATGCTATTAGAGCACTAGAAGATGCAGTTGGAGACAACAACTAGAAGATGCAAATGCAAACTACAACTTAAATATGCACATGCAAAGTACAACTTAAAGATGTAGTTAGAACATTACCTATTATACACCTCAGACATATTGTTCAAAAGAATATCACATTTTGGAAAATCACTGAAGAAGTTTTTCACCCATTGATTAGATGGCTTTCCCTCTAACCAGTTGTAAGCATCAATGGAAGCCTCTCTCATTTTTTTTCTCTGTTCTCATTCCGTCTTGGTAAGTTTGTAGATCTGGCCATGGCCCACAGCAGATTCTTCAATGTCTCACCTTTGAATTTCTTGTGGAAGTTTTGGTATAGGTGCCTAACACAAAACCTATGCTCTGCATCTGGGAAAACTTTTTCAACAGCATTTATCAAACCCTGCAATGGATTTTCACATAAGTTCATATGAAGTAGCCCATGCAATTCATGCATAAAGCATTCATATTAATACAATGGATGAGGAACAATACCTTTTGCTTGTCACTCATTATGGTGTATGGGCTTGTGTTGATAATATTCAGATCATTTTTTAGTGTTGTCAAAAACCATTCCCATGTGTAAGTGGATTCAACCTCTACCATTCCCATAGCTATTGGATAGATGCAATCATTTGGGTCAATTCCCACAGCTGTCAACAATATACCTTTGTACCTACTTTTCAAATGGCAGCCATCCACAAATATAATTGGCATGCATCCCTTTAGGAAACCTCTCTTGCAAGCATCATATGACCAATAGAGTGAGGACAGGTGATCCTTTGGCAGTGCATCATTCTTCTCCTTCACCTTGGTAGTGGAAACTATGAATTTGCTGCCAGGATTAGCTCTTCTGAGTTCTTGCCCATAGTCCCACAATAAGTTGTACTGCTCTGCTTCATCCCCATGAATTAGGTCTAGAGCTGCCTTCCTGGCCCTTCCCAATTTCATCTTGTTTGGTAGCAGTTTGAACTCTCTCTGGACCTTCTTACTAAATGTACCCAAAATCCATGGTCTGGTTGTCTCTGAATTCCTCAATGAATTCCTGTGTGAGAATTTTAACTGTCAAACACTTCGAATCAAATGATTTCTGACATTTGTGAGTGTCATTGTACTGCCTTATGACAATGCTACCAGTCCTATTGTCTTTTGAAGCTTTTAGTTGCCAAGGACAACCTTGTGAGCAAAGTGCATTAAGCCTTTCAGATTCATTTCTTTTCTTATAGATCTTCACTCTGTTCCTAACAGTATATGCATCCAAAGCCATCCTCAGCTCTTTCATGTCACCAAACACCAAACCAACACTGAAAACTGGATTATTCAGATCCACTGCTGGATTGTAGGCTTTGAAAGTGTACTGCAACTTTGACAATTCATCCTTGCTCAGGTTTAGATCATCATCATCTAAAGGGTCTTCTTCTTCAATGTACCCTTCCTTCTCATTGTTATCATGGACATCTATATCCACATTCTCCACAAACAAATCATCATCTAGATCTGCAACATCATATTCACTCTCATCAAAATCACTGTCAGTTTCTTCTCCTTGAAACTCTCCCTCTCCCTGCTCTGTTTGCTCTTCTTCTGCCTCTCCCTGCTCTGCTTCATGTCCATGATCTTCTGCCTCTCCCTGCTCTGCTTCATGTTCATGATCTTCTGCCTCTCCCTGCTCTGCTTCATGTCCATGATCTTTTCCCTCTCCCTGCTCTGCTTCCTCTCTTGCTTCTCCATGTTCTTCTTCTCCATGCTCTCCTTCAGCAGACCTTGGCAATTTCCTTGGAGTAATTACCCTTGGCAGAGGGGGCCCATCTAGGATCACATCATCATACAAAGTTCTTATCTTGTTCTCCTCATCCACTATTAACAGCAGTGTCTTACATTCTTTGCTTGCATTGACCATAGCAGCAATGACCTCTTCAGTATCCACACAAACAAGTCCATCTACTATGTCTTTGCCTGGCAAGCACCAGTACACTTGTAGGTCTGGATAACCATGGGAGTAATCCAACTTGTCCAGGCAAGACTTCAACATATCTAAGGACCAAGTGTCAGCATGACAATAGTCAAATTCACAGTAAGTGCTGCCAATATATGATCTGTTCACTCCTTGCCCAATAAATATGCCATTGTGCTCAAAAGCTACAGAGAACAACAGAGATTCTTCTCCTGAAGTTACTACAAAAAAAGACATATTTTTTGTTCAGACTATGATGCAAACCACAGTAGTAAATGAAGTTCTTTTGACTATATAGTACACCAATAAATAATTAACAACATTTATCACCACTTAATTGAATTCACTGCAACATTTATGGACAGCCTGCACTTAACTGAATTCGACAACATTCACTAACTGAATTTCGACAGCAAGTACAGAGCCATATCTGAATTTTGACAGCAAGGACAGAGCAATTTACACCCATAAAAGGGCATCCATCACAGTAATCACAGGGGAGTGCATACATCACAACAATTGTATGAATTGCAGTAACTATGATACATCTTCCTTCAAATCCAAGAACAACCCCTAAATTAACCCCCAAATCATTACCACCGCAAGCCAACATGGAAAGCAACAAAACAACAGTAATCGTCCTATCGAACGCCTACATTCCCTTCATCGCATGAATTGCGGCAACAAAACATCAATCTTTCCACCAAAATCATGAAGAACCTAGCCCGATCAAAACCCTAGGACAAGGGGGCAACCCAGCAGGAGACAAGGTCGATCGAGCGCGTACCATACTCAGGAGGGAACTCCCCGGGCCCCCGTAGTAGCGGCTCCATGCCGCGTTGATGGGCGGCGGCGTCCAAACCGGCGGCAGAGAAGGCGACGGCGTCGAGGCAGAGAAGGCGACGGCGTCGAGGCAGAGGCAGAGAAGGCCAGGGGTTAAGGGGGGTTTCTGAGCACCGGGTCGAACCGCTGCTTGTACTTATCTGGACGCGCGGACCCATCTACAAATATTGTACTACACAAGGGGGAATGTATAAAAGTGCCCAAGACCAGCCGCGAGCCTTCTCTTCCCACGTGGCAGCCCAGTTGGCACGTTTCGGACAGTTTTGTAGCTAAACGTTACCGCATCAGAGTTGGTGTATGACTTTTATGGGTTTTTTTTTGTTTGTGTATGAATACGTTACCGCCGCGCAAGTTTATGTACCCCAGGTGTAATTAACTCGAAGAAAAATTCTGGACCTTGGTCCATCTTTTCCAACCTTACGTGGACCATCGGTCCATATTTGGTTCATGCTCGTTAACCTGAATTGGGCCCCGACAGTTTTTTAAGGGTATTTTGGTCGCACGCGTTCGTGGACCTTGGTCCATCTTTTCCAAACTTACGTGGACCATCGGTCCATATTTGGTTCACGCTCGTTAACCTGAATTGGGCCCCGACAGTTTCTTAAGGGTATTTTGGTCGCACGCGTTCGTGGACCTTGGTCCATCTTTTCCAAACTTACGTGGACCATCGGTCCATATCTGGTTAAGGCTCGTTAACCTGGATTGGGCCCCGACAGTTTCTTAAGGGTATTTTGGTCGCACGCGTTCGAAGAAAAATTCTGGACCTTGGTCCATCTTTTCCAACCTTACGTGGACCATCGGTCCATATTTGGTTGACGCTCGTTAATCTGGATTGGGCTCCGACAGATGTCAGGCATACGAAGATTACGTACTCGTAACAGGCGAGGCATTCTGTATGGAGCGCTCCTCTTCGGCACCCTCAGCGCCCGCTAAGGTAGTTGGCGCTCGAAGGAGCGCGGTAGTGGGCCGGCCCAGTATTGCTCGCACCAGATGCTCAAAAAACAAACGTAAGATATGTTGCAGCGGCTGGGACTCAACCTTGCACGCAATTGCTGACGGACTTGGCGCTTCTACCATCACACTAGGATGGTTTGTTGTGTTATATGCGAGAAAACAGTCCTATTTGACCATGTTTGAGCCCCAGAACAAAAATATTTCGAAAAGGGAAGGAAAATTTGAACAAGAATTCACGAATTTTAAAATAGTTCGTCGATTCTGACAAAAGTTCACAGTTTTCGAAGAAATTTTCACAAAAAGATCATCAATTTTTCAAAAAAAAATCACCGGATTTTGAAAAGGTTCATCGATTTTGAGAAAAAAATCATGAATTTCAAAAAAGTTCACCGGATTTCGAAAAAGTTCATCGATTTTGGTTAAAAAAGTTCACTGGTTTGAACAAATTTCATCGATTTTGATAAAAGAGTTCATGAATTTGGAAAAAGTTCACAGATTTTGAGAAAAAGTTCACAGATTTAAAACAAGTTCATCAGTTTTGGTAAAAAGTTCATCAATTTTGGAAAAAGTTCACAAATTTTGAAAAAATTTCATCAATGCTGAAAAAAATTCACCAAAAATTGAAGAAACTTCATTGATTTTGAAAAAGAGTTCACAGATTTAGGAAAAGTTCACGTATTGGAAATAATGTTCATCAATTTTGAAAAAAGTTCACAAAAGTTCAAAAAAAGTTCACCAATCCGAAAAAAGTTCATCAATTTTGAAAAAAGTTCATGGATTTTGAAAAAATTAATCATGAATTGAATAAAGGAAAAGGAAAAGAAAAAGTAAAAAAGGAAAACAGAAAATTAAGAAAAAACAGAAAAACCGAAAGAAAAAAGAAAAGAAAAGAAAGTAGAAATAAACGAAAAGGGAAAAGTCATCTTGAAAGGGCGTTGTGGTCGGGTGGTTAGTGGAGTTTGTCGAGACCAAGAGGTCCCTAGTTACTCATCACGCACGCGTTTTTGCAGATTTTCGCAGTTTTAACCGAAAAATGAGATAAAATATGCCGGCCCAGCTCGGAGTAGATCAGGTCCATCGAATGGCACAGATAATAGGACTATATAGTAGTATGAGCCATACCGCTGCACTCGTAATATGGACTTTTCACACTTTTGTATATACGATGAGTCACTCGTAGGTATGTATATATGTATAGGCTAGTATGTTTACCTTTTTTTGTTCTCTTCACTTAAAGTTTCACTTTTTTTAAATGTAAAAGTAATGCAGCCAGCATGGTTCGAACTAGAGACCTCCCATTAGACTATACAACAAGTTAACCAACAGACCACGTTAGTAGTTGTGACATTTATTGGTATGACCGCTATCTTAGTTATAATACGCAGTGGGTTCCCATTTTTTTGGCCGAGTTTTAATCTGTTTTTTTATTTTCTACTTTTTTCCAATTTTCTTTTCTTTTTAAAAATCTTCAACTTTTATTAAATTTTCATAAATCTGTGAACTTGTTTCGAATCCTTATTAAAAAAATCTGTGAACCCTTTTTCAAAACATGTGATTTTTTTTTCAAAATTGATGAACCTTTTTTTCACATACGATGAGTTTTTTAAAATCTAGCTGGCAAGCTGAGGTTCCAAAAATCAGGAACATTGTTTTGCATCTTTCTTTGGTAAAGTTTTTTTTAAATCTACAAAAAATTCAAATACATGAACAATTTTCTAAAAATTGATGTGCTTTTTAAAATCTGCGAACGTTTAGGCCGGCCTAATAGGCGCCTGACAGGAGCGATGTTGTCGCCTTGTTGGGCCAAACCCTAAGTATTCTTTTCTTTTATATCTTTTTTCTTCTCTTTTCAAGTTAATTTTTTTCTTTTTGAACTTTATTATTGTTTTAAAACTTGGTTACCTTTTTAGATAGTAATTTTAAATATATTTTTACGTCAAACCTGGCATATATGCCTATCATGGGCAGGCCCACCTGGTAGCAAAAGTTAAGACCATTTCATGAATGGCAAAAAAAAATCAACGGAGGGTGTTCGGGTGGCCACAAGGTTTCGCTTGAGAGGACCCTGTATCCCGACATCCTTGAAATGGCCCAAATTTCCATGGCCTTGTATGATCAATTCAAGGCATGCCAAGTTATTTTGGTTTTCGACAAATTTTTTGCATTTTCTGAATTTTTCTCTGTCAAAAAGAGCGATAAATGGCAGGACGTGTCGCAAACTTGCATACGGCATCGGAAGCCGTTCAAACCTAACATGGATGCCAACCATTGGCATGCCCACATACTTATGAAAGTTGGGGTCATTTCAAGAATGTCCAAACATAGACAATGTTTAATGGATGGTGTTCGGTTAGGCTAGAAGGCTCCGCCTCAGAGCATGTTGTTTCCCGACATCCTTTAAATGACCCTAATTTTTTCCATGAACTTGTACGACAACAAGGAATCATGTCAAGTTTTTTTAGTTTCGCAAACTTTGCCTTTTTTGGAGTTTTCTTGGTCAAAAAAGTCCGATGAATGGTCACACATGTCGTAACTTGCATACGGTGCCAGAAATCGTTCAAATCTGGCATTGATGGCTACCATGGGCATATTCCCACCTCCTTGAAGAAGTTGGTAACATTTTAAGAATGTCCAAAACTAGACCATGCTCAATGGAGGGTGTTTACATTGGCCAGAAGCCTTTGTTTGAGAGCACATCGTTTCTCGACATCATTCAAATGGCCCCAAAAAATTTCACCATCTTCTATGACTAATTCAAGGCACCATGCAATGTTGTTTTGGTTTTCAACAAATTTTGTATTTTCTAGAGTTTTCTCACACAAAAAAGGTAGATAAATGGCCGGACATGTCGCAACTTGCATACGGTGTCAGAAATCATTCAAACTTAGCATGGATGACAACCATGTGCATGCACACCTTCTTGAAAAAGTTGGTTTGTTTTAACAATGTCCAAAACTAGCCCATGTTCAATGAAGGGTGTTGTGGTTGCCCACAAGGCTCCGTTTGTGAGCACGTTGTATCTCGACATCCTTCGAATGGGCCTGAATTTTTTTTTACCATCTGCTATGACCAATTCAAGGCACAATCCCAAGTTGTTTTGGTTTTTGACTTTTTTTTTTTGCATCTTATGGAGTTTTCTACGTCAAAAATGCAGATAAATGACCGGACGTATCGTAACTTGCATATGGTGTCGGAAATCATTTAAACCAGGCATGGATGTCTACCACGGGCATGCCCACCTACTTGCAAAAGCTAAGGTCATTTTAAGAATGTCCAAAATTAGATCATGTTCAACGGAGGATGTTTCATAAATCTAGAAGAGCCTGTTTTAAAGCATGTTGTCTTTCCACATCTGTCAATTGGCCCCAAGTTTTTTTACCAACTTAAGTGACCAATTCAAGGCATTATGCCAAGTTGTTTGGATTCTTGACAAATTTTGTATTTTCTAGAGCTTTCTCGGTAAAAAGGGTCTGATATCTTGCCGGACGTACGGCAACGTGCAAACAGTGTCAGAAGTCGTTTAAAACCTGGCTCGGATGCCTCATATGTTCGTGCCAGGCTGCTGCCAGAAGTTGGAGTCATTTATCCATGGTCCAAAAGAACACCAGTTAAGAGGAATGTGCTAGACAAGGCCAGACGGATGGATCTCTAAGCATGTAGTTTTTCCTAATTTGAATGCTTTAATTATTTGCTGTTTTCGTCATTATCAATTAACATAAATATTTTCTCATATAGTAACCACTTCTTGAAATTTTGTCAATAATTTTGAAGTTTTAAATTGTGTATGAAAATTTTATAAAATTGATTTTTTTTTCAAAATTGTTAACAAATTCCCAATAATTTATATTGAAGACAAATTGCATACTACGTATTTTTTTAAAATTTATCAACTTTTTAAAAAGCAATCATATTTAAATTTGGGAACAAAAATATAAAAAATGGGAACATACATACATGATAGAATGGCTGTTCGGAGACACATACACATATACTAGACTACATGCATGAATCTATCACGAAGAAATCAACAGAAATGACATGCGCGCACACACGTGTACAAGTATAGCTTGCACAAATCGATTTGAGATTTGCACATGTATCCACGTGGTACTTGCTACGTTCCTCCACACAAAATAAATATACACGCACAGAACCCTTGAACAACTTGAGTAGTACAAAGATTTAAAAAAAAAACTTGAGTAGTACAAAGTACTACAGGGAGCAAATAATAGTAAATTTTGTGATTTACATTTTCAGCAGCGGTGGCTTTGGCCAGTGGCTAGCTTCCCTGAACTGGAGGATGAGGTTATGAGTTCGACCCCTCATGCTAGTTTTCTTGAATTTTCCAGCATTTTTACCTCGCGCGCGCTCAAATGGCAAGTGGCCTCTCGCCTGGTGGGCCGGCCCAGTTATGCACCGTATCCGTGCTCGGTAATTACTAAAAGAAACTCAAAGATGATGTACTTTTAAAATGATCATCATGCCCTTTATTATGAAGGAATATGGGATAATCTTAACCATTAATGTGTTTAAGAGGGATCTATTGAAGCAGAAGTGAATTCTTACATGGACATCGTCATGCAAGGAAAAACCATGTCCGTCCAAATAGTGCAGCCAAGCAAAGGCTATGGTCACCATTAGTATTTGAAGTACTTGTGGATGCGACCGGTCAACACCCATTACAGAGAAGTTCTTTCTACATCAGTCCTGCCTCTCGCTGGCACTGCCGCCGGTCAGTCTCGTCTCTTATGTCCTTGTATCATGAAGGCGCGGATGATCCCGACCTTTACCGGCGGGAGGGCTCCGTTTTAAGGTGTGTTTTTTGAAGTTTTGTTAGGGTTTGTGCCATGTTCAGGAAGATGAAGCAGATGCGGCATCTTGAAGATGGAATAAGATCCTTCCCACCCCGTCTTGGCCATGATTCTAGTGTCGTCGGATAGCGTGTAGAGGTTTGTCTCCAGTGGATCTTATGGCATCCGGTTGGCATCTGTCTTTGGTGGATCCGTGTGAATCAGGTCTTCGTTCGTTTGCGTCGATGTGTCTACAAGTTGGATTCTTTTGATGATGTCTGCTGTTCTAATGTGCTGGTCCTATGAGGCCTTAGCATGACAACTTTCCGACTGTCTACTACAACAATATTTGTCCGGCTCCAATGAGGAAGGGATGATGGCGGCGGCGCGCCTTCAGCTTGCTCCAGTGACACCGGTGTGACTAGAACTGTGTCTCTATGGACATGGATGTAATTCTTACTTTGTACTACCTTGATAGTTGATAAATATATTAGAAGTTTTCTCATAAAAAAATCCTATAATCACCAACCACCACCGATGAGGGTGCCCCATTTTCGGCCGCCCAACACCAACCTCGACGGATATCTTGGTTCCCTGAGTGACCAAGTGCGAACACATTGCCGAGCAAACCCAGACCGATAGCGTGAGGCACCATGAAACCGGATTAAACCCATGCATCAAACAAAGTTTAATCTCTAGATCTACCATCAAAGGCACCCTTGGGTCGGTGTCAAGCACTCCAAGGCTTTACATCCATGTGAGCAACACAACGCACCTACAAGGTTGCAAGCCTGCAACCAATCTGATCTACAACGTGGCTCAGTGACATGACCACGCCGCGACTATTGCAGGTTGCCGAACCGGGAGGACAGTCATGTGAAGACACAGTTCGAAAAAGGAACTCGACTAGACACAGAAATCCAAAGCGAGAGATGCACCCCGCACTATTTTAACGCTGACTGCCACGTCGCCAAGCCAGCCCAAAGATTCATTGATCTGTGCGATCCTGCTCGCCCCGAGGCCCCAACACCACCGTCTCAACCATCGATGCACACGATGAAGGAGGAGGTCTCCCACCGCGCCATCTGCCACACGGGATTTGCCCGCCAGAGCAACAACTGCCGACAGGCAAGGGAGAGCCAGAGCCCAGAGCTGATGGGAAGGTTGGTTGGGCTCCGCCCCTACTACTCACCAGCAGCCACCGTGACGGAAGGGGAGTTCTAGATTTTCCCTATCAAAGTGTTGCCTAGACTATGCAAACTCTGTTGTCACCCTTGGAAAGCAGAGAATAGTTTACTGCTGCGACACACTGTTCTGAACTATATTTGCGACATACTAAGCATTATATTCCCGATGCCTCCTACTCTCAAGCTAGTCTCCCTTAGTTTTTTCTTGAATTGATTATGCTAAAGGCTGGCACGAAAGGAATGTGCTGAAACTTGACTTCTGAAGACTCATGAAGTAGGGAGAGAACACACTTTTTTTTTGCGGAAAGGGAGAGAACACACTTCACCAGTGGTCACATTTATATGGATGATTAGCTACACATGATGCGGTTGCTACAGATATTCATATCGGCACAAGAAATTTCTGCACATAATTTCTTCATAAATATGGAAGTCTCAAAGCCCAGAAGATCTTATCATCAAATAAGGAAGATCCTTGCTCACATAGATTTATTGTGGGGGTGAAACTGGTTACAAATTACAGGGCATGCCAGGTCATGAGAAGTGTTATTGCCTCAAAGACAAGGCGGCATCTTTACCACTTCGTTGGTATTGTACTAGTTGAATTCTATGTAGGTTAAACATAATGACACTGCTAAGATCCGAACGTTCAGACCATTGCAACATATTCGAACGCATGCATGCAGATACTAACTTCACCGTTTCTCCCTGTGTGTCAACCAAATATTAGAAGCTCCTAATTACATACATGCAAGAAAAAAACATAATTGATGATGTCAGTAAATTCTTTTTCAAACTAAAAATTCGAAATGTTTTGTATCTCAAACCGTCTGTCGGATTGAAAAATTGTCTTCACATAAGAGATTCGTCGCGACGAGACCTTCGAAATTAGGTCTCATGTCGATATGTTTGGATGACTTTTTTTCAGGTCAAAAGTTAACATGCATATACTACGTAAGTTATCACGTCTCCGACATATAAGTTATCAAGCTGTTTTCAAAACAAAAAATCAGGCATGAAAAATACACTTTGAACCTTTCTTCCCACGTGCACATGCATGCATGCATTAGATGACAAAACACTCATGTCACCCTAGATACTCCCTATTTTAAAACTTTAAAATGTTTCATAACTCAAACCATGGCTCTGATTAAAAAAATATTTTCACATAAAAGATTCGTCGCGGCGAGATCTTCGAAACTAGATCCCATGTTGATATATTCCAATGACTTTTTTCGGGTAAAAAGTTACCACAGATATGCTACGCAAGTTAACATGCCAGTTTAGTATAAATTATCATGTTGTTTACACAGAAATTATTGGGCATTCAAAATTTGTTCCTTCGGCCTTCTCCTTGCATGCACATTCACGCATGCCTTAAAGGACGAGAAATGCTAATGTCACAGAAGATTCTACCGAAATTCAAAAAATCTGAAATGTTTTGTAAGGCAAACCGTCACTTCGATACAAAAATTATTTTTACATAAAAGATTCATTGCGACGATACCTTTAAGATCTCATGTTGATATGTTTCGACAATGTTTTTCGGCGAAAAAGTTGTCAAACCTGGGCTAACTAAGTTATCAGCTCAGTTGTGTGTATATTATCATGCTATTCACACATGAGTTACCGAAGAGTGTTTTTCAAACAAGTCCCTCCCACCCTCCCGGTCAAAAGTTATCATACCTGGACTAAGTAAGTTATCAACTCAGTTGTGCATATATTATCATGTTATTTACACATGAGTTACCGGGTCAAAATTATCACCGTGCTTGTACATAAGTTATCATGTTTGCGGTGCATAAATTACCATGCAATTCACACAAAAAGTACCGGGGGCATGTTTCTTCAACTTTATTTTTTCGGGTCAAAATTTATCAACATGTTGCACATAATTTATCAGGTCCACGGTGTGTAAATTACCATGCTACTCACACAGAATTATTGGAGGTGTATTACAACAACCCCCACCCCTAGCAAAGTTAGCACAATGTTTGTACATAAGTTATCAGCTGTGAGATGCGTAAATTATCATGCTCTTGACAAGAACCGACTCGAGGTGCCACCGTCTGTCGTGCCCTACTTTCCTCGTTGGAGCCTGCAACCTGGACGATGTCGTTGAACGTGAGATCGATGATGGATCCATTCTAGGAGGAGCCGATGTCACAACGACGCGGTTGCGGCGCCCGCGCTGATGCACCATACGGGGCATCGGAGAATGTGACTCCATCTCGCCAACGTCCACCGCCGCGAGGGCTGTCACTGCCTCCCACGCTCGCTGCCTCGCACGGCAGGCACGCCACGCCATGTTTGCATTGGAGGACGCCCATTGTACGTCCTCCAGCTCGGCGCGCAAATGGAAGGGCCGCGCATCCGCCACCGCATTCGGACCCCAGACAGACCATACCGCCTTAGGTGAGGCAGTGATGGCACCCCTACCGGCGGATCCATGCACCATTTGTGCGGACGCAATAGATTCCCGACGGAAGCGGTCCGAGTGCTGCCGTCTGGCAGCCTCCTCCTGGGAGCGGCAGAGCGCAAATCATATGGTCATCTCCTCCTCGGGGCCGCGTGGGATGAGCCCATGGTCGACGGATCTGGATGTGTAGGACTCGCATCTGCTGCCCACCATGTCAGAGAAGGCCGGAGATTGTCGAACGGAGCTTGATGGCATAGTGGAGTGGAGGGGAGTGGCTAGGATCTGGTCCGAGAGAGGATCAGAAGGAATATATGTGGGACCGGGTGGGCCAGCGTGGGCCAGGTCCGACGTGACAGACGCACATGGTCGCGCCCTGGCCTCTTCATATCAGCCTCATATTTAGACTAGATATGAGGGTACCAGTCCATCTAGTCGTTTAAGGCCGGTTTAAGATGTTCATCCAAATCACATTTTTGTGATACTGATCGAGCCATCTCCCTGAATGTTGAGACGGTTTTGCGGCGCCCGACCGTAGATGCTCTTATCTAGCACGGACGCAACAGCAATACAACAAAGCATCACGCAGAAGCGGCAAGCGAGCAGCCAATGACGAAGCTGACAGGCCCAAGTATGGGGCGCGTTTGAAGGAACATGCATGTGCATGCTTGACTGTTTGTGATATGCATGCATGGGCAGTGAAAGCGACATGCATGTTTGGACGTGAAAGCGACGTTCATGTGATTAACAGAAAGTGTGCAAGCCCGTGCAACCTTGATAAAAGGGTCGGCGCGGTGCAAACCCCGACCAGTTGGATTTTAGCTTTCTCCTAAACACTAGGGATCAGGCCCTAACAAAACTAACTTGATTACATGATGAATCTCATCCAACACCTTACCGACCAGCGAACCTACGAAGGAATTACTCACTCCCGGTGGGGAGCATCATGGAATTGGCAAGGGTTGGTGATGACGAAGGACAAAGATCCCCCTCGTCGGAGCCCCAAACGGACTCCAGATCCGGCCTCTCAATGAAGAACAGGAGGTGGAGGCGGCCCCGTCTCGTGGAACGCGATAATTCTTTCTCTCTGATTTTTTTCTGGAAAAATAAGATTTTATATCGTCGGAATCAGGGTCTGCGGGGCCACCAGGTGGGTACAACCCACCTGGGCGCGCCAGGAGAGGGGGCGCACCCTCGTGGGTTGTGCCCACCCAGGGGCCCCTCTCTGGTGGGTCTTGGCTCCAGTAATTCTCTTTTATTCCATAAAAAATCCTCGCAAAATGTCGTTTTATTCCGAGAATTTTTATTTCTGCACAAAAGTAACACCATGGTAGTTCTGTTGAAAACAGCGTCAGTCCGAGGTTAGTTTCATTAAATCATGCAAATTAGAGTTCAAAACAAGAGGAAAAGCGTGAGAAAATGTAGTTACATTGGATACGTATCAGTGAGCTGCATGGGGTGTCCGGATCTGAACTCAGGGGTGGCTGCCCACTTGGCATCGCGGGGTTCAATGATGTAGAACCACTCCTGCTGCCACACCTTGATAGTCTCCATGAAGGCCCCCTTAGGCCAAACAGTGTTGGGGAGCTTGCTCACCATGGCGCCGTCACAGTCCGTGTGATGCCCATCGACCACCTTCAGCTTCACGTTGAAGACTTTTAGCCATAGGCCGAAGTGTGGGGGGATGTGTAGTAGCGCCTCGCACACGACAATAAACGCAGAAATGTGGAGGAAGGAATTTGGGGCTAGATCATGGAAATCTAGCCCATAGTAGTGAAAGAAATATGCCCTAGAGGCAATAATAAAGTTGTTATTTATTTCCTTATATCATGATAAATGTTTATTATTCATGATAGAATTGTATTAACCGGAAACATAATACATGTGTGAATAAATAGACAAACATAGTGTCACTAGTATGGAGTGCGGATTTTTCGAGGCCGAGCTCCAGTGAGCTCGGTATTTTCAAAAAATCAAAAAGCGTATTTAAAAGTTTCAAAAAAATCTGAAAAAAATTCCATGGGAACATACATGTATTCCGCAAGAACGTGTCAAATTTTGTCGAAAAATGTTGTGATTTGTAGGCTGTACAAAAATAAAAAATTTCTGGCCCAATAACAAAAATAAAAGGCTCATTTAAAAATGCGTATTTATCTTTTTTCTGTATGCCACATGTAAACGTATAATGCTGTGAAATGTTGCATATACATAGTATACATGTGCATGTGTGTTCACAAAATAAATTTAGAATTTTTCGCGCTCTGAAAAAATAAATTTTGAAAACGAGCTCACTGGAGCTCGGCCTTCGTTGGCATTTTCCGCACTAGTATGCCTCTACTTGACTAGCTCGTTGAATCAAAGATGGTTAAGTTTCCTAGCCATAGACATGAGTTGTCATTTGATTAACGGGATCACATCATTAGGAGAATGATGTGATTGACATGACCCATTCTGTTAGCCTAGCACTTGATCGTTTAGTATGTTGCTATTGCTTTCTTCATGACTTATACATGTTCCTGTAACTATGAGATTATGCAACTCCGTTTACGGAGGAACACTTTGGTGCTACCAAACGTCCACAACGTAATCGGGTGATTATAAAGGAGTACTACAGGTGTCTCCAAAGGTACATGTTGGGTTGGCATATTTCGAGATTAGGTTTTGTCACTCCGATTGTCGGAGAGGTATCTCTGGGCCCTCTCGGTAATGCACATCACTATAAGCCTTGCAAGCAATGTAGCTAATGAGTTAGTTATGGAATGATGCATTACGTAACGAGTAAAGAGACTTGCCGGTAATGAGATTGAACTAGGTATTAGATACCGACGATCGAATCTCGGGCAAGTAACATACCGATGACAAAGGAAACAACGTATGTTGTTATGCGGTTTGACCGATAAAGATCTTCGTAGAAGATGTAGGAGCCAATATGAGCATCCAGGTTCCGCTATTGATTATTGACCAAGAATAGTTCTAGGTCATGTCTACGTAGTTCTCGAACCCGTAGGGTCCGCACGCTTAAGGTTTCGATGATGCTTATATTATGAGTTTATGAGTTTTGATGTACCGAAGGAGTTCGAGTCCCGGATGAGATCGGGGACATGACGAGGAGTCTCGAAATGGTCGAGACGTAAAGATCGATATATTGACGACTATATTCGGACTTGGAAAGGTTCCGAGTGATTCGGTATTTTTCGAGTACCGGAGAGTTACGGAATTCGCCGGAGAAGTATTGGGCCTTATTGGGCCATACGGAAAGAGAGAGGGGCTGCCTAGGGCAGGCCGCGCGCCCCCCCAAGGCCTAGTCCGAATTGGACTAGGGGAAGGGGCCGCACCCCCTCCTTCCTTCCCTTCTCTCTTCCCTTTCCTTCTCTCCTACTCCTACTACATGGAAGGTCTCCTAGTTGGACTAGGAAAGGAGGGAATCCTACTCCCGGTGGGAGTGGGACTCCTCCCTGGCGCGCCCTCCCTTGGCCGGCCGCCCCCTCCCCCTTGCTCCTTTATATACGGGGGCAGGGGGCACCCCATGACACACAAGTTGATCTACGGATCGTTCCTTAGCCGTGTGCGGTGCCCCCCTCCACCATATTCCACCTCGGTCGTATCGTCGCGGAGTTTAGGCGAAGCCCTGCGCTAGTAGAGCATCATCATCGCCACCACGTCGTCGTGCTGACGGAACTCATCCCCGACACCCTGCTGGATCGGAGTCCGGGGATCGTCATCGAGCTGAACGTGTGCAGAACACGGAGGTGCCGTACGTTCGGTACTTGGATCGGTTGGATCGTGAAGACGTACGACTACATCAACCGCGTTGTCATAACGCTTCCGCTTTCGGTCTACGAGGGTACGTGGACACACTCTCCCCTCTCGTTGCTATGCATCACCATGATCTTGCGTGTGCGTAGGAAATTTTTTGAAATTACTACGTTCCCCAACAAGTAGAACATGAGGCCCCGGACGAAGGGGTGGAGGGAAACCCTAGCGCGCCGAGAAAATGGGGGATGAATACAACCCTTTCGCCGGGCTCCGGAGTAGGAATGACTTGGTCCTTGGCAGGGAGCCTGTGCGCGATGTCCGCAGACAGATACCCCGCCTCCCAGAGCTCCTTGACATCCTTCTCGGTGACGAAGGAGGCCTCCCACTAGCCCTTTGAACCGGTTCCAGACATGGCTGGAGAGGTTGGTGACAGTGGGAAAGATTGAAGTCTGGGCGCTGGAGCTCGAAGATGGGAAAGCAGGAGGAACAAGGCGTGGGGAAAAAGGGGGAATCTTTATCCTTTATATAAGCAGTGAATATCAAACGCCCCCCTCAAGCCTTAAAACTCGCCTGTTCCCAAAGGGGCGTGCGAATGGTACGGTTGGATTACCCAAAACCGTATTGATGAGGATCCCATAAAGGGTGGGCACGATCTCTGTTTTGATAAGACGTGTCAATGGAGGCTATGCCTCGAAACACAAAGCGGGAGGCATGAAAACGGTCCGAAATATTAAGAGGCCAAACGCGACGTCTCGCCAAAAAAAATTTGTCAGTGAAAAGACATTGTTTTGATTGATATCTCCCTTCGTGGCTAAGGGTTGTAATAACTATACATAGCCGGATACAGTTCTTTTGTTCAGAAGAATACTTTCGAGTATTCAGGAGAAGGAACCCACCTTCCAATGCCGAAGATAATTCGCGCGCTGAACATGTCGTCATTGAAGACTGGTTCATGGGCTACTGAGGGAGTCCTGAACTAGGGGGTCCTCGTGTGTCCCGACCGTTTGATGCGGGCCGGACTGATGGGACGTAAAGATACAAGACGGAAGACCTTCCCCCATGTTTGGGTAGGACTCTCCTAGGCGTGGACGACAAGTTTATTGTCTGAATCTGCTATTTTCTTCCTCTGTAAACCGACTCTCTACAACCCTAGGCCCCTCTAGTGTGTATATAAACCGAAGGGTTTGGTCCGTAGAGGCTATCATAATTCACATAGGCTAGACATCTACGGTTTAGCCATTACGATCTTGAGGTAGATCAACTCTTGTAACCCCTATTATCATTGAATACAATCAAGCAGGATGTAGGGTTTTACCTCCTTTAAGAGGGCACGAACCTGCGTAAACATCGAGCTCCTCTCGTCCCCTGTTACCATTGATCCTCAGACACACAGTTCGGGACCCCCTACAAGAGATCTGCCTGTTTTGACACCGGCAAGAACCGTGCCAGAGGCCATCCACGTGCGCTCCAGTGATTGATTTTTCAGCAGCCGGAGGTTGCTCCTGAATCAGACGACGGCCATGCTGCGGATGCCACCACCCCACCGTAGGCCAGACTTGATGTACCTCCGGAAGGTCGCTAAAGGCATCGTCGCCCGCCCCGGGGGCCTCTCCGGCGGCGTGGGAAGGTAGTGCCGTGGCCGCCGCCACAAATCGCAAGGAGGGTGCCGAGTCTATTTTCGGGAGGATGAGGATCCATCTCTCCCGCAACCGCCGCTAGGGTAGTCACCACTGAGAGGCAACGACCAGCGAGATAGGCGAGCGTGAAAAGAGAGGGACGAGGGTGTCGGCTCCTGTCGGACCTTGGCGGCGGCGAAGGACTCCACTATGGCGGCTGGGGCGTCCTTGACTATCGGCGTTGGAAACGGATCGAGGGGAGGCATGTTGGCTGATATTTTTTCGTTACGTGCGAGGGAGAGAGACGTGTCCATGATGGCCAGCCACCACCAGCCCTTGGTATCACCATTAGTGGAGGAGCCGAAACCTATGTGCCTCTGCTATCAGCTCACGATCTAGGAGAGAGAGCTTGGTGGGGGGAGGTGGACCAGGAGGAGAAGAGCGGGCGGCGATTGCCACGAGAACTGGCCGTCGCGTAGTGTATCCATGGAACAGAGTGGTGGGTCGAAGGAGGCGGCGGCAGGATTGGCGGCGCGGTTGGGTTCGGGAGGTCGGGATCGGGAAGGAGGCAGGTGGGATGGATTGGCGAATGTTTCTGAGAGGGGGGTGGGGGGGGGGGGGATGTGCAACGGGATCGTGCGAGCGGGATATAATGTGGGAGGATGACGAAAAAACCCAACGAATGTGGGAGGTGGGATGAAAAAACCAGTCTAAAAAAAATCGGGCGAAAGTGGTGGGACGAAAAAAAACCCTCGACGCAGTCCTACCAACTGCTCCATTAGGAGTAGAGAAAACATTCAACACAATTTTTTGAACATTTTTATAGCATGTAAAAACATTTGGAATTAGGAATATTTTTTGACAAATGTGATTTTTTCAAATCGTGAACAGTTTTGAAAAATGCGAATAGAATTTCAAAATTCCAAATAATTTTTAAAAACACAAAAAGAAATTAATTTGTGCCAAAAATAGAGAACAAGAACATTTTTTGACTTCTGAACAATTGTAGAAATGTGCGAACATTTTTAAACTTCACGAATTCTTGTTGTGTTATAGTGGGCCAGCCCAAATTCTTGTTTCTGAGAGTAGCAGGTTATCCCAGTTGGAATTGTAGTATTCTCACTGTGCTAAACTGGTCTAGGGTTCAAAATAGATCGGGATTACAAGTTTAAAGTGCCAATTTCCGGGATTCGAAATTTAAAGTTTGATTTAGCTTTCGTTTACAACTTTAAGGTTTGTTTTGAACTTTTTCCTCTTCGAGCGCATGCTACCTCGCTCACTGTTTGTTTACGATGTGCTATATATGTCTGCCGCCGCCAAAGCCATTGCTAGCTAGAGAAAGGACTCGGATCCCTGCCGAGGTGTCCTTGCTAATGCTGTCCATCTCGTCTCCCAAGGACGCAGCCTCCCATCGGACGGCTGAGATCCACTCTGGCGTGGTAAAGCAATCTCAAACAGATAGATTCCCATGCATGCCGTGATCCTCTCGCAGCAGCGCAGCAGAACTTCTATTGCCTCGCCTCGGACGCCCAACGCACTCTGTCATCGATGTGCGTAAGCTTCTTTTCGTATTGAGTTTTGTAGAATTCCTCAACAGGAACACAATCGCCGAATGATGGACAGTCTCGTGTCATCTACTACCTGAGCTTCAAGTCCACCTCCGTCCATCCACACAACCGCGTGTGACCTGCTCCGCCGAGGATTCACTGACCACGAGACGGAACGGGGCGGTGCAGCCTGCCTTCTCGCCGTCCCCCCAACTCCGGCGCCCCCGCGTGCCTAGTAACCCTAACCACCGAGGTAGACGACGAGTTCTTCCACGCGACGGGCCGGAGCTTATTGGGCCAAAACGGGCCGTAGCTGACGGGCTACCATCCATCACCGGGCTTCACTTTCGCCAGTACGTGCACTCGTGGAGGGCGGGCTACACCGTTAAATTAGTACCGCATCGCGTCGGGAGACGACGCAGGAGCGGTTTATATGCTCGTTTTCCGGCACCGAGGACAACCACCCGGCGAGGGTGGTCAGCAATCTCTCATATTAAACTAAACCGCATATTGGTTGATTGTGGCGATCTTCATGCCAAGCATCGTTGTGGGTCTTCTCTTCTATTCTATTAGGTGGCGGTACAGCTTGAATCTGATAAGCTGACGCCCCTTGCTTGGCATGTTCACTCCGACATGGAGTGATTGGCTTTTTTATTTACTAGCCTATCCCGCGCGGCGACACGGCGCGCGCCTGTTGGTAAGTCGCAACTATGTAGACTATAGTTCAAGTAATAGAGTAATAAATAGTTATTCCCTATCAATTAAAAAATTTAAAGGTGTCAAAAAGGTAAATTTATTGCAGCCATGCAAATGCATGGGCACAAACAAAACGATTAACATTGGCTCACCTCTAATAAGAACTACTTATTAAAACCATATACAGCTCACCCTACATAGTGGGTTGTATTGGAAGATACAAATGTACAGGCATATTTTTGCTGAAATTATTGTTTGTCTTGTGAACTCATTCTGTCAAGTAGCTACTTCCTGACGGGCCATGTTAAATTGCCACTGCTTGGTTTGCGTCCTCCGGTGTGCCGTAATAATCTTTCCTTTGTGAGTTCAAGTGCGTAGTAGTTGTGGTCATTAATAGAAATGTTGTAATCTGCACAAATGCATTCCAGAGCAACTTGAGCAGCCTTTTCTTTGGCTTCATCTTCTGTCTCAGCTGGTTCTCCTTCAAACGTCATTGAAGATTCCCTATGGCTGTCTCGTTGACTTGGTAGACCTAACAGCACACATGCTTGTGCCATGGCTCCATGATGATACCAGTGGGTACAACCCTGTATTTTTAAGCCAGTTGCCAAACTTGGTGCTTCAAGGATTGGGTGCCTTGAAATGTATACTATCAAGTTCTCCTGCTGTATATAAAAATATTAGACACAATATTTCGTTTAGGCACAAGAGAAGAAAGAACATAAAATATTGGATAAGAGTGAGGGCTTACCGAGCTGCTTACATTGGCGCGATTGAAGTTGGGAACTGGGGATGATCTTCTAAGGAGCTTAGTGTTGGGAGCTTGCCTTTCTTCTTGACTTGCTTTCCCATGGAGAATGCTCTCTCATGACGGTAAGCTCCATCCATTGTATTGTGTTTAACTGTATCTGAACATATAGTGGGTACGAAAATGAATGAGGTATGATTGTAGATGAAGTGGTATAGAGCTTTTGCAAATTGTTGCAAGCGATTTTGTGGTTGGTTAGCACCGATGTATGAGATTATTGGATCTTCAGTTTGTGTACGTTAGATATGCAATGGTGTATGTTGTCGCACATAAATGACTAAATTTCTCTCTATGATCTGCAGTTCTGCCTAAATAAGTTTCTCTTTGTGATCTGCAGTTCTGCCTAACCAAATACTACTGCTGGGTTCCACTTCTTAAAAATAAAGTTCACAGTTCCAACATAAAACTTGTCAGGACATCATGCCTTTCTAGAAATGGAAGAGGCAACCTCGATTAACAATCCTCAGGTGCTACTACTTTTTACACCATAAAACTGATTGTGCTTCTTCAAAACGTGCAAGATAGTCCTTCATTTCCTCAATTACTCAGGGAGAAGACATAAAGAAAGCAACCTACCTGAACATCATGGTAATATAAATTTGTCAGACTATAACCAACACCTCAACACTTCATCCTAGTGTAAACTAACAGTGAGTATTTCTAATCAAGCAACCAATTTCAAAAAAAGATGGCAGGGAAAATATGTTCAAAATACTTAGTGATTGGCTTCGGAAAAAAATCTCACTAATTGACTTTCTATCTCAGGTACTCAACCATGTGGTATACTACTATGAGCCACAACTCACGCTACATATTACACAGGTGTAGATCAATCCTAAAGTATTATTGTTGTTTAGATCAAAGGTAAAAATAATTACTTGACAACCCTCTTCTCATAAAAAGCAGTAAAAATCAGAGTATGCACCCTAAAAATCAGAGTGCACGACATCCCTCAAACAGGATTTTCTTGGTATGAAGATCAATTAATCACAGGAAAAACTGACAAGGTGCAAACCTATATATATAAGTACCTCATTTAGTATCCTAAACTCGCAAGGCTCTGCTAATTAGAATGTACATACATGGCCCCAAATTTCAGATGTGACATAAAGAAACTGCAGGGCATGCACCCAAGACTGAAAACTACAGAAAAAACTTCGAAAAAGCCATGAAGAGACATTTTTCAAGTATGGAGTTTTCTCAAAGCAGAAACGAATGGAAGGAACATAGCAAGAGAGAAGCTCCAACGAACATCATTTTGGTTTCTATAGAATGCATTATATTTTGTATCACAAATTCAAGGAATAACTACCCTCTAGTACGCTTGCTCCCTTGTATACATTAGCACAAATACACGTGGGCATGAACAAAAAGTAGCAGAACCACCGGGATTAAATCAATCAAGCTAATGCTGAAAAAAATCAATCAAGCTAGCTGCATTAACGAAAAGTAGAACTTGTCCTCCATTCAGTATATTTTGGTGTATAAATAAAATGCAAAGAGAGCATCGGGGTTGGGCTGAGCATACAGACCTTGCCGCCACTGGAAGCAATGGAGCTGAGCTGCTTTGTGATGCTTGCCGTCCATTTGCTGCTAGAGCCCGAGAGTGAGAAGGGAGGATAGCACATCCAAGAACTGGAGTAGGCAAAACTGATCACCAACAGATAATAAAATTCAGACACTAAAAAAGGTGTATGTATTTTGTGAGAAATGGTATTAGAGCTAGGCAAATACTGAACGACAACTATTCTAATTGGAAGTATTTTGCAAGAAATGGTACTGCACAACGGAAGTCGAACATGCAACTGTCTGCTCTTAGATTTCAACTCATTCTAAACTGCACTTATTCAGCAAAGCATGCAAATAATAGCCTGTATATATAGAGCAACACCACCTCTGTTCTATAACTTCAGTAATAGGGTTCTTCTTTATTCAGAGATGTACATGTGAACTTGTACAATCAACGGAAAATACATGTGGTAGTAGATAGAACTACTGCTCTAATGATCTCTCATAGCTATTGCAATGAAATATATATTTCTTAGAAACTACTAACTGTCTCTGAAAGTAAGGATATGCAACAGCTGGAACGTGCTATGTACAATGGCAGGAACCCACTTGCATGCTACTGCAGTACATGTACTTCCTCTGAAATTAGATGTAGAGCACACTTAATTTGTCACAAACTTCTAATTATCTCTATAAATAAGGATATGCAGCTCCTTGATGTCAATCATGAGCTTGTAGAAGAGCCTCCCATCTCTGTCCTGCAAACACATTAATGGAACAATTAACTGACATGCATGCTAAATTTGCCTCAGAAGAAGATACATGCATGGCTCGAGAGGGACCTGACCTGAAGCCCCCTGCAATGAGTTCTGCAGCAGCCGCTTCTCCTGACACTCTTGGGGAGGACGACCGGAAGCAGCAGGCCTCACAGAGCCCCGTATGGACTTTCTTTTGCTTTATCCATTTATCTGTTTGAAGATTCCATGGAGCATCCTGAAAAGAAAGTCATAGTAAGTTTAACAGATGGTTCTACATGAACAATTGTGCCTAACAACCTTGATGTATTAAATATGCTTGTTGCCTTGTTGTGTAGAGCTCAATTGCCTCCTCATCCATGAAGTTCATACCAATCAAGGGTTAAGGCAGGGTCCATTTTACACTGCATCCTACTTTATTTCCTATGGAGGGTTTCCTGACAGTAAAGTTCTCTTTCAACATATTTCCAAGCTGCAATCATCAGTAGCAGGCTGAGCCTCATTGCATAAGCAGATATATCACAAAAGGAACATGTAAAGAAGAAGAATTGCGCTTGGGATGGAACACGCATATAACCTTTGACACAGTTTTCTGGATAGAAGTGATTTTCTTTTACCTACAGCCGTCCAAACATTATGTCGAACACTTGCTTGGCGTTGGAACAGTCGACTTGCAGAGCAGTGGGCAGCCACGTCCAGAACGATGCTCGATCCATGGCGAGTCCCCCCACATTGAGCTCTAGGGGCAGCAGAACGCCACCGAAAGAGGTGGGAGGGGCATGGTTTCACGGGACTGGCCACGGGTCGTCAGTGCCATCGTCCTCGTCCGACATGTGGAGGTCCACCGGCTGTAGCAGGGAGTGATCTAGGCACGTGCAAGAGACACCGGTGGAAGGTGCAGAGCGTCGGCGACCATGCCGTGAGTCCCATAGCGAGCCGCCGCGCCGTGCAATCAAAGATTGACCGTCATCTCTGTCGCGAGAGCAGCATGTAGCACATCAGGGGAGGTGTAGAAGAGGTTATGACTTAGGAGGAACAGGGGAGGTTGAGGGATCCGCGGTCATGGCAGCTCCTCACCTTGGCACACTCCAGCCGAGGCGGCGTGAGGACCCTCGGGCCGTCGGGGCAGGCGACGCGTGGGGAGCATAGCCACGGCGCGCAGGCTGAAGGGGAAGATGACCGTGCGTGGGTTTCGGGCGATGCGTCCCAGCCCACGCGGAGAGGAAACGGGGGAAAGGAACGGGAGCTCGGCTATGGGGCGGGGAGGAAGGTGAGGCAGAGACCGTGAGGAAGGAGAGTCTATTTATCTTGTTCGGCGGTGCAGCGGTGGCCTTGACATCGACGAGGTCTCTCTCGAAGGCTAGTCATAGTGGGAAGTAACTTAGAGTAGTAACATGCATATGTTACTAGTCTTTGTTACTACCTTTATAGTGGGTAGTAACATAAGTTTAGTGTCATGCACACATTCATTTATTAGGTCGTAGACACATTTTGCATTGGGGTGCGTTATGTTCCAGTAACATATTATGTTACCACAAACACCTCTTTCCTCATTAACTCTTTGCCATGTAAGCACATTTATCTTGGGATGTGTTATGTTACTAGCTAAGTTACTCCCACTATGGCTAGCCGAAGAGCCTAGGGCCAGCGATTCAAGCGGCGACCGACTACAAAAGAAACAAACCACTCAATTGCAATCTAGGAGTAAGAGCCAAACTTTGACCATCTATCCACAACAAAATTGCCAAGCGCATCAGGAAGCTTACCCCGTCAGGTCTCCCAATAAAGCACGTGGCGCCATCTTATTGGGTCGATTTTCACTGATAATAAAAAGTCAAAAAAACAGGATAAATCAAACCTAGTCAGATTTAGTATATTAAGAATAATGCTTTTTTAACCATCAAATAGGTAGAAAAAGAGGAGGAAGAACCCTACAAAGTCAGAGTACACACAACCTCCACTATCGAATAACACATGCACACACACAAAGAAAATAACACCCTCAAAGAGCTACCTACAGCTTCAGATTTGCCGCTGATTGTGGAATCCGACTGCGCCGAACTGTTACAAATGGTGCAATCCAAGGAGGTGGATCGGTCAAGGTATGCTTTTCGTGTTAGTGAGATCAGACGGCTTCTGGCTCACGAAAGGAACATTAGTCTAGCTAAAATTAATAGGCACGCAAATGTGGCAAGTTATACCCTTGCGTCTATAGGTCGCTCGCAACAATGTACTGCCTGCTGGCTTTGTAACTCCCCTATGGAGATAGCTAGCATAGTTGACTTGGATTGTAATCACGATGCTTGATCAATGAAAGTTCCTTTCCCGCAAAAAAAAAAAAAGAGCTACCTACAGCTTTAGAGTGCAAACGAGCTTCAGACACAAACAAACACGACAGGCATCCTGAAAGACGGCACTAACATCGAGGTTGGTGTTTATCCACGCTGTAGTTGTTCTGCCGCTTGGGTTGTTGTCAAACAGATTAGTGTGAACGTCAAGGCGCGTGATCGCTGTCGAGAAAAGCTTTCCACAAAATTGCTAAAGTAGTAGTGCGTGCATGACTTAAAAAAGTTCCTTGTGAAAACCCAAAACACAGAATCAGAACCTTGTGAAAACCCAGAACACAAAAGCTCACACTGGTTGTTTTTGTTCAATACACAAAGATTTGACAAAGTAATCATAATGTGCAGATGAAATTGGCAACACTACAATTCATTTAGAATCTGAAGAGTATATGTACATGCACAAAATATGCTGCGCTGCGGGTTACTCCTACAGAACTATTACCCTGTGATGTGAAGAGAGTCTTGATTTGGTACCAACACGTAACCTTTCAATGCACTAGCAAGATACACCACATATTATGGGCAGTGCACATATTATTTGCTTCCTAAGAATATTCTGTCTGTCACAATGTTCCATTTGTCACCTATTATGCTTTTTTTGCTTTCTAAGAATATTCTGTCACAATGTTCCCGCAAAAAAACAACCTATTACTCTTGTATGATTTGTATGTGTCTCTTCACGGAGGATGTCACTTTAGTTACCACACAAATAGTATGCTTTTTTTTGAAAAAGGAGGATGTACCCCTAGCCTCTGCATCTGGACGATGCATGCGGTCACTTCATTAATTATTCATAAAAACTTTATAAAGTAGTATATTAGTAAGCCTGGAGCCACCATAGTTAGCAACACCTGTTGCTATGATATTACCAAAGAACGCTACATCTCTTAGCTTCAGAAGTTTTTCAAGGCCAGAGATGCCGTGCTCGGGTTCCTGCATGAATGATCAATGGCTCAACTTTCAAAAAGAAAGTTAAGAGAGATAGAGTTGTCAATAACCAATAGCTTGAACACGGCAATGAACCATCCTCGAAGCACACCTTGTCAATGTTCTCCAGGTTGTCACTCTCGGCGCCCCGCCTAAGAAGAAGTCCAATGCCCCGATGATGGGCACGTGTGCACCATAGACCCAAAATCTGGAATTTCCTGTCCTACTCAATGTCTGTGCACAATTCTTACATGGACATCGTCATGTAGGAAAAATTGTGACCGTCCAAACTGTGCAGCCAAGCAAACCTATAATCACCAACCACCACCAATGACGATGCCCCATTTCCGCACGACCAACACCAACCTTGATGTACATCTTGGTTCCTGAGTTACTGAGTGCGAACGGATTACGAAGCTGACCCAGATCGACCGCGTGAGGTAATGTGAAACAGGATTAAACCCATGCATCAAACATTGTTTAATCTCTAGAGATCTACCATCAAAGGCACATTTGTGTCGGTGTCGAGCAATCTAATGATTTACATCAACGTGGGAAACACAACACACCTACATTGCTGCAACCAATCTGATCTACAACATGGCTCGATGACCTGCCTGCGCTGCGACCAGAGCATGTTGCTGAACCGACAAGGACAGTCACACGGAGATGCAGTTCTAAAAAAAGAGTTCGACTACACACAGAAACCCAAAGCCGGCGCCATCTGCCACACGGGATTTGCCCGCCAGCGACCACTGCCGGCAGGCAAGGGAGAGCAAGACTAGCTAAGGACGTTGGGCTCCACCGTTATCGCCCGCCTAGAGCGACTGTGATGCAAGGGGACTTCTAGATTTTCCCTATCATAGTGTTGCCTAGACTATGTAAACTCTCTTGTCACCCTTGGAAGGCAGAGAGTAGTTTACTGCTGCGACACAGTGCTGTAAACTATATTTGCGACATACTAAGCATTATATTCCTGATGTCACCTACTCTCAAACTAGCCTCCCTTAGTTTTTTCCTGCATTGATTTTGCTAAAAGCTGAAGGGCAGGTGCTGAAACTCGGTGCCTTATGAAGACTAATGAAGTAGGGAGAGAACACACTTCACCGGTGGTCGCATATAATGGATGATTAGCTACATGTGATGCGGTTGTTAGGAGACATTTATATCGTCATGAGGAATTGCTGCACAGAATTTCTTCATAAATATGGACGTGTCAAAGCCCAGAAGATCTTATCATCAAATAAGTAGGATCCTTTTTTTTTACAGCTAAATAAGTAGGATCCTTGCCCGCAGAGAGTTTATTTTGGGTGAAACTGGCTACAAATTACAGAGCACCGCATAGATTTCTTTGACTGTCATCTATTCAAGTTAACCATGAACCTTTTCTACAAAAAGCCTTGGAGATGGAACAACCTGTAAGAAAATAATTCAATTATGAATGGTACATAATAAATATGATCATGCAAAAATATAGTTCTGGTTTCTATGGGTTGCACTACACATAATACGACCACATTAAGCACATGAGATCAGTGGCGGAGCTACATTCAAAAGCATGGGCGGGCCAGTCTGAAGAGAGGCCCAAATTTTTGATAATTATGTCCCAGATTTACCTTTAAGCCCAGCATGTTGTAGCAAAACTGGGCGGGCCATGGCCCTTTTTGCTACAACGTAGCTCTACCAGTGCGTGAGATGCAATCTAGGAGTGAATTCACTTGTAAGTTAAATGAATAAACTGACTCTTGTGGTTGAGTTCGGTTGAAAGATCCATAGCAGTAAATAGAACATTTATATCTAAAATATTCATACATTTATCCTGCAGAGAGGCCAACGCAAGATTGGGGCGTCGGAATCATACAACATACATTCTTAAAAAGTTGATCCCCACTACTACCTCCGTCTAGGTGTGAATAAGTCATTCGCGTATTTCTAGGTCATCAATTTGAGCAATTAAATATGTGTTATATGTCATGAAAAGTATATCACTAGATTTTTACATGGATGTAGTTTCTAAATATATATTTTTTGTCACGTATAATACATATTTAGATAGTTAAATTGTCGACCTAGAACTATGCGGATGACTTATTCACCGAGACGGAGGTAGTACTAACAATTCTCTCAACATGCACACTGTCCACATCAGCATGATGCCATGTCAGCATTCCATTTGCAAACACCACATCACCAACCAATCGGCTGATTCAGTTCCCTACACGTTGGTCGTACACAGCCACGTCTTGATTTGGTGCATTGGGATGCCGAGCGGCCAAGCCAGACATGGGCAGTACTACCTTCCTTCACACGTTAATTAATTATAGCCCATGTCTGCCGTCTCGAGAGGCCAGCCGCCGTGCCGCTGTTCAGCTTCTTTGTAGCATCAGTTCCTTCGTCTCCTTAATTAATTATCCTCCTTGCTCTTCGTGCCCTTGATTAATTATCCTCCTGCGCGGCGGTTGGTATTCCAGCGCTCATCCTCTCCGATTAGTTTCCCTGCGCTTTTATCAAGACGACGATCTTCTCCCTTCGAGTTCTGCCATAACAAGGTTAATCTCATCTTCCGTAGAAGTAGATTTTTAGATCAATCCATTCATCTACTCTTTCTTGATTTCTCTTGATTCATGATTATAATGTTTCTTGATTATATTTTGCTACATTGCGGCAACTTGCACCTGATCTGCGAATCGCTCCTACAGAGCCCGCGGGGTCGACAGCGTGGAGCGCATCCACTCGGACTACGGCTGCAGCCGCGCCATCGTCAAGATGATCTGGTCCGTCCAGTTCACGTGTCGCTACAGAGAGTACCGCCCGCACGGCGTTCCTGCATGTTACGGCATGGAGGACCACTTGCGCCCCTTGCTGGTAGCCTGGTACAAGGCCCGCTTCTGCCACGGACCGGCTTCTTCCTCAGCTTCGGCGACTCGAACATTACCAAGCAGGGTGTCATGGGTCGCATCTCCGTTCCCTCGGCTACGGCAAGGATCTGGCCGAGGATGTTGATGAGCAGGCGTTCCTCGGGGCCAACAATGGTGAGTTGTTCCATCTCTGCTGCGTGGGGATAGAGCTGGCCGTGATGACATCGGGCTGATACGTGGTAGAGGCCGAGGCAGAGGCAAAGACGACCTCGTCATTGTTTCCAATAAGGCCATGGTACCTGCTCCAACTTTCGCCTACTTACCGTCGTGAGGTTGTAAGTGCATCTAGTGCACCTTAGTGATTTTGGTGTATTGAAGACTTATAGGTTAAGGGACTAATGTGTTTATGAGTGTACACAGATCTATAAGTCTATGAGGAGTTTGATATTTACAGAGAAAGTCGACCCCTAAAAATGAAGTTCTTCGACTGAAGACTTTGGTATTCTGAAGACTTTCTGAAGACTTTGAAAGTGAAGAAATTGGTGTGACCTTAAAGACTTGGTATTCACTTGAGGAATATGAAGCGTGAATACTTTTGTTTTCGTAGTTTCGTTTTCTCTTTCTTGAGTCATAGGAAACACCGTACTGTTAAAGGAGGTCGAGGAAATACTAAGGAAAAATTTCCATGTGATGCTCAACTCAAAATCCTACATCTACCAATCCCTTCGAGTGAAGCCTTTGGAAATCTCATACAGTTCAGTCAATTTCTTCAATGACAGAGACGAAGTTCTTCTGGTCGCTGAGAAATTTGTTCTGACTGAGGAGTTAGGAATTCCCAGTCTTGAATTGCCTACACAAAGAGGAACATGATAGCCCGAGGAATTTGAGAGTCAAATTTCGACCGTGCTGTGTGCTACGCTACCACCTGTATCAAAATATCTTATCCACATAACGGTCATATCATTGAAGGGCATTTATGTCTTATCATGTCGGGCTGCTCCCTAGGCTATAAATAGCCGCCCCCTACAACCACTGGCTGGTTGGCTGCTCCGAGAGAACTTGACATTTGTCATTTGAGAGCAACCCATCCTCCGAGGACTTTGAGCGAAAATCATCGAGTGAGGAAAAACCCAAAACCAAACCCCTACAAACCCAAAGTGATTGAGCATCACTGAAGAGATTGATCCTGCGTGAATCCGACGCTTGTTACCTTTAAAGACTGTGCTTCTTCCAGACGGTTAGGCGTCATGGTCTAGAGCATCCAAGAGGAATTGTGGATCGCCAAGTGACCAAGTCTGTGAAGGTTTGGAAGTCGCCTGAAGACTTACCACGAGTAATTTGCTGAGGAAGGTACAAGGTACTCCCTTGTTCTGTGTGATTTTGGTTTAACCACCTGAAGTTTTAGTTATGTCGACCGCAGATATGAAGAAAGTGACATGCCCTATCTTTGACGGTCATGATTATCCCAAATGGAAGGCCATGATGAGGAAGCGCCTCATGGCTATGAACAGCGAGCTGTGGACCGTCACTGAGATTGGTCTCACCGATCTATGCAAGAAGGCGGGCGCTGATGACATTTGCAAGTACACTCAACTTGATATCATGGCGAAGGACATCATCTGTTCCTGCCTATCCAGAGATGAATTCAAGCGCATTATGCATCTTTGCAATGCGAAGCTTATCTGGGACCGAATCTCTGACATCTATGAAGGTCATCGAACCCGTCATGATCCTTGGTTTGAGGACTTCAAGAAATCTCTCAAAACGATGACTTTCGAACCAGAATCATCTTCTGCATCATGTCTCATGGCAAAGGGTGACAAGGTAACCGAATGTTCCTCATCCGAGTTTAGTGACGATGAATCTGATAATGATGGATCTGATGATGATATTGAACCTTGTTATACCAAACTTGTTTGCATTGCCACTAAATAACAAATGGCCTTGGAAAAGGTTCAAAATATGCTAGATAAAAGTGATGATATGTTGGGTGAAGAAATGGATCGCACTAAAGCCCTGACTGAAAATCTTCAGAGAATTCAGTCTAGGTTTGACAGCCTTCAAGGTCATCATAACACTCTCTTATCTGATCATGAGAAACTTTCTTATGAATTTCTTCAAAGAAAGCAAGATCTTGAGAAGCTAAGAGTGGTTTATAAGATCTTTCGAAGGAGCGCGATTCATTACTTGCTCAACAAATCAGCGCTTCTCGTGAAGAATTTGTTCCTCCATGCTTAAAGTGCATTGAACGTGTATCGCTAATTCTTCACCAAATGTTCAAATGCTTCAACTGTTACAAATTCTTCACCTACCTCTGCTATCACGAATTCCTCATCTGAGGACATTGCTAGTATCACTGATGATGCAGGGCTGAAGGAATTGTACATGACAGGCATGTACAAAAGCCTCAAAGGGCATCAGACTCTTTGTGATGTGCTTAAAAAGCAGATCCTCAACAGGAACCCTAGGAAAGAGGGTATTGCCTTTGAGAGGGAACTCAATGCTGATGGAACATATTGGAAGCCTGAGCAGTACCCCAAAACCTCATGGGTTGCTGCAAAGGGACCTCCAGTTGATCCATCTAACTTATCTGGCTTTACATGTGAATCTCCTCATTCTTCTGATGAGTCATTTGACTCCAACTATAAATTGTTCAAAAATCAGAATGGTGAAGTATTTGCTAGATATGTTGGCACTAACTGCAGGAACGGTTCTCCTATAAAGAAAATATGGGTTCCCAAGAAGTGCCTTGAAAGTCTTCAGGTGAATGTCATCATGACACCACCTGTGAAGAATAGGAACCCCAGATCAAACTCTTCATATGAACCAAATTCTTCATATGGATCCAAGTCCTCACACGGACCAAATTACTCACGTGGATCAAATTCCTCAAAAGGATCAAATTCCTCATATGTTTATCATCATGCTAACAACTTTGTTTCGCAGGGTAGAGCTAAGGGCCGTGAATATGTGCATTATTCTTCAAACCAATATGTTCATAAGTCCTCGAAGAATTTCTCTGCTTATTCATATGCTTACCCTAACCCCTCTTATGTGAAACGAAATGGATTGGCCTCTATGCCACCATTCTCCTATGGAGCTCGTAGAGTGATGAACTCTTTGCCACCCCTTCAGATGTGGGTGGTGAAGAAAAAGAACTAATCTTTTCTGCAGGGTCAGGTTTCCAGACGAGCTTTAACGTCTGAAGAATTTGCTGGGGACCTGACAACATTTCCTGAAAGGACGCAGGCTAATCATGAAGAAATGAACTTTCATTTCACACGTCCTCATACTGCTATATCTGTTTTACTGCTTGATGAAATTCATCGATGAAATTGATATCATATTCTTCATCGATGAAGTATATGAGATCGTAAGTTGCACTAATTCATCTGCAGGATGATCAACCCAAAGCCAATGAGTGGGTCCTCGATAGTGGATGTACAAATCACATGACCGGTGACAAAATCTATTGATGGATGCTCCTTATCACCGTCACATCTGAAGCATATCATCTTTCTTGACAAAGGCAAAAGTCGTATTGGGTCTAGGTAAGGTTGCGATCTCTAAGGACATACACATGGACAAAGTCATGCTTGTTGAGTCCTTAGGATACAACCTCATGTCGATCTCAATGCTTTGTGATCTTGATATGGTTGTTGTCTTTGGCAAGTATCGTTGTGTTGTGATTATGGAAGTGACAATACCAAAGTCTTCAAGGCTTTAGGAGAGGAGACTTGTATATTGTTGATTTCTCTACAGACCACAACCAGCCGTGTGCCTACTTGCAAAAGCTTCGAAGGCTGGCTATGGCATCGACGACTTGGTCACGCAGGCATGAGGAATTTGCACACGCTTGCGAAGAAGAAGCATGTCATTGGCATTGAAAATGTCAAATTCCTCAAGGATCACTTGTGTGGAGCCCGTGAAGCTGGAAAAATGACCAAGGCCAAGCATCCAAAGAAAGACTATCATGACCACTACTCGTCCATTCAATTGCTTCACATGTACCTCTTTGGTCCTAATCATTACTCATCAGTCACTAATGATGCATCTCTATATGGCTTTGTTATTGTTGATGATTACTCTCGTTACACATGGGTACACATTGTTACTTACAAACATGAAGTGCAGGAGGTCTTCAAACGATTTTCCTCGAGGGCTTCAACCAACTTTGGTGTGAAGATCAAGCACATTATGAGTGACAATGGAACTGAGTTCAAGAATTCTGGTCTTGATGACTATCTTGATGAACTTGGTATTACTCATGAGTTATCTGCTCCTTATACTCCTCAGCAAAATGGCGTCGTGGAGCGCAAGAACAGAACTTTTGTTGAAATGGCTCGCACTATGCTTGATGAATACAAAACGCCTCGTCGTTTTTGGATTGATGCAATTGATACCGCGTGCCACATCATCAACAGAGTATATCTTCACAAATTCTTCAAGAAGACTGCCTATGAACTCCTCACTGACAAGAAACCCAATGTGAGTTATTTCAAAGTCTTCGGTGCAAAATGCTGGATTAGAGATCCTTATCGCAATGCTAAATTTGCACCGAAAGCACATGAAGGTTTTATGCTTGGTTATGGAAAGGACTCGTCACCTACAGAGTCTTCAACAATGTTCTTTACAAGATTGTTGAAACTGTAGATGTGCGGTTCGATGAAACTAATGGCTCGCAAAGAGAGCACCTACCTTATGTGATAGATGAACCAGCACCTGAGGAATCTATAAAGTTCAAGGCAACTGAGGATGTAATTCCTACTGAAGATCCGCTGAAGAATTCATTCCAGAACGCGAAGAACGTCGAGCTGATGCGCCTGAAGATAATGCTGAAGAAAATGGTGCTGAAGAAAATGCTGATCAAATTCCTCGATGACAACCAGCTCATCCTCGCGTTGCAAAAGAAGTGCAAGTTGACAAGATCATCGATGACATTGAAGCACCAGGTCCTCTCACACGCTCATAAGCTTCACATTTATCTAACTTTTGTGGGTACTATGCTTTTGTCTCTATCACAGAGCCCACTAAGGTAGATGAAGCATTTCTGGAGCCTGAGTGGATTCAGGCCATGCAAGAAGAATTACATCAGTTCGAGCTCAACAACGTCTGGGAACTGGTCAAACGCCTGCACCTGCAAGCATAATATCATTGGCACAAAGTGGATCTACCGCAACAAGCAAGATGAAAATGGCCTTGTGGTGAGGAATAAGGCACGACTTGTAGCTCAAGGCTACACACAGGTTGAAGGAATTGATTTCGATAAAACTTTTGCACCTGTTGCTAGACTTGAGGCTATTCGCATATTACTTGCTTATGCTAACCATCATAATATCACTTTATATCAAATGGATGTGAAAAGTGCATTCCTCAATGGTAAGCTTGAGGAAGAAGTATATGTTGCTCAACCCCCAGGTTTTGAAGATCCAAAGAATCCCGACAAAGTCTTCAGACTCAATAAGGCCCTCTACGACCTCAAGCAGGCCCCTCGGGCGTGGTATGATACTTTGAAGGAATTCTTCGTGAAGAATGGCTTCACACCCGGTTCAATCGACCCTACTCTCTTTACTAAATCATATGATGGTGAATTGTTTGTGTGCCAAATATACGTTGATGATATTATCTTTGGCTGTACTGACCAACGTTATAGTGATGAATTTGCCTATATGATGAGTGAAGAATATCAAATGTCTATAATGGGAGAGTTGAAATTCTTTTTAGGTCTTCAAATTCGTCAACAACACAATGGCATATTCATATCTCAGGAGAAATACCTCAAAGATGTTCGAAGAAATTCGCATGCAAGATTGCAAAGGCGCAAAATTCCTTTGCCCACAAATGGCCATCTATGCAATCGATGAAAATGGTATTGACTTGATCACAAGGTATACCGCTCCATGATTGTCTCTTTATTGTACTTATTTGCATCTAGGCCAGATATAATGCTTAGTGTTTGCATGTGTGCCCGATTTCAAGCTACACCGAAGGAATCACACCATAAGGCTGTGAAGCATATTCTTCGATATGTAGCTCACACACCAACACTAGGATTATGGTACCCCAAGGGCTCAACTTTTGATCTCATTGGATATTCTGACTCTGACTATGCTGGTGATCGTGTGGACCGCAAGTCAACATCTGGTACTTGTCATTTCTGACGATCTTTGGTTTGTTGGTCCTCGAAGAAACAGAACTGCGATCACCGCTCATCGGGAAGCTGAGTACATTGCTGCTGGCTCTTGCTGTGCTCAATTACTGTGGATGAAGCAAACTCTCAAGGACTACGGCATCAACGTGAAGAATGTGTCTCTCTACTGTGACAATGAGAGTGCCATCAAGATTGCTCACAACCCAGTTCAGCACTCGAAGACAAAGTACATTCAGATTCGTCATCATTTTCTTCGCGATCATGTGTTGAAGGGCGACATCTTTATTGATCATGTGAAGACTGAAGAACAGCTAGCCGCTATCTTCATAAAGCCATGAGAAGAGATTTAGCAAGTTGCGGTGTGAGCTAAACATCTTAGAATCTTCGAATGTTCTTTGAAAAGGACACACATCCTGACATTTATGCAAAATTGATGACTTGGATGTGCAACACATGAATAAACGTTTTTCTTCAATCAATGAAGAATAACACTCTAAGTATGAAGAAATTAATGAAGAATTTGATTCTTAGAACCCTACGACAATTGTACGCGGTGTCTGAAATCATCATTCTTATACGGTGGGTCACGCCACTACCAAAGTTGAAAATCTTCAATTTGAGTTTTTCCTCAGTTTTGAAATTCTTCAGTTTTTCAAATTCTTCAACCTTGCAAAATCTTCACTGTTTTCGTCGTTTTTCTTATGGCTATTTCTTCAAGTTGCATTTTCTGCTAAGTGAATGTGATCGGACCCTTCCCCCTCTATGCTATACTCAACCCAATCTATTCACAAATTCTTCAAACAAATTCTTTATGTGCGTTCTATTTGAAACTCGTTCAAAATCTTCACTGTGTCCTTGTCAGCTGAAGAAATTGCGAACGGAACTTTTAACTTATCTTATCCAAATTTTCGGTTTTGCCGCTCAATCCGTTCCGCATCCCACGATAAACTTATCTATTCACCCACGATCTAACACGATCTCCACTTTTCAGTACGTGGGTGACACATGTCAAGCGAATGAGAAGGGTCAGGGGCACGTTCGTCCAAAATCTTCGGGCGAACAGTTTTTCACCGTGGCTATATATACACCCTCTCCCCTTCCTCACTTCCTTTACTCCGCTCGACCGCTCTCTCTCTCTTGCTCGAGCTTCTCAAACCCTAGCGCCGCCGCTACTCCATCGTCGCCGGTGAGGAAGAGCTTCACTGCCTCGACCTCGTCGCCGTTGTACTCACGCCGATCATGAAATCTTCACTCCGCCGCCGCCGTAGCTGTCTCCCTCCGCCGAGTTAGGGCGTGGGAGATCTGAACTGATGAACTTCTAATCTACACTTCTCAGTTCGTCATGTTCTTCAGTTCGGGTAATTAAAAGTTACTTTTATTACTCGCTTTGATTCTCAAACCTTCCTGAAAATCTTCAAAGGTGTTTATTCTTCAAATCTTCACACATATGAACACCTCAAACGTAATATGCTCTTGATTCGCTTTCTAAGCAATGATTTTCTTCAAGATTCCTCAATTGTGTGGATCCTCGATCTATACAACTCGAACCTAAGACAAAGATCGCTTAGTGAAATTCTTCAAGGCTCATCTGTCAAATTCCTCAAACTAGTTCTTTTGAAAACCTTCTAAGAACGATATGACCTTTCCAAATTCCTCGCAACTATACTCTGTTCACAGGTACTCATGTCCGCTGCTAAATCACTAGGTTCTCATCAACTTAACTCATTTGCAGCGTTCCTGAAAGAAAAGTTGCATACTTCTTCAGAGAATTCGATTGTTCAAATTCCTCAGCTGAAGAATATGGCAGAAGGAAAGAAGCCACAGAAAGGAGGAAAAAGGCCTGAGGTCATGACGGCTTTTGAAATACCTGAGGACATATATGCTGACTATTGCACACCAGATGAAGCCAAGTTTGGCAAGGAAAACAAAAATCAGCGCAAGGTGCGCATTCAGAGGATTGAAAGGAGATGGGCAAGGGAATGGATGGAGTACAGGTATGTCACTCCAAAGTACATGAAGAAATTCAGACCGAATCCTCCATGCCCAAGAGCTCCATTGGCACTGCCAAGAAGTCGACCCCACCAGATCAAGCGTGGTGAAGACTTTCCTAAAGAATGGGCCAAGCGCCAAGCCAAGTTGGCAAGACAAGCCAAAGAAGCGGTGAGGAAATTCAATGAAGACTCACATCGCTGCTGCCATCGAGGCCCCCGCAAGCCCAGAAAATCAATGGCAAAGAAGCCAGCGACAAGCCAAGTGTTTCACCAACAAGTGCCCTCACGGCCAAAATCACAAGAATGCCCTCACGGCCAGAATCTTCAATGCCCTCACGGCCAGTTCCTCATGCTACTCCTGCTCCTCTCAAATCCTCAGCAGCTCCTCCAAAGTCCTCAGCAGCTCCTCCAAAGTCCTCAGCACCTGTGCATCTGGCCACGTGCCAAAGGACTGCAAGCATCTCTATTTCCTCTAGTGTCTCAGCAAGTTCCTCAGCTGCACCAAATTCTTCATCAGGCCCCACTCTGCTGAAGAAAAAGGCAACTGCTAGACGAGGTCCTCGGCCAAGTCCAAAGAAGAAACAGCTTGCCTTCCAAGTGCCATCTGACGATGAAGCTGATGATGATGAACTTGCAGAAATCATCAGAGACCGACAAGTTAGGGCCGCTAGAGCCAAAGGCACACCTGTGCCACTGCTTTTGGATCCAAGGGCGATCCTTGAATACATTGATCTATGGCACAAGGATCCAGAGACACTTATGCCTGATTTTCATTTGACTCCTGGACAAAGTCACATGCTGACCCATTTCATCTCTGAAGAGAAATGGAAATTTGAGAAGGCAAGGCAGATCAAGAAGGCTCAGTTCAGGAAAGAGAAGTTCCTGAGGAAAAACGTTGTCAGAATGACAACTGAGGAACTCCTCAAGATCCAGTCTGAAATCAAAGCCCTCAGTGATGACTTTGATGCCTATTATGCTGATTGGCAAGGAGCCAAAGTCAGATTTGTCAATCTGACAAAGAAGTTCACAAATGTTGCAGCCCCAACGCAATAAGAAATTCCTCAGGCTGGAGCCTCTGCTCAGCCTACTGAAGAACATGCCAGCACCGCTGATGATTTTCAGCCCGCTGAAGACAATGCTAGTTCCAGGGCTGATGACCCCATTCCAGCCGCTGAAGAAATTGCCAGGGCATCCACTAGTGGTGCGCCTGAGGAAATTCAAACAGATTCCTCAGCTCCTCCTGCGCCTACACCAACTCCTATCCTTCCATCTGCATCAGATGTGAAGAAGACCAAGGCTGCAGAGCGAGCTGCAGTGAAGAAAAGGAAAGTATCAGCTACGTCAAATTCTTCGGCCCCAAAGAAAATGAAGCCAATGACCAGCTCATTTGAAAATCCAATTGATGCTATTCCGATTTCCTCCATGCCATCAAAGGACCTTGTTCCTTTTGGTGAAGAATATGAGATCCCAAGCGGATCTGATGAAGAAAATCATTCTGCTGCTTCGTCAGAGCAGATTGATGAAGAAATTGAAGTGGATGCAATCCCTTCAACACCAATCATTTCCTCGCCTATGCCTCAGTTCACAGCTGAAGAGGCTCGTGTTGATGAAATTGAAGACGAAGACGTGGATATTGGATGCACCACGCCTGTAATGAATGATGACTTTTGGGAAAGTCAGCATCCCAATTCTCCACTCTTCACCCCAATCCAACAAATTCCTCGGTCCCTGCACCAACGGTTCAAATGGGCTCAAGAAACTCATCCCACCTCGTCTGCATGAAGAAATTCCAGCCACTAGTGTTTGAAGAACCTCTTCTGCTGATCCTTTGAACACGCAGACCGCATATGAAGAGGAACCAGAAAATCCTCAGCCTGAAGAACCTGAGATTGTGATTCCTGAGGTAGTGATGCAACTCACTGACACTCCACTGCCAAAGCCAAAGAATCCATTCTCAACGAAGCAAAAGTTCATGGCTGAAGATTTCTTCGGCGAGCATGTATTCTTCACTGACTACAACCCATATGACTCTGCTCGCATAAGGAAGAGGCGTTTCTGGACTGCTAGTCAAACCAACTTCTATTCCTCTGTGCTATTCAACAAAGACAAAGTCTTCGATCATGCACATATTCCTCACGTGGACATGGAATCTCTGTCTGGCTTCGAGCCAGTCCTCAGTGTTCTTCACGATGCTGGATTGCTGAATTTCTGCACTAACATCTGTGATTGGAATGAAGAACTCATTCTTCAATTCTGTGCGACGCTGCACATCACCGGAGATTCTGAAGATGTGAACTCATGGGTACTGGACTGGACGACGGAAAATACTCACTACAAGGCACCAGCAACTGAATTGCTTCGTGCCCTCCCACTCAGTCCTCCCCTAGATGGTGCTCGTTGCATCTACAGCGAACCTGAGATTACAAATCACTACATGCAAGTTCTGATGAAGACTTTGAAGCCAGGGCAGGCCCCACGAACCAAATTCCTCGTCAAGGAATTACTGGTATGTGCCTCGGACTATCTATCGCATTCGACGAAGACAATGAGTCCTATCAAAGGCCACGACTCAAATGATGAAGAAGTCGTTGGCATCATGAAGAATATGCTTTTCAATATCATTCATGGCGTTCCCATCAACTTCCATGATTTCTTCATGAGGACTCTGGCAAACATTGCTATGTCACCTTTTGAACTGAAACCTTATGCACCATGGATTATGAGGTTCATAAGGACAATGTCTTCACTCAATTACAAGGCTGATACTCTGAACCACTGCAGCTACTTGCCTTCAATTGAAGTCCTCAAACGGACATTTTCCTCAGCTGATGACAAAGGCAAGGCAACTGCTGTGATAGATGAAGGCATTCGTCCATTGGATGGTCAATTTCGCAAGGCTGCATCCTACTCCACCAATGATGACTCTGCCACACATGACTCTACCGCCAACATCTCGCCAAGCAAAATCCTCAAGCCACAAAGACCTGTGGTGATGACTGATCGTGAGTTACTCCTCAGTCTTCATCAGAAGGTTGATCGCAATCATAAATGGGTCAAGCGTCAGTTTGGTTCAATTCTTCACAACATGACCTCAACACACAATGCAGTGAAGAAAAACCAATACTACCTCCATGAAACCTTCAACCGTACCTGGGATGTTCTATCTCATCTCTACAGCGTAGAAGATCTGAAGAACATGGGTCTCAAAGAAGAATTTGACTGGTCTGCACCTCCACCGAATAAATTCAAGAAGGTCAAGGTTCCTTCCTTGATGGACAGCTCCTATTCTTCATCACGCGACACTGATGAACATGAAGACTTGGACGACATTGCGGTAGGCCCTACTACGACAACCGACCCTGACAACGCTGGCGCTCCTCCATCAACTTGATATTCTTCAGGGGTGTTAGTCCTCAGTTTCGATCCTTTTGGTCATTCGATGACAAAGGGGGAGAAATTTGAGTTAGTCTTCAAGTGGGTCTATTATATGGGCGTTTTTTTTGCTAAGTTACAACTCTCGTTCTTCTGAAACTTTTATTGGATCGAGTTGTAATCTTAAACCCGATGGTGCTCTGATACTTTTGATGTGTTCCTCTGCATGCTTATTCTTCGTTACATGTTAATACACGCATGCTGAATTACATCAGTCACCATATTTCATCATGCATTTCAAATTCTTCACATTATATGTCAAATGCATGTATGAATTACAAGATATAGGGGGAGATCTCCATGATTCAACTCTTCAAATGTGCAATGCCTCAGAAGCAAATTCCTCATTATGCACATCTTCAGGGGGAGTTCTTCTATATCTTGCAATCAAATTCCTCAATATCAGTATTTACACTTCATATATTTATCCCCGTTGAAAACTTAACCTATATTGTCATCAATCACCAAAAGGGGAGATTGTAAGTGCATCTAGTGCCCTTAGTGATTTTGGTGTATTGAAGACTTATAGGTTAAGGGACTAATGTGTTTATGAGTGTACACAGGTCTATAAGTCTATGAGGAGTTTGATATTTACAGAGAAAGTTGACCCTAAAAATGAAGTTCTTCGATCAAGACTTTGGTATTCTCAAGACTTTCAAGACTTTGAAAGTGAAGAAATTGGTGTGACCTTGAAGACTTGGTATTCACTTGAGGAACATGAAGCGTGAAGACATTTGTTTTCGTAGTTTCGCTTTCTCTTTCTTGAGTCATAGGAAACACCGTACTGTTAAAGGGGGTCGAGGAAATACTAAGGAAAAATTTCCATGTGATGCTCAACTCAAAATCCTACACCTACCAATCCCTTCGAGTGAAGCCTTTGAAATCTCATACAGTTCAGTCAATTTCTTCATGGATGAGACGAAGTTCTTCCGTCACTGAGGAATTTGTTCTGACTGAGGAGTTAGGAATTCCCCAGTGCGAATTGCCTACACAGTGAGGAACTTGATAGCTCTAAGAAATTTGAGAGTCAAATTTCCGACCGTTGTTGTGCTACGCGCCAGTTGTACCAAAATATCTTATCCACATAACGGTCATATCATTGAAGGGCATTTATGTCTTATCATGTCGGGCTGCTCCCTAGGCTATAAATAGCCGCCCCCTACAACCACTGGCTGGTTGGCTGCTCCGAGAGAACTTGACACTTGTCATTTGAGAGCAACCCATCCTCCGAGGACTTTGAGCGAAAATCATCGAGTGAGGAAAAACCCAAAACCAAACCCCTACAAACCCAAAGTGATTGAGCATCGCTGAAGAGATTGATCCTGCGTGGATCCGACGCTTGTTACCTTTGAAGACTGTGCTTCTTCCAGACGGTTAGTCGTCATGGTCTAGAGCATCCAAGAGGAATTGTGGATCGCCGAGTGACCAAGTCTGTGAAGGTTTGGAAGTCGCCTGAAGACTTACCACGAGTGATTGGACGAGGTCTGTGTGACCTTAGTTCAAGGAGAATACGGTGAGGACTTGGTGTCCTGAGTTGCGTGCTCAGCGATCGGGTGTCCGGACTGTGTGTCCTCGAGTTTAAATACTCACCCGCTCCAACCAGACGTATAACCGAGCCAGCAGTTGGAACTGGTCTACCAAATCATTGTCTTCACCAACCTTATCGGTTCTATTTCCTCAACTCTTTCATTTCCTCATTCTTGTGTTGAGTGTTTGTTCATATCTGTGTTTGAAGACTTTGATCAAGACTTTCCCAATTTCCCAGTTCAATTTCTTCACTGTTTGTCTTCATCTTGTGTTATCCTGTGTTTACGCTTTACATGACTGTGATTGTCTTCATTTCATCATGATGACCATGCCTGCATTCTGTTATGCTTACTTCTGAGTACTTATTCCGCTGCAAGTAGTTCTTCGCTTAGGAATTTCCTCACCAACAAATTCCTCAATGATTTAATTTATAAAATCGCCTATTCACCCCCCCTCCAATGATATAACGCACTTTCAGAGGTCACTAAGCAATTAGTAATAGGAAAAGCACTCTTCAGAAACACATGGCACACAGTGATTTTTCAAAGTTATCCCATGGAGGCCTATGTATGCACTGACCAAGTTAAGATTTTCATATTGTTTTATTCTCTCGAAGCACTGCAATCAAAATTGAATTGATCATAGTAAAAAATTATTTGGTTCTGATTTTCAACTATTGTTGCAGCTCAATTGTCATAAACAATTTTCTATATGGTCTCGCTTGAAATCCAATAAAAAAATTATGCTCTTCCACTTTTCATAGAATCTATCATATGGATTGAATTGATTCCTTTTTTTGCATGTCTCTGCGTAATTGTCATCTCAACGGGATATATCATTTTTGGCAGATCTCAGTTCAAATCCAATGTGCCTAGATCATTGGTAAAATATAAACAGCGGTAGTAATTACATCTTCTGCATGTATCTATGATTTTTTTAAGACATAATATAATATACTGAGCATTTAGTTTACATGTACTCAAATTCCCTTTAGTTTATTTGTATAGGTGATGAGCTTCTTATTTTGTTACTATCTTCCTCTGATTTTCTCTCTGTATATTATCATGTAAAATATTTCTATTTATGTCAGACTTTCAAACTATTATATTTTTGTTATCCCTATTGTTTTATTATCTGTCTGCATATTTTTCTTTCCAATTTGCATTTTTGCTGATAATCTATATCTATTATATAATGAGATGAATGATATATATTATTAATCCAAATATTGATATTTGTACAACCAAATCTCATTGAAATATATTGCATCAGGTCCCGCCGCAACGCGCGGGGCATCATCTAGTTTCCTAACGAATGCTCCTTGTGTCAAATTGTCGCTCCTTCACACAGAGGCAAGCGACCTAGTGATCAAGATGGGCCAGCCCAACTACGAGATATGGTGCGCTACAGTGTCCGGTTTTGGGAACCATCTGGAATGTTTCCTCACCGGTTTTGGGAACCTTCTGGATGGTTCCTAACCGGGTTTTCACTAGGTTTTCTTCTGTTTCTTTTTTCTTTTATCTGTTTCTTTTTTTTCAGTTTCTTTATTTCATTTTCAATTCCTTTTTTCTTCCTTTTTTATTTCCTTTTTGTTTTTCAGAATTTCAAATTCTTTTCTAAATTTTGAAAAATGTTCAGAATTACAAAAAATATTCTTTGTTAGTAATTTTTGTTCACAAATCCAAAAAATATTCGCATATTACAAAAATGTTCACTTTCCAAAAATATCATGTTTTTAAGTTTTGTTTGGGACTTTCCAAAAATCTTCCCATTTCAATTTTTTTTCATGTTTTCAAATTTTGTTGGGTGTTTCTATGAATGTTTTCATTTAAAGAATTTTTCAAAATTTTCAAAAATATGTTCATGTTTCAAAAAAATTCGGGAGTTTTAAAAATTGTTTGCAAATTTAAAAATTGTTCATGTTTTCAAGTTTTGATCGGGAGTTTCAAAAAATGTTACCACTGTTCAGAAATGTTCGCGTATCCAAAATTGTTTTGGAATTTGAAAAATGTTCTGGTTTTCCAAAACTAACATTCACCTTTTCTATTTTTGGGGGATTTTTAAAGCGTTCCCATTTCCAAAAATTGTTTGCATTTTTTGAAATATTTGAGTTTTTTCATTTTTCATTCAAATTTTCTAAAAGTGTTCGTTGTTTCATACGGCCTTCACATTTTTTTTCTCAAAATAACGTTTTGCGTACAATTCTTTTAAAAGTTCGAATAGATGCTCGGTTTGATTCTTAATACTTTGTGCTGCATTATAAAGCAGGTGGCTTTTTAGCTCAACTGACTAGCTGTACTTCTTTGAAGCGCCTGGTTTCCGGTTTGAACCATGCTTAGCGCAGTCATTTTTTCGAGCGCTGTATTTTCCGTTCATCGCTAGCTGTGTGTTCTCTCGACATTCTGCGAGCGCTGTATTGCCGGATCCCATTTTTTTTCGAGCGGTGCATTGTCAGATCCTATTTTTTTAGCGCCGTATTTTCGGTTCGTCACTAGCCTGTGCGTTTGCTCACATTCTGCCACAGAGAGCGGCAGATAGGATCTCCTTGGGGCGTCGGCCTCGCATCGGCGCTAGGCTGAGCCGGCTTTCGTAATTTGGGGGCATGGTGCTAAAAACAACATGGGGCCCAAGAATTTGGAAATTACTTAGGGCATCTCGAACGCGGACCCTCAAATTGTCTGCATCCGTTCGGACTGCGCTGTTCAGATGTGTCTTGCCATTTAACATGGTTCTGTATATGTCCGCGTACCGGTACAAACGTCCTTCTTCCACAAACTGAAAGCAAACCGAGAGGGAGGACATTGCGAGTGTCTGGACCGCTGCCACGCATGCGCCCGACAATGCTAACCCACCCAAAACCCTCTCCTTGGTCGGCGCCCTTCCGACCCGAACAATTCGGCGCCGCACTAATGCCACCCAGAGCGAACACGACCTCTCACTGGAGCCGGCATTGAAATTGTGTGCCGGCTGAGACGCCGCCCGTTGCACGCGTCTTCACTCCACATTGAAATGACGTCAGCTCATCCGCCTACCTCCATTAAACCAGCGGGTGTGCTGGAAAACCTACTCCGACACCACGAGCGCCACACATCCATTCGTATGTCGGCTGGAATTAAACACCATGTATGTTCCGCTCTCTATTTAAACGCGGCTAGAATTAAACACCCTGTATGTTCCGCTCTCTATTTAAACGCAGCTAGGCATCAGGCAGCAGCTGCACCACACCTCCACTCTCATCTCCTCTTTGCAGCACCCACACCATGGACTTCAGCTCCATAGCCCTATGGGCGGCCTCTGCAGCAAACAGAAGAAGGAACTCTCTGGCATGGTAGACGGTTGGGTGTCCCAACGAGCCAGCCATACTGGCCGCTGGCTTGACGGCAAGTTCTCCGGAGCAGGAGCAGACACCACTGCCATCGCTAGGCCGTCCTCACCCGTCCAAGCTGGCCAACGCCGCCGCACACCAAATCGTCCACGAGAGATGATGGCAATGCATCCATCAGTCGGATAAAGAAGCCATGTTCGTGGAGGAATTTGACTGGGGCACCAAGGATGACGCCGCCAACTCCGCATCGGCCAAGCACTGCCGACGAAGGCGACATTGTCCACGGCTGCATCCAACTACGAGGAAAAGTAGACCATGGGAGGCCGCCGCCGCTTGGGTTGCTGGAAGACCACCGCCGCTGCCTCGTCGGGTTACAGCCGGTCACTTGCCCACTTCACGGCGGCGTAGGCCACGACGACGGTCTTCTCCTGCCCAGGAACCAACCACTCATCCGTCTTCGCAGTGGTGGTGGCTATCCTTTCCCTACCATTGAAGCATTTAGCTCCGAGGCTCATGGCGGTCCGATGGGCTTGCAGCCGGATATAGAGAAGACATGTCGTGGGAAACGGGGTCCGTCGCGGCCGGCGATAGAGTAGGTTAAAATAGAATAGCATAGGCCCCCATAGAATGCTATAGTTTAGTCGAAATATGTGTGAAATGTAAATGTTTTCGTCGGCTTTACATAAAAATCATTCAATTTGCATGAATTTCATCCGGTTTGTTAAAATCCATTTTGAAATGTATAGGACTAAGGTTGGATAGCCGGCTCCCGCATCAGCGTCCACGGACTGGTCCCTGCGAGTCGCGGACGGATGCGGTGTCCGGTTTGGGGTCAGCGTTGGAGATGCCCTTATAATACAACTCAAACAATTCTTACCTAATGATATAGCTTTAAATTTATGTTATTTCCTACTCCCTAGTACAAAGTTAGTACGAAGTTGAGTCACTTATTTTGGGACGGAGGGAGTACCATATTTAGAAATATATCAAATATCAATGTTTAAAGACTAAATGTGTGGCCAAAGCAATAAACTGGCCTCATGTTCCACCCAAAAGTGCCATATGTCTAGTGTTTCTCGAAATGGAGTTCTCAATTGTATCTTCATAATTAATCTTCTTCAAGACATCATTTTCATGTGTATTCGAACTACATGAATGATAGGCTTTTCTAGATAGTAGAACAGACAAACCTTGATTTTGAATGAGAAAAATCTTGAAATCCTTGGATTTGTGACAACTTCCACAACTAGGCAACTATCTTCCCTCAAACAATTTAACTACGGGGCAAAGATTTAAAAAATAAAATTTCGTAAACTAATGCACATGTACAGAGAATGTGAAAACAACAAAAGCAAAATTTACCATGATGAACTGATGAGAGAATTATAATTATTCAATGATGCGTATACACGATAGCATAATTATTCAATATAAATCTAAATTACTAAGTAAAAAGGACTTGCAATTTGTACCCGAAAAAGGAGCGCTAGGGCTAGGACACATACTGCTTCAGTGCTTATGGAGCTGCTCGGCGGTGTCGGACGGCACTGCGTGTACGCGCCATGCAGTTCTCTTGCGATCATGCCTGCTGCCACAACTTGCAAATCTGCTCACCGAGCTGATTGTTGATTCATCGAGCGTTCTGGTTTTTTTTTTCGAAAAAGGGGTTTTATCCCAGCCTCTGCATCAGAAAGATGCATACGGCTCATATTATTAAAAATAATCCAGTAATAAAGTCTTCAAGTCTCAAAGAAAGAAATAAAACAAAACGCTCATAAGAGCCAGATCGAAAGCCACAACCGGCTGGCAAATAAAATAGGAGCACTACATGTCTATCCTATTACATGACCGCCATCCAAGTTGGTTGAAAATAACCCGAGCTACCATCTCCTATCGGGTAGACGTAGTAGCCAAACGCCCCCTGGCCTCCGTTGGTAGCGACCAAATACGGATCAAAGCTGTTGCCCTGAAGATAACCTGCAAAAGTGAATGTTCGTTGATCTGTTAAAAACCAAATCATTTCTGCAGTTTCAGACTGCCCATAATAAGGCACAAACTCCAACACGAATGTGCCTCGCTAAATATGAGTCAACCCCATCAAGCCACGTTCCAAATAACATGTTGATGGATGTGGGCGGATTAATATTAAAAACAATATGAATCGAACGTCAAAGAATCTTAGCCAGCGGACAATCTAGAAAGAGGTGTTTGATAGTTTCGTTGTGGTCACAAAAACTACACCTAGCAGAACCCATCCAATTGCGTTTTGCCAGGTTATCCTTCGTTAAAATGACTTGTTTATGCACGAACCATATAAACACTTTGATTCGCAAAGGTACCTTTACTTTCCAAACGTGCTTTGATGAGGGAATGACACTAGAGTTTATGACATCCAGATACATTGATTTGACCGAGAACACGCTGTCCTTAGTCAGTTCTCAATACAACCGATCTGGCTGTTGAGACAGCTGGACATCCATCAGCCGTCTTACAAGATGAAGCCAGGCCTCCCAACGATTGCCAACTAGCGTCCTCCGAAAACTAATATTGAGGGGAGTGAATTGTAAAACGTTTGCAACGTAAGCTTCTCGACGTTGAACAACGTTGTACAGAGTAGGATATTGAAGTGCAAGGGGCGTCTCCCCAAGCCACGTATCCTCCCAGAACCTCGTATTAGCTCCATTTCCGACTAAGAACCTTGTCCTGTTGAAAAAGAATGGCTTGACTCTCATCAACCCTTTCCAAAAAAGGTGAGTCAGTCGGTCTTACCGTCACCTGTGCCAAGGTTTTAGAGTGAAGATAATTATTTCGCAAAATCTGAGCCCAAGTAGCCTCCGTCTCGGACGAGAGTTTGAATAGCCACTTGCTGAGGAGGCATCTGTTCTTGACTTCCAGATTTTCATTGCCTAGACCCCCTTGGTCCTTCGGCCTACAGATGATGTCCCATTTTGCAAGCCTACACTTTCGTTTAAGCTCATCATTCTGCCAAAAGAATCGAGATCGATAAAAGTCTAACCTCTTCCTGACCCCCACCGGGACCTCAAAAAAGGATAGGAGAAACATAGGCATACTGGTTAGGACCGAATTAATCAAAATTAATCACCCTTCATATGACATGAGCTTCCCTTTCCAGCAGCTCAGTTTCTTTTCAAAACGATCCTCGATGCACTTCCACTCCTTGTTAGTCAGCTTACGACGATGAATGGGTATACCTAAGTACGTGAACGGTAACGAACCCAATTCACATCCGAACAATTGCTTATACGCTTCCTGGTCATCATTAGCTCTTCCAAAACAGAACAATTCGCTTTTGTGGAAGTTAATTTTGGGCCCGGACAATTGTTCAAATAAACATAACACAAGGTTCATGTTTCTTGCTTTCGCCAAGTCATGCTCCATAAAGATGATAGTATCATCAGCATACTGTAGAATGGATAAACCGCCATCAACTAAGTGTGGAACCAGGCTACCTACCTTCCCCGCATCCTTAACCCGTCCTATTAAAATAGTTAGCATATCAACCACTATGTTGAATAGAATCAGTGACATCGGATCTCCTTGCCTTAACCCTTTGTGTGTCTGGAAATAGTGACCTATATCATCATTCACTTTAATCCCTACACTCCCTTTTTGAGTAAAGGACTCAATCTGGTTTCTCCAGGCCGTGTCAAATCCTTTCATACGCAAAGCTTGTTGAAGGAAGGACCATTTAACTTTATCGTATGCTTTTTTGAAATCCACTTTAAAAACCACACCATCTAGTTTTTTTTTGAGTGAATCTCATGGAGCGTTTGATGCAAGACGACCACCCCTTCAAGGATATTTCTATCTGGCATGAAAGCAGTCTGGGACGGTTGCACAACTGAATGCGCAAGCTGCGTAAGTCTGTTTGTCCCAACCTTGGTGAAGATTTTGAAACTGACATTAAGCAGACATATAGGCCTGAACTGCTCAATGCGAATAGCCTCTGTCTTCTTAGGAAGAAGAGTTATCGTTCCAAAATTCAGCTTGAACAAATGAAGCTGACCATTGAAAAACTCATGAAACATCGGCATCAGGTCTCCCTTAATGAAGTGCCAGCACTTTTTGTAAAACTCCGCAGGAAACCCATCCGGTCCTGGCGCCTTATTGTTTTCTATTTGTGCAATGGCCTCAAACACCTCTTCCTCCGTAAAGGGAGCAGTCAAAATCGCATTCTCGTCCGTCTCAAGTTGAGGAACATCCTCAACCCTTGACTCATCCAAAGACACAAAATTGTCTTCCAAAGGTCCAAACAACTGCTTATAATAGTTGGTAATGTAAACTTTCAGGTTTTCCTGACCAAATATCGTCCCTTCATCTTGTTCTAATTGGAAAATTCTCTTCTTACGATGCTTTCCATTAGCAATCATATGAAAGAATTGGGTGTTATCCTCGCCTTGGACGATTTTACGAACCTTAGCTCTCAACGCCCATTTCAATTCCTCCTCGCGGAGAAGCTCTTTCAGCCGCAACTCGGCCTCCATTTTAGTCTCCAGCTCACTGGTATCTAAGATAGAGGTTTCAGCTTTTAACTCAAGGTTGTGAATAAGCAGGAGGAGTCTTTCCTTCTCCGCCTTATAAATCCCATGCGTATTCTTGGCCCATCCACGAAGGAACCTTCGAAGATGACGAATCTTGCACTGCCACCGCTCAATGGGTGACCTTCCACCCGAGTCTTTAGCCCACTCTCTAGCTAACAACTCGAGGAAGCCCTCTCTTTCAAACCATGCAAGTTCAAACGAGAAAATATTCTTGTTACCCACATAAGTTTGAGCCCCCGAGTCGACCAGTAGCGGTGTGTGATCCGAGATACCTCGTGTCAACGCCTGCACCGTTACCAGGGGAAACTTCTGTTCCCAATCGACACTAGCTAAAACACGGTCAAGCTTCTCAAAAGTTGGAACCGGTAACGAGTTAGCCCAAGTGAATTTCCTACCCGAGAGCTCTATCTCTCTGAGATCCAAGCTTTCAATGATAGTATTGAACATAAACGACCATCTGCCGTCAAAATTGTCATTATTCTTTTCCTCCTTTCTTCAAATAATGTTGAAATCACCACCCACTAAGATGGGTAGCTGCTCGTTACCGCATACACGGACCATATCGGCCAGGAAATTTGGCTTGAGTTCTGGTTGCGCGGCTCCATAGACCGCCACGAAAGCCCAATCAAATCCATCGGCTTTAGTTCTGACCCGAAACTTTACCGCAAACTCGCCCAAAACAACACTCCGAACCTCCAAAGTTTCACACTTAACCCCAAGTAGAACCCCACCGGATCTTCCTCGAGGAGGAGGCAATGCCGACCAAAATCTACCGCCCCGGATAAAGTGCTAAGAAATTGTGGAGTGAAATTGCCTCGTCCAGTCTCCGGCAAAGCAATAAAATCTAAATGATGTTCAAGAGAAGCATCCGCTAGAAACCTTCTTTTAGCCAAGTCTTTAGGACCTCTGCTATTCCAGAAAATGCCTCTCATATTTCGTCATGAAATATTTTAGAGGTACCGATCCTAGCACTTCTACGCACAGCCGACACTGGATAAACCTTCCGTTTCCAGGTCCGTTTAGGTTTAGCGCAAACAACAGAAGGGTCACCACACTCGGGCTCCGCCGCCATCACCAAAGCCCCATCATCATGGTTAGAGGTTTCAGGATAGGCATACTCCTCCTCCTCCTCCGTCTCCGGTAATGTAGGGTCAAGATCGGCACACAAACCATCAAGAGCCCTAACCCCAAGCGCATCAATCTCCGACTCATTCATAGGCTTAATGGCAGCTATGTTACGAATCATTTCTAACGCTCGTTCAGCTTCCAAGTCAAGCATATCATTAACAGACTTAGCAATCTCTAAATCATTATTACCAAGTGATACTCCGAGTTGGTTCGCATTGTGCGCAATCTCATGGTTGGTAAAATGCATAATAGAATTTGATTTATTAACAGACATACCAGTGGAGATCTCGACGTCACGCAGCTTGGCCGCCCTCATAGCGCACCTGAGCTGCATGTCATCCACGTCCGGCTGCTCCTGTAGTCTCCCGCTGACCCGTCTCCCCGCAGAGACAGGATACCGGATCCCGCCGAAAGCGATGACCTCCTCGCGCGAAGCTATGCTAGGGGAAAGGCCTCCTGCCCGTCCCCCAACAGCGGTGACCTGCGACGGGACCACCGGAACATCATCCAGAGACGACGAAAGCGTCCTCGGCCTATCCACGGAAGTCCCGCCGAGACCCGAGACCGGCGATACCAGCAGAGGGCGATCCATGGAGTGCGGCGACGAGACGGCCAGACCACCCGGCCCGCCCTCCAAAGCAGCAATAGGGGAAACGGCGGCCTCCTACACGCACGCTCCTCCGCAAGTCGCGGACCTCAGGGGCGTGAGTGCCGAGCAGATCCTCGGCGCCGACGGCGACAGGGGCTCAGAGGGCCGAGCCTCCTGCCCGTCACCTCCAAACGCGAATACCGGCGGAACCACCTTGACCGAAGCAGAGGGAAAGGTAAGAGAAGAGGGCAGGGCCTCCTGCCCCGCGACTCCTCCTTCCTCAATCTGCTTCATGTCACACAGACGCACCAAAGGGCTCAAAGAATCGTCCCGGTCACACCAAAGCCTAGGCGGAGCCAAGAACGCCCCTAACGAACCAAGCTGAAGAGTGGTAGTCAGAACTGTACCAGTGGACCCAACAGGAACAGAGTCACCAGAATCAGACGGATCCGAAGGCCCCTTGGCCTTATCATCATCACTCTTAGCATTATCATCCTGTTTCCCCGAAGCACCTCCGCCCTCAGAAGTGTCCATGGGATTATCATCCTCAAACTCACTGAAAAGATTAGGATCCTCATACTCAACATCCAATCGATATGTAACGCCAAAGATGTGTCCAAGGCACCACATCTGGCAGAAACTCAATGTTAGCGACACTGACAAGTAGACGTGCCACCCCGTGAGCACGTATGAACTGCATATCCACCTACTCAGTCTTGCCAATCAAAGAACCCAGGCTCCACGTCACCAAGAAGCTGTCCATAGGGGCAGACGGAGCTCCAGAGAAACGAACCCAGATCTAAGTTAACGGCGTGCCCTGTGGCTCCTTCTTTTTCCACTCATCAAACTGCAACACATAACTAGTACCCGTGACCCTGCTCATACCAAACTTGAGGATTCTCAGCTGATCCTCCTTAGACGGGAAATCCACCTTAAAAGAATTATCTGTGAGCTTAAGTAAGGACCACTGAAAATTACCCGGAGCAAGCTCTCTCAACTACTGAATGATCTGTGCTTCGGTCAACGGTCCATGAACCACCTTCACCACACCGGGGAAGGAGGTTTCCACCACGGGAGCCGATGGCTCCACACTGGGAGACTCAAAAAAACATCAACTCCGAACAACACACCCAATATATCTGAACGGACGGTTTGGGCCCCAACATCAGAGGACACTCAGCAGCTGTATGTTTAGGTTTCCGACACAAACTGCATAACTCCGCAGTACATTGAACCAAAAAGTGTCCCGGTTCCCCACAATGGAAACAAGTCAGCTTCTTCTTTTTAGCCGCCCACTTAGACAGCTTGTTACCCTCGGCCTTGTCCGTACCTTGCTCAGAACCAGAATCACCAGTCTGCATGGGCTCCGGCAAAGTGACTGCAGCCAAAGCCTGCACCGTCTCCACCGCCACCTGCGGTAGATCCGATGCACCGTCAGCCACCTCCGTCGCGGTAGCGGTCTTCGTATGCCTTGGCGGGTGGTGCCGCCAGTTCCCGCCCCGACCTCCGCGAAAACGTCCTCGGAAAGCTCGGTTATTAGGGCCAACCGCACCATTGACAAAGTTGCCAGGCGGTCCTTGGAAACCCCGGTTATCATTGCCGTTGTCCACCCAAGCATAGCCACGGCCCCCTCCGGTGGACGAAGAACCCCGGTGCAGACCAGCGCCATATGCATCATATCCATCGTCGCCCCACTGACCACGCGAGGGGTTACGGTCATCTCCCGCGGACGCACCCGTCCCGTGGCAGTTCTTTTCTTTATAACCTACTCTGGTACATGTTCTAGCTATGGGCTGAGACCTCCTCCTCAGCGCCTTCAGCGTCCACGCGCTCCCGCTCCATGGGCTGGCCCAACTGCCAGGCAAGCTATGCACGGAAGGTGCCTCTTCTTCTCTCGATGCGCTCCGTTCGTTCGATTTGCCTCAACCAAAAAAAAGAAACTCGTTCGGCAGTTCACCGCTCGTGCTTGACTCGTCCTCCTTGGACCATTTACCTTTGTCTAGAAAATGGAAAAAATCAAAAAAAAAAAGAATTAATAAAATGTTCACAAAAAATTGAATAATTGAAAAACGTTCATGAATTCAAAAAAAGTCGTGTATTTGAGAAAAAGTTCATTCAATTTTAAAAATATGTTCACAAATTTGAACATTTTCATTGCATTTGAAAGAAAGTTCATCGATTTTGATAAAAGTTCATTGGATTTGAAAATAGTTCACTGAATTTGAAAAAAGTTCACCTAATTTGAAAAAAGTTCATCAATATTTGAAAGAAAAAATCATCGGATTGGAAAAAAGTTCAGCGAAGTTGAAAAAAGTTCGCCAAATTTGAAAAAAGTTCTTCAAATTTGAAAATAATTTCATTAAATTTGAAAAAAGTTTGCCAATTATGGAAGAAGTTCATTGAATTTGTAAACAATAGTTCATCCATTTTTTAGAAAAAAAACATGAAGAAAGAAAATTAATCAAATTTGAAGAAAGAAAATTCGAAGAAAGGGAGAAAGGAAAGATGAAAGAAGAAAGGAGAAAAAGGATGTAAGTTTTCACAATAGGCTAGCCGGTGCGGTGGTTGTTGTGACGTCTCAGGAAACAGTAGCTCACATGTTCAATTCACCCTTGCGCCCCCTTTTAGCATTATATAAAAATAGATGGGCCGGCCCATTAGTAGCGAAGGAGGGGGAGGGGGTGTGCGCCCGTTTGTAGAAACACCTGTATCGGGCGCAGAAGGCGCCAAATAGGATTTGGCGGGCATTTTGCCCTTTTGATCGATTGAACCGATCGGCCGAGTTGGGAACGGAGATTGACTTGTCTAGTGACCAGCTCTAGCTGACCAGGCGCACAAGGTCTAAATTAGGAGCTCTACACTTAATGGATAAACGTTTCAACCACTTGATCGACGAGAGTAAGGTTCGTCACCACGGTCCCGATAGAAGACCGAACAAGGTAGCCCAAAAATGAAAGTTCTACTATACTCTCGTTTGATCGGACCTATGCAAGAATATGGGCCCAAAAATGCAATCGACGGCCCAGGCGCTAGGGGGGAGGTGCCTGGAAAACAGCGGTGGCCACGGCCACCAAGGCTGTATGTTGCCCGTACTGATTCCTGGTAGGAATCGCCTACGATCAACGTCTACCTGGATGGCCTAGTAGGGCCCATTGTTTTGTTTGTTGCACGCTGTCAGTTTGATGTATTATTTTATTTTCTCAGGTCTTTTTTGGTTTTTCAATGTTTTTAGTTTTTTATTCATTTTGCACTTGTTTTCTTATTAGTTTTTATTTCTTTGATAGACTTTGCTTTTCTTTTTTTTCCTACCTTTTTTTCTTTTCTTCTTGTTTCTTTCTAGGTTTATATTGGTTTCTTATTTCAACGAATGTCAAACTTTTTCCCAGTACATAATGTACATTTTATGATACTCATTGGACATTTTTTTTCAAATACATGATGTGCACTTCAAAAAATACATGTTTAGAACACTCTTTCAAATTCACGGTAACATTTTCCCAAATAGTACACGTTGTACTTTTTAGTTGGCAATTATGTTTTTAAACTAAGAAAACATTTTTTAGCATTGTATAAACATTTTAAAATTTCACTGATATTCTTTTGGAAACATCAGATTATTTATTTAAAATGATAAATTTATTTTAAATTGTAAACATTGTTTTACATTATGCAGACATTTTTTTACATTGTATAACATTGTTTTATATTGGTACGAACATTTTTGAAAGGTATCAACATTTTCATTAAACTGTGCTAGCAATTTCATAATGCTAGGTTAAAATTTCTTGAATACATGATTCATAGTTATTTATATACATGTTTTGATGAATATTTTTCCTATAAGTTTTATCTTTTTCATGTACATGAGGAACATTTTTTATACCTGTTTAACATTTTTTCAAATATATGATTAACATTTAAAAATGTTTATTCAACACTTTAAAAAACTAAAATGGAAATTTAAAATGCAAATAAAAAAATAGGAAAGCAAAAGGAAAATAAGAAGATAAAAAGAACATATTAAAAAGGGTAAAAAAATAGAAAGGAAAAGGAAAAAGCGGGCGTGACACAAGCGCTACTGGGCCGACGCATGTATCTGTTGCCTTCAGGCGAGATAATCTACTGCAGGAGTTTCTTCTAAAAAAACAAAACTACTGCAGGAGCTCCTTATTGGGTGCGATTTATTGTAGCATATGGTTCATAGATGTACAAATCAACTGTTTCTTATAACGTGCTTTTTTAAGTTCGCGAAGCTCTTACGAAAAAGTGACATTTTTTGGAAAAGATGAACAAAGTTCAAAATTAATTTTTTTCGAAAACAAGAGCAATTTTTGAAAACATGAACAAAATTATGAAATTATGAACTTTATAAATTTTTCAAATAAATTTTGAATATTATTTAATAAGTGAAAAGGAAAAAAATAACACAAACAATTTTTGTTGATTTGAATACATTTTTTTAATTAGTGAATTGACGTAAAAATAAAAATAAATGGAAAAAAGAGAAAGAAACATACTCCCTCTGTCCTAAAGTGAGTGGCATAGACTTAGTACAACTTTGTACTAAAATTGTACTAAATTTACGACACTTATTTTGGGACGGAGAGGGTAAAAAAGAAAAACAAAGAATTAACAGCAAAAAAATCAGCAAAGAATCCAGAACCGATCAAGAACCATGCAGAAGGTTCCCAAAACCGGGAGGCCGACACGTGTAATAGATCAAGTGGACCGGCCCCATCGCTCGCGCGAATATGATTTGCTGATGGCGACGATGGCATAGGGCAACGGATGGACAATGGGCAGCGGAGATGGGGAAATCATCGTACCACCACACCTGTCGCACCGCCGGTTCTGCTACTGCTATGCTCCAGCGCTGAACACCTAGGTAATCTGACCATCGAGGAGAAGGGGGGGGCGCTTGGCAAAGAGGGGACGATGCTGCCGAGGTTGGGGGAGAGAACCCTTGGGAAAGGGTGCCGCACAAAAAAATCTCTTAGCCCTGCGTTTGTCCTACCGATTCTCGAATTTGGTGTGTATTTTTTCTCCGTCCGTGCAAGAATGTTAACTTGGAACCTTCAGGGTACCCTCGGACCATAGTCAGTTCGACTAAATGAACTAATTTTTTTTAGAGGTGTACGAAGTAAAGTTTCATGTTTTTATTTTTCTCTTGTGTCACCGTCGTTGCCATCTTTGTATAACCTACTCCGTACTACTTCCTTGGTCCGACATATTCGTCATGGAAATGAATATATCTAGACGTATTTTAGTTGTAGATACATCTTTCTTTATCGGTGGGAGGGTATTTGATAGCTAATGAGAAGTTGCGACCTATGGGCAGAGCTTTCTTCAACTTGGATGGAGATGGTGCAATTATATTGGCTCATCGCAGCCTTCTGGTTGTCCCCAACTAGAAGAGAACTGCTCTGCGGTTGTTACGGAACTCGAACCACATCAGTGCAAGATAACCAATGGGTACTAATCACTTCATTCCCGGTGGCTCCTATTCTCAAGCTAACCCTCGCCTTTTTGGATTGGTGCAGGAGGGTGTTGATACTCCATCATCAGTGTTCTATCCGTGAAGCATATGGAGCGAACATTTTCATAGGGGTCACAATTATATGAATGGTTAGCCTACATGATGCGACTGCTTGAAACATTTATGTACAATAAATTTCACAAGATATTTCTGCATGCAAGGTCTTCCTAAATATTGGACGCGTCGTCCAATGACATACAGCGATGAAAACCCATGAAAATTGAGCAGTTTAAATTCCTAGTGGTAAAACTGAGTAGTAGGACATAACTAGTGGCATAAATGATAAAAAACCCATCAAAATTGAACATTACTTTTGACATTTTACTCAATTTTCAATTTTTCAAAAAAGCAAACAAATTTAGAATTTTTTTAATAATTTTACAGTTGCAAACATTTTCGAAATTACATTTCTTTGAAAATATGATATTTTTCGAAAAACAAGAGAAATTTTCAAAACATTAAGAAAATCATGAAATTCTGAAAATTCTAAAATGTTCAAACAAATTTTGAGATGAAAAAATTCTTTAAAAAATAGCACGGACAATTTTGGAATATTTGAATATTTTTTGTAATTTGTGAATTGATGTGAAAAAAATAAATGGAAACAAAAAAAATAAAAAGAAACATATAATAAAGAAAAACTAAATAATAAACAAAAAAAATCAGAAAAGACAACGGTTTCCAAAACCGAGCAGGATCCTTTGCACAAGGTTCCCAAAACCGGGAGGCTCACACGTGTAATACGTCAAGTGGTCTGGCCATCTCGGGGTCCCTCGCGCGCCTGTGCGAAGCTATGGAAATTTCCGCAGTGAGTGGCGAATAGATTTGCGGATTACAACGACGGCATAGGGCTATGGATGGGCAACGGGCAGCAGAAGAGGCTGTGGCAGAGAGAGGACGATGCTACTGAGGTCGGGGAGAGGACGCTTGGGAGAGGAGGATGCCGCACAGTGGGGCGTCGTGCTGCTGTGCCGCCGGCCCTGCTGCTGTTTCGCACAAGAGAGATGAAAAATGACAAGGATTTTCAAGGGGAGGAGAGAACGGCAGAGCAGTTTCAGGAAGCATCAAGTTAAGCGGTGGAGAAAAAATTAAGGAGACCAGACAAAACAAGTTTAGCGGTGAACATCAAGTTAAAGTTCCATGTTTTTATTTTTATCTTCCGTCATCGTTGTTTCCATTTCTCTATAACCTACTCTGAATTTGATTTGATAGCTAATGAGAAGTAGCGACCTGTGGGCAGAGCTTGCTTCTACATGGATGGAGATCGTGCAATTACACGATATCACTGAGTTATCTCTCATCGCAGCCTAGATTGCACAAGCTTTGTGGTTGCCCCCACCTAGAAGATAACCAGAGAGGCAGAGCTAGCATCGGATTAGCCTAGGGCTAAGTACCTTGCATGGTGCATTTTGATGATTTTTTTATATACTTTCTAAGAAGAAATCACAAAGGCCATTGTTCCTAGGCCTAGGGCTATAGCCCTACTTGCCATCGACCTGTCTCCACCCCCTGAAGAGAACTGATCTATGGTTGTTATGAAACTCGGGCCACATCAGTGCAGGAAAACAACTGGATACTAATCATTTCATTCCCGGTGGCTCATATTCTCAAGCTAGCCTCGGCTTTTTGGGTTGGTGCAGGAGGGTGTTGAAACTCCATCGTCAGTGTTCTATCTGTGAAGCATATGGAGAGAGCATTTTCATAGGGGTCACATTTATATGAATGGTTAGCCTACATGATGCGACTGCTTCAAACATTTATGTACAATAAATTTCACAAGATATTTCTGCATGGAAGGTCTTCCTAAATAATGGACGCGTCGTCCAATGACATACAACAGGAGCATGTGCTATAGTTTTGTTTGTACTTGGTTTAGACTTGCCTTTAAAAATTTGATGAGCCATCTTCTTTGGTTCTCTTTATGATAATTAGGTCTCGCAAAAAAAAAAAAACATGAGGGTGGGTGGAACCTATTTTGTGGCAGCCATGCGGCTCCCTGGCACGGTCAATTTCGGACAACTTTCTGTTTTTGGCCACTTCCGGAAATATCCTGTCTTTCAAAATACAAGGCATATTGTTTTTTCAGAGTCAAACTTCTCATTGTTTGATCAAGTTTATAGAGCAAAATATCAATACATACAACACCATATCTATATCATTATATTCAACATGAATTGTATTTTCATGTTTCATTTAACTAGTACTGTACATGTTGATATAATTTCCTTTGAATTTAGCCAAACATAGAAATATTTGACTTTTGAAAAATATATCCATTATATATGTTGGAAGAAAATGACTACATGTTTATATCTTTCAAAATACACTAATCCTGGCTTTCAGGACTTCAAATTTGAGAAACTTCAAAATGACTCGAAGTTCAGAAAAAATGACTTGCAAAAATTTCAGGAACTTTTGTGGTTCAAACTTTTGAATTTTTTACCTTAAAAATTTTGCCAACTTTCAAAATTCCGGGTCTCACATGCAAAAAAGAAAAAACTAAAAAAGAAGCCAAAAAACCATGTATGTGGGGCCCACTAGGTAAGATATAAGCCGCAAGAGGGGGAAGTCACGGGTAGGCCCGCATGCGACCCTCCCTGTGTCATGACATCGACAACTCTCTAGAGCCTAGTGCCCTAACAGAGCCTGCTCATAGCTAAAAAAATATATTGGCATGATAGAATGGCCAAAATGACTTCCAAAATAAGTGGTGCATGTTATCACGGGTGAATACATACTCATTCCAAATATGTAACATCAAAGGAACATTTTATATTCTCTTGTGCTAATAAAGTCCATATGTCATCATGCATCATAATGTATCTACAAAATAAAATTTGCAATGTTCAAGTCACAAGTAGTTTTCAGAACCCAAACATGCATTCAGTAATCAGGTCATGGAGCACCGAAGATACTAAATCATAAAAAAGGAGAATTTGGCCATCGTGATTAGGGTCACTCTTTTTTTACTCTAGTGGAATTTAACTGGACCTGTTTGTTTTGCCATTTGAGTGTTTTTCATGGTCGATAAAATCTTTCTTTTAATGTGTTGCTAGTTCAATATTTGACAAGGATCTCCTCTTTCCTAGTGATCTGGTGGCCAGAGGGATCTGGACATACTATAACAACCTATTGGTAAAGAACATATTCTAAAAAAATGCACAAACCAAGCTCATTGCGTGAAGGATGGAGGGAACAAAAGCACTTTATCCAAGTATCCCACAGCTCCTTCATCCCTTTTCAAGAGGGTATTTGAGCATCTCAATATGTCGGGAGCAACTAGAGCTCGATTGGAACATAATCTTAATCTAGAGCTATTTGCGCAAACCTAAAAGAACACATATAAATAGAAACTAACAGCAAGTAGGAATCTTGAGAGATAATGATAAAAACACAAAATATTACTCTTAAATAAGCAAGGTCCTTTCCCAAAGAAGTTAGGTAAATAACACCGTTGCTCCATATAGCATATCTCTTTTCTATAATATTCTCTCTCTGTCTCTAATATCTACTTATTTTAGATAAAGGATGATTTTATTAACTCATCAAGTAGCATGAAACACAAACAACACGGCCTCTGCAAGACAAATATGCACACAAACAACATGAACAGTCGAACAAAATATGAAAGAGGCATGATGGCACTAGTAAAGTCTAATACAACGGAAACCATGCCTAAGCCATAGTGGGAGGATGTACTATCTGAAGTATATGCCACCAAGTATATGTTGGGTAAAAACCTCTCTTGCCACATGCACCAACTGAGTACACACCGCCATGAACAACGGTCAGTATTCCATTCGGTGTAGCACAGATCATGTACCAAGTGAATGCATACAGTGGCATATAACCTTTAAGAGAGACGAGGATTTACCATTAAGCACATAATCACGTTTTTACATATAACCAAACAGACCATAGTAAGGCAGGCGCCCCCACCCTTACTGGCATACAACTATTAGGTATGTGGTCGAGCGAGTGACCATATATTGGCAAAACTTCTTGATGGATAAAAATTGGAGGCTATTTGGATGATTGACATAGAACACATGAATTTACACTGGAAGAAGAGATGTTTGATTTTCTCATCATAAGCACAAGAACAACAATTCTTGCCTCCTTGCCAACTTCGGCGAGTGAGGTTGTCCTTTGTCAGTGCAATACCTCGGTGAAGGTTCTACTGCAGGAATGCCTAGCAGTGACGGGTGCAAAAAGGCCAATAGTGGTGGGCCGGACTCTCAGGGACGCCCACCACTGCTAACACCGCATCAGTGGCGGACGCGCACCGGCCACTGGTAGTGACTCTGCAGTGGCGGGCTTATCTGGAGGCTCACCAGTAGGATATATGTTGTTAGTTGCGCGGGCCTGTTGGGGAATTAGTCGCAACTACATGTCCAGCCGGCAACACTTCCAGTGCCTAACCATGCATTAAACAACAATTACCATATTCAGTCATCTGAGTTCGAATACATTTTAATCATATGCATTACAATAGATGTATCACAGATTAACAACAACATATTTTACCATAACAATAATCAAATTACAATGCAATAGATGTATGAATTAGAGTACAACTCATGAACATCATAAGTACACATAGTCTTCTCAGTGAAAGCCTCTGACATGTTGCATGTTGCATACATATACGACCTCATGATAACAACAACACCATAATTACAATGAACTGAACAAAGATTATCAAATTATTTACTCGTCCACTTGTTCATACGGTCTTCCATACTTCATAGTTGATTTTCTCTTGCGGATGAAGTTGGAGTAACGATCATCTGCTTCTTTTTTTTAGTCTTATATCCTTTATTGCAGTTGTTTTTGTAACCGTTCACTTGTTCATTGCATTTCTCCCATGAATCAAAGGCTCCTGGATTCTTCCCATAGTACACCACATACCACTTCATCTTCATCTATGAAGATAAATAAAAATTACATTCATTTTTCTAAAATACTAGAACATTTTCTATATTGGCATGAACGTTTTTTTAAAAGGCATCAACATTTTGATTAAATTGCACTATTTATTAATACTAGGTTAACATTTCTTTAATAAATGAAGAGTATTTTTTCAAATACATCTGTTGATGTCTATTTGTCATACACATTTGTATATTTTTCGTGTACATCTGGGACAATTTTATTATATATTTATAACATTTTCTTAAATACAGGTTTAACTTTAGCGGGACATGACGTCAGCGCTACTGGGCCGGCCCACGTATGTATTACCTTTAGGCAAGATATGCTGCTACTACTTCGCAGTAGGCGGGACACAGCCGCGCCCGATCCTTTTAGCTGGTTTAATGTAGCATGCAGTTCAAAGATTTGTGAACAAATTTTGAAAATATTAAACATTTTTTTCAAACGAGAACTTTTTTCAAGTTTGTGAACCTTTTATGAAAGGGTTTTTTTTATCATTTATCCCTAGTAGTTGTGTCCCACTAAGTTTCGCCATTAGAATTTACAACCGCTAAAAAATGCCATCGTTCCATGAGATGCTTGCTCAAACTGTTGTGTACTGACCCTAGAACTACCGCTTAAGCGGTAGTATCGCTCGCCCGAGCGGTAGTACCGCTTGTGCACAGACAGAGTGCATAACGGCTGGCTTTGGGGAGGCCTATAAAAGGGGGTCTTCTTCCCCATTGCATCTTATCCTTTAAGCTCGTGTTCTTCCCCCATTATTGACCTTCTTCGAGCTTGCTATCTCTCAATCCCTCCAATCATTCTTGCTTGTTCTTGAGGGAAAAGAGGGAGGAGATCTAGATCTACATGTCTACCCATCAATTTCTCCTTTGTGTGAAGGGAACCCCTTGGATCTAGATCTTGGAGTCCTTTGTGTTCTCTTCTTTGTCTTCCTCTCATTTTCCTCCATAGCATTAGTTGTTGTGGTGGGATTTGGGAGAGAAGGACTTGGGCACTTCGTGTGCCCTTCCCATTGCATTTTGTGTATTGGTTTGAGTTCTCCATGGTGATATATGGAAGTGAAGTTGAGAAGATTATTACTCTTGGGTGCTTGGTAGCCTAGAGCTTGTTCGTCTTGGGTGCTTGGGTGCCTGATATGTCTCTAACGTATCTATAATTTTTGATTGTTCCATGCTATTATATTATCTATTTTGGATGTTCTATATGCATTAATATGCTATTTTTATATTATTTTGGGACTAAACTATTAACCTAGGGTCCGGTGCCAGTTTCTGTTTTTTCCTTGTTTTAGAGTTTCACAGAAAAGGAATACCAAATCGAGTCCAAATGGAATGAAACTTTCACGATGATTTTTCTTGGACTAGAATACATCCAGAGGACTTGGAGTGCAAGTCAGGGAAGCCACGAGGCGGCCACAAGGACGGAGGGCGCGCCCAGGGGGTAGGGTGCGCCCCCACTCTTGTGGGCCCCTCGTGACTCCACCGACCTATTTCTTCCGCCTATATATTCTCAAATATTCCAAAACTAACCAGGAGAGCCACGAAAACACTTCTCCACCACCGCAACCTTTTGTACCCGTGAGATCCCATCTAGGGGCCTTTTCCGACGTCCTGCCGTATGGGGATTCGATCACGGAGGGCTTCTACATCAACACCATTTGCCTTCCGATGAAGAGTGAGTAGTTTAACACAGACCTACGGGTCCATAACTAGTAGCTAGATGGCTTCTTCTCTCTCTTTGATTCTCAATACCATGTTCCCCTCGATGTTCTTGGAGATCTATTCGATGTAATACCTTTTTGCGGTGTGTTTGCCGAGATCCGATGAATTGTGGATTTATGATCAGCTTATCTATGAATATTATTTGAATCTCCTCTGAATTCTTATATGCATGATTTGATATCTTTGCAAGTCTCTTCGAACTATCTATTTTGTTTGGCCAACTAGATTGGTTTTTCTTGCAATGGGAGAAGTGCTTAGCTTTGGGTTCAATCTTATGGCGCTTGATCCCAGTGACAGAAGGGGAACCGACACATATTGTATTGTTGCCATCAAGGATAACAAGATGGGGTTTTCATCATATTGCTTGAGTTTATCCCGCTACATCATGTCATCTTACTTAATGTGTTACTCTGTTCTTCATGAACTTAATACTCTAGATGTAGGCAGGAGTCGGTCGATGTGTGGAGTAATAGTAGTAGATGCAGGCAGGAGTCGGTCTACTTGACACGGACGTGATGCCTATATTCATGATCATTGCCTTAGATATCGTCATAACTTTGTGCTTTTCTATCAATTGCTCGACAGTAATTTGTTCACCCACCGTAATATTTCCTATCTTGAGAGAAGCCTCTAGTGAAACCTATGCCCCCCGGGTCTATTTTCCATCATATAAGTTTCTATTTTCCACCATATTAGTTTCCGATTTACTTCCTTTGCAATCTTTTACTTTCCGATCTATAAAGCAAAAATACCAAAAATATTTACTTTACCGTTTATCTATCTCTATTAGATCTCACTTTTGCAAATAACCGTGAAGGGATTGACAACGCCTTCACTACTGCAGGATGCTGCTAACGCGACATATGATCAGAGACCCTTTCACGAAACTGTGTGCGATGCACTAATCGCAAACGGGGATGAAAAAAACCCCGTAAAAAGGTGCAAAACGTTTGCGATGGAGGATGCATGAAACATGGTTCAGATTTTAGTTGCGTGTGCGATGCAGGCCATATGGTTCAGTTCAGCGAATTGTTTGTGATGATGAGGAACATAATAAATAGGCAGCCAGATGAAGGTGTGTGCGATATACAACATACGGTTCACTCGGATGAACTGTTTGCTTTGATCCAAGAGAACAGAAACGGTTCAATATAACAAGATGTGTGTGATCCGCGGCAAACAGGTTTGTAATCAGAAATGTGTGCGAAGATCGATAATAACATAGACGATTGCTGCTAACAAGCCGTGTGTGTTGTGGGCAAACGCTTGGTGGTATACAATTGTCAGCGATTGATGAAATCATCACTGACGGGTTCCCCAGGAGGGTCCGTGTGCGATGTCATTGCACACAGAACAACAACATATGTACTTATAACTTATAAGGACTTGATTCGATAAACAGATTGAGCATCGAATTACATATGTGGCTAGTACACATATGACCTTTGCACACACGAAATTACGTTCCAAAATGCCTAGGAAACTCAAATAATGTATAAAAAGGCAAAACGAACCGTGAATAATTTCATATTTTTAGGACGACACTACTATATATAGTTGCATGTTGCCTCTGTAAAATAAGTCAAGGCGGGAAGAGACAGAGTATGTCGTTTCGCACACATAGGTGACAAGGTTCCTCTCGGAACCATGAGCCTTTTTGAGAGAAGCTCCGGTTTGTAAGAAGTTTGTACCAAAACTTGTCACAAATTGGACTAACAGTAACAGTGATGTTCTTTCCCTATGTTGTGAATTCTTATAATATTTATGTCTTAATGAAAGAAATGGCAAGCCATTGGCCCAGTATGAAAGAAAATATGGGTCAAAACCGAGTTGAAAAGGGAAACAATATCTAACTCTAGCTTACAAACAATACAAAAGCACGAGGATTAATTGCTCATGAGGTTTAGACAAAATCCAGATTGAACAGGACAATGACATCTAACTCAACCAAAGTTTTCGGTAGTCACAATCGAATGGATTGGTCTGATTCATAAAATCAAGATCCCCGGCCAGAAATTCTACTGGTACATGATGACAAGCTATTGTAAATAGAAGCCGAGCATGATCAGAAGCCCTTAGGTCCACCTGAAACTTCTTTTTATGTTGTTCAACACTTGCAGCCGTAAGAAATTTCTTGTCGAAAAACTTAATCCTCATGGACAATAGTGCCCTCGCATTCAACATGAAGAATGTGGCAAAACTAGTGTTTGCATTGTTGGATGCATATCCTTCTAGTGTTATTGTCTTCAAACGAATGTCATGAGATCTGAGAAAATCCCGGTGCTTCTTAAACCATCGATTGGTTATACCTTTTTCTCCATGTGTTAGTGCCTAAATAGAGATGAAGATCGAAAATAGTTAATGTCTAAAAAGATTATGTTGAAAGAGGGATAGCTCAACGATTAATTATAGTACATTATATATGGGCTTTCAATGTGCGTGAAATCATCACCTTTATATACAAATTCTCCAAACATGGAAAGCATTGCAGCAAGCCAATAATCGTGTTTAGATCAAAACACCACATAGGATGGACAAGCTCTTCGTTGAGCATAGAACATAATATTAGTACCAAAAGTGTACTCCAAGATGATACTTAACTTATGCGCTGATACGTCTCCGTCGTATCTACTTTTCCAAACACTTTTGCCCTTGTTTTGGACTCTAACTTGTATGATTTGAATGGAACTAACTCGGACTGACGCTGTTTTCAGTAGAATTGCCATGATGTTGTTTTATGTGCAGAAAACAAAAGTTCTCGGAATGACCTGAAACTCCACGGAACATCTTAGAAAAAATAATAAAAAATCCTTGCCAAAGATGAAGACCAGGGGGCCCACACCCTGTCCACGAGGGTGGGGGGCGCCCCCCCTAGGGCGCGCCCCCTACCTCGTGGGCCCCCTGGAGCTCCTCCGACGCCAACTCCAAATATATTTGCTTTCGGAGAGAAAAAAATCAGAGAGAAGAAATCATCACGTTTTACAATATGGAGCCGCCGCCAAGCCCTAAAACCTCTCGGGAGGGCTGATCTGGAGTCCGTTCGGGGCTCCGGAGAGGAGGATTCATCGTCGTCGTCATCATCAACCATCCTCCATCACCAATTTCATGATGCTCACCGCCGTGCGTGAGTAATTCCATCGTAGGCTTGCTGGACGGTGATGGGTTGGATGAGATCTATCATGTAATCGAGTTAGTTTTGTTAGGGTTTGATCCCTAGTATCCACTATGTTCTGAGATTGATGTTGCTATGACTTTGCTATGCTTAATGCTTGTCACTAGGGCCCGAGTGCCATGATTTCAGATCTGAACCTATTATGTTTTCATGAATATATGTGAGTTCTTGATCCCATCTTGCAAGTCTATAGTCACCTATTATGTGTTATGATCCGACAACCCCGAAGTGACAATAATCGGGATACTTCTCGGTGATGAACATAGTTTGAGGAGTTCATGTATTCACTAAGTGTTAATGCTTTGTTCCGGTTCTCTATTAAAAGGAGGCCTTAATATCCCTTAGTTTCCATTAGGACCCTGCTGCCACGGGAGGGTAGGACAAAAGATGTCATGCAAGTTCTTTTCCATAAGCACGTATGACTATATTCGGAATACATGCCTACATTACATTGATGAATTGGAGCTAGTTCTGTGTCACCCTATGTTATGACTGTTACATGATGAACCGCATCCGACATAATTATCCATCACCGATCCAATGCCTACGAGCTTTCCATATACTGGTTCTCGCTTATTTACTTCCCCGTTGCTACTGTTACAATCATTACAAAACACCAAAAATATTACTTTTGCTTTCATTACTCTTTTGTTACCGTTACCACTACTATCATACTACTTTGCTACTAAATACTTTGCTGCAGATATTAAGTTATCCAGGTGTGGTTGAATTGACAACTCAGCTGCTAATACTTGAGAATATTCTTTGGCTCCCCTTGTGTCGAATCAATAAATTTGGGTTGAATACTCTACCCTCGAAAGCTGTTGCGATCCCCTACACTTGTGGGTTATCAAGACTAATTTTTGGCGCCGTTGCCGGGGAGCATAGCTCTATTCTTTGAGTCACTTGGGATTTATATCTGCTGGACACCATGAAGAATTTGAAAGACGCTAAGACGAAAATTTATCCCTCAACTACGAGGGGAGGTAAGGAACTGCCATCTAGCTCTGCACTTGATTCACCATCTGTTATGAGTAAGCTTGCGACACCTAAACCTGCTTCTGCTATTCGTTCTGATATGTCGCATGTTATCGATGATGCCACTTCTGTTATGCATGATACTTATGATGAAACTACTTCTATGCTTGATACTACTGTGCCCCTTAGTGAATTTCTTGATGAACAAATTGCTAGGGCTAGAGAGAAAGAAATTATTGAAACTGATAATGTTGATGAAATTGATGATGAAGATATGCCTGTTATTCCTGAGGGTTATGTTTTTTATATGGAATCTTCTGCATCTATTTTTACCTGCAAAGATAGAAACGAACTTAAGAGGCTATTAGTTAAATGGAGTAAAGAATCTCTTAGAGATAGAATGAAACCTGACACTGCTTTTGCTACTTCACCTATTTGTGTTCCCGATAAGGATTATGAATTCTCTGTTGATCCTGATATAATTACTTTGGTTGAATCTGATCCTTTTTATGGTTATGAATCTGAAACTGTTGTGGCACATTTTACTAAATTAAATGATATAGCCACCCTGTTCACTAATGATGAGAGATCTCGCTACTTTTATATCCTTAAAATATTTTCGTTCTCATTAAAGGGTGATGCTAAGATATGGTTTAATTCTCTAGATCCTGGTTGTGTGCGTAGTCCCCAGGATATGATTTATTACTTCTCGCTAAATATTTCCTGCTCATAAGAAACAAGCTGCTTTAAAGGAAATATAGAACTTTGTGCAAATTGAAGAAGAGAGTCTCCCACAAGCTTGGGGGAGGCTTCTCAAGTTACTTAATGCTTTGCCTGATCATCCTCTTAAGAAAAATGAAATACTTGATATCTTTTATAATGGACTAACCGATGCTTCCAGAGATTACCTGGATAGTTGTGCTGGATCTCTTTTCAGGGAAAGAACACCGGATGAAGCTGAAATTCTATTGAATAATATGTTGACAAATGAAAATAATTGGGCACATCCTGAGCCAGCTCCTGAGCCAATTACTGAGCCTAGTCCTAAACCAACTCCGAAGAAGAGAGATGTTCTATTTCTCAGTCCTGAAGATATGCAAGAGGCAAAGAAATCTATGAAAGAAAAAGGTATTAAAGCTGAAGATGTTAAGAATTTACCTCCTATTGAAGAAATACATGGTCTTAATTTACCGTCTGTTGAAGAAACACATGATCTTAATCCATTATCTATTGAAGAACCTCCAGGTCTTGATAACCCAACACAGGTAGTAAAGGTAAATTCTCTCTATAGATTTGATGAAGGTGATATTCCTCACTATAAGTCTGCTAGGCAATGCTTAGAAGAGTTTGATAATTTTATTGTCAAACAAGAAAATTTCAATGCTTATTTTGGTAGACAATTAAAACAAAATACTTATATGATTAAACACTTGGGTGATCATATGGCTGATGTTAGATGTGAACTTAAACTCATTAGCAAACATGCTTCTATGGTTACCACTCAAGTAGAACAAGTACTCAAGGCTCAAAATGATTTGCTCAATGAAATGAATAGTAAGAAAAATGATTATGTTGTTAGAGTGGCTACTAGAACTGGTAGAATGACTCAGGAACCTTTGTATCCTGAAGGCCACCCTAAGAGAATTGAGCAAGATTCTCAAAGAAATAATACTGATGTGCCTAGTTCTTCTAAAAGGAAGAAAAAGAAAAATGATAGGACTCTGCAAACTTCTAGTGAACCTATTGTTGAACCACCTGAGAATCCTAATGATATATCTATTTCTGATGCTGAAACACGATCTGGTAATGAACATGAACCTAGCGAAAATGTAAAGGATGATGTTCATGATGATGCTCAACCTAGTAATGATAATGATGTAGAAGTTGAACCTGATGTTGATCTTGATAACCCACAATCAAAGAATCAATGTTATGATAAGAGAGACTTTGTTGCTAGGAAACATGGTAAAGAAAGAGAACCATGGGTTCAGAAACCCATGCCTTTTCCTCCCAAACCATCCAAGAAAAAGGACGATGAGGATTTTGAGCGCTTTGCTGAAATGATTAGACCTATCTTTTTGCGTATGCGATTAACTGGTGTGCTCAAAACAAATCCTTATGCTATGTATATGAAGGATATCATTACCAATAAGAGAAAGATACCGGAAGCTGAAATTTCCACCATGCTTGCTAATTATACTTTTAAGGGTGGAATACCAAAGAAACTTGGAGATCCAGGAGTACCCACTATACCATTCTCCATTAAAAGAAATTATGTTAGAACTGCTTTATGTGATCTTGGAGCCGGTGTTAGTGTTATGCCTCTCTCTTTATATCGTAGACTTGATTTGAATAAGTTGACACCTACTGAAATATCTTTGCAAATGGCTGATAAATCAAATGCTATACCTGCCAGTATTTGTGAGGATGTGCCTATTGTGGTTGCAAACGTTACTATTTTAATGGACTTTGTAATTCTTGATATTCCCGAGGACGATAGTATGTCTATTATTCTTGGAAGACCTTTTCTGAATACTGCAGGGGCTGTTATTGATTGCAACAAGGGCAATGTCACCTTTCATGTTAATGGTAATGAGCATACAATACACTTTCCGAGGAAACAACCTCAAATTTATAGCATCAACTCTATTGTAAAAATTCCATCGATTATATTTGGAGGTTTTGAATTTCCTCTTCCTACTGTCAAGCAGAAATATGATATTCTTATTATAGGGGATGTGCATATCCCCGTTGAGGTAACATAGTGTTATTCGAAATTTCTCCGGTTCCATGTTAGTCGGAATGAGTTTGTTAACAAGACCTGATCAACCTTGTTAGTGGATTCCTTTTGATGATCATGAGATGGATGAAATTAGAAGGCACAACCTTCTGTACCCTCTTTATACTTTCTGTTATTTAGTTGAAATAAAGTAAAAATAGTATTTTTCTGTCTATTTCCTGATTTATCTGAGCAATATAAAAATACCCCGAAAAAAAATCCTCCAAATGCCATGCCAATTTAATATGATTTTTTCGGGAATATTTGAGGATTTATGGAACTGAAAACACCGCGGGGGGAGCTGCCACCTGGCCACGAGGGTGGAGGGCGCGCCCCCTGCCTCGTGGGCCCACGGTGGCCCTCCTCCACTTATTCCTGCACCCATCCTCTTCTTCTTCCTCCCACAAACACAAATATCTGGCTCAAACACAAGTTCCAGCCCACGTTGCTGTGATTTTCGATCTCAAAGAACCTCTCACCAAACTGCTTGGGGAGATTGTTCCTTGGTATGTGACTCCTCCATTGGTCCAATTAGTTTTTGTTCTAGTGCTTTATTCATTGCAAATTTGTGCTGCATAGGTGACCATGTTCTTGAGCTTGCATGCCAATTTATATGGTTCCAAGTAGTTCTAATGCATGATATATCCTCTAGGCACTTGTAGGAGTAGTTGCTATCAATTTTATTGAAGTTGGTTCACTTTTGTTTGAAGTTACTAAAAATTTCAGATTATTTCAGAAAATAATGAAGAGACTTTTGAGGGGCTCGTCGAGCCGAAGCTCGAAGGAAAAACAAAATGAAGAAGCACAGAGGCCCAAATATAATTTGCCTCGCACCGCGGAGGTCCGGCCGTGTGAATGGCCTTCCGATGACTTCTTGAGACAAGCCGGAATTTATGAGGATTTTTATTCATTGGTTGAGAATGCTGGCCTCACTGACTTCGTCCGCGACCAACGTCATCAGTATCTCTTACTCACTAATACTTTTGTGCAAAACTTCTACTATTTTCCTAAGGAATCACCTCCTTCAGTAGAGTTTCATTTATATGACGTTGTTAAGAAGATGCCATTAGCTGAATTTTTCAAGGTTTGCAAAATACCCTCTGAGGGTACCTTAGAAGAACCACATCGTAAGGATGTGGAAGAATTTATTAACACCATCACTGTGGGGGAAACCAGGAAGGTTTCCGATGCAAGAATCACTAGCATACATTTTCCTGTTTTACGCTACTTTGCCTTATTTGCTAGTCGTTGCTTGATTGGTCGCGGAAACTGTGGAAACCTTAGTGTTCCTGATATTATCATTTTGTTCCATGGTTTATACCTCGATAACTCTGTTAGTATGGGCGGAATTATTGCTAAACGGTTAAGTTTGAACCGTACTAAAGGCCCCATCTTTGGAGGTATTTATGCTTCACGCTTAGCTGCACATTTTAACATACCCATTAGGCTTTATGAGAAAGAAGAAAAATTGTTGCCTAGTGCTTATTTAGATTATAAGAGTATGTTAGCGCATGACTTTATTGTTAAGGGCAAGGAAGGGGAGCTTAAATATAAATTGTACTTTGATAAACATCACCCTGAGACTATTACTTTGCCTGCTCCTTCTTTGTTTAACTTGTCTGAAGGTCTTTATCTCGTTCCGTGGGCGGCCGTTCAAGCCTATCGGAATCCTGCACCAGCCCCGGAGCCGGAACCACAATACGAGCCTCCACGCCAGTCTGTTTATTCTTGGGATCCGGAGGCGGTTGCCAGCCAGTGGCAGTCAGAGTCCTCCTCATCGCAGTATGACCCCAGCTACAACTATGGATAGCCGCCAGGCCATCCTAGGCAATGAACCAACTTAGGCCAAATGCCTAAGCTTGGGGGAGTACGTATTTCCCACCGGCATTACATTTATGTTTACACACACTCATTGGTAGATGTCAGTGCTCATATTCTTTCACTGTAATATCCATGCTAGTTTATTTTCTTTTTCCTGCTTTCTTCTTGTGTGTTTGTTAAACTTTAAGAAACAACAAAAAAATTAGTGTAGCTTCTAGTTAGTTTACTTTTCCTGCTGTAGTAGTAATAATTAAAAAGAAAACCCAAAAATATTTCCTATTCTTCTTTTGCTTGTTGGGAGCTTTCCCGTGTAAATAGTTTTATTTCTTTTCTTTTTTTTGGGGGTTGATAGGAGAAGACCATGGTTAAATTGTTGAAGTGGCTCTTATATGCATTATTGTTGATTTAACCAAGAGCCCATATTGCCTTGTCTTCTCCTGTTTATTGAATGCTCGCAGATTCCAGCATAGTCCAATGCACGTGCACTCTTATTATTATTCACATCGTTCAGTCGTGCAAGTGAAAAGCAATTATGATGATATATGATGGACTAACTGAGATGGGAAAAGCTCGTATGAACTCGACCTCTCTTGTTTTTGTAAATATGATGAGTTCATCGTTCTTGATTCAGCTTATTATGAATAAACATGTTTGCAATGACAATTAGAGATCATAGTTGCTTATGCCATGCTTGATTAGCTATGAGTTATAATGGTTTACCTTGCGTGCCAACATGCTATTAAAATGGTTGTGATGTGGTATGATGGGGTGGTATCCTCCTTTGAATGATTTAAGTGACTTGAGTTGGCACATGTTCACACATGTAGTTGAAAAAAATCAACACATCCTTCACGATATTTATGTTCATGGTAGATTATATCCTACTCATGCTTGCATCCAATGTTTATTAATTTTAGTGCATGTTCATGACTGTTGTCACTCTCTAGTTGGTCGCTTCCCAGTCTTTTGCTAGCCTTCACTTGTACTAAGCGGGAATACTTCTTGTGCATCCAATCCCTTAAACCCCAAAGTTATTCTGGATGAGTCCACTATACCTTCCTATATGCGGTATCTACCTGCCGTTCCAAATAAATTTGTATGTGCCAAAATCTAAACCTTCAAATAAACATTCTGTTTTGTACGCTCGATTAGCTCATGTATCAACTAGGGCTGCCCTTATCTTCCATGTTAGGCGGGTTATTCTCAAGAGGAGTGGACTCCACTCCTCACTCACGAGAAAATGGCTGGTCACCGGGATGCCCAGTCCCATGTTTTATGCAAACTAAATCAAAAATAATTGCAAAAAAAACTCCCCCTGGGACCTGATGTTTGTTGGAGGCACTCGTTGTTTCGAGCAAGCCATGGATTGATGCTTGTTGGTGGAGGGGGAGTATAAACTTTACCATTCTGTTTGGGAACCTCCTATAATGTGTGTAGCATGGAAGATATCGCCATCTCTTAGTTGTTATGTTGACAATGAAAGTATGCCGCTCAAAATATTATTTATCTCTATTTCAAAACCGAGCTCTGGCACCTCTACAAATCCTTGCTTCCCTCTATGAAGGGCTTATCTATTTACTTTCATGTTGAGTCATCACCCTCTTATTAAAAAGCACTAGCTGGAGAGCGCAGCTGTCATTTGCATTCATTACTATTAATTTATATTGGATATGACTATGATTGGATCTCTTTTACCATGAATTACAATGCCTAGTCAGTCCTTGATCTTTAAAGGTGCTCTGCATTTATGTTTTGCGGTCTCAGAAAGGGTTAGCGAGATACCATCTTGTTATATCATATTATGATTATTTTGAGAAAGTGTTGTCATCCGAGATTTATTATTATGACTCGCTAGTTGATTATGCCATTGATATGAGTAAACATGAGACCCGAGAATTATTGCAAATGTGGTTAGTTATAATCTTTGCTGAAAAGTTGAATGCTGGCTTGACATATTTACAACAACAAGAGCAAACAGAGTTTGTAAAAGTTTTTCTTTTTCTCTTTCAGTTTTTCAACTGAATTGCTTGAGGACAAGAAAGGGTTTAATCTTGGGGGAGTTGATACGTCTCCATCGTATCTACTTTTCCAAACACTTTTGCCCTTGTTTTGGACTCTAACTTGTATAATTTGAATGGAACTAACCCGGACTGACACTGTTTTCAGCAGAATTTCCATGATGTCCTTTTATGCCCTGTTCAAGAATTCATCCGATTAATCAGTTAACTTGCCGATTAATCCCTACTCGTAGGATCACCGATGTAGCGACCCGACCCAAAATCGGTCAAGTCTCTGTGTCTGTACCATCCCAAGATCATGCTGGCACACACAGTACATTGATGAAATAATCAAGTTCAATCACACCTGAATTTATTACACGATTCTCATATCGAGTCTTTATTACAATAGAATAAATTCGGCCGAAGGCCAACTCATGAGAAATAAACTAAATAAGCTGCGGAAGCGTAGAAGAATAGCGAGTCCATCCGACTCCAAAGGGCAATCGCCAAGCGCAGATCGTAGCCTCACTCCTGATCGGAATAATCCTCTGCAACATAAGACGTTGCAGCCGTGTAGGTCAGCATTTTGAATATGTTGGCAAGTCATGAAGAGAGAACAATAATAAAAATTTCTATCACTATATGCAATTTGGCTGTGGGGCTCTAAGTTTCATTGTTTTGCGAAAAGCCAGTTTTTTCCTACAACAGTGGACTTGATTGCAAATACTACAAAATTGTTGGTAGTTATTGAGATGGTTCCGCCAACCAATTTCACATTCCCAATTATTAAATAATAACCCCTCAATTAATTTATTAATTTCAGTGTTGAGATTTCCGAAATACTTCCAAGTTCCAGAGGCTCAAATTGTCCGTAACCGGGGACACGGCTAACCGATTAGATCTTCACTCTGCAGAGGTTTGTGCACTTTACCCGCAAGAATCGTTCCCTCCTTTTAAGTCTTCGCACTTCATGGTGTTTGAGGACGGGATGAACGAAACAGGGTCTTCCGAAGAGTTCCTCTGGCCACTGCCGGTACCCATCCAATCCTACCGTTCTTCTACATCTCGTAGCACCGTCCGGCCAGAGTCACAACTAGGGTTGACCAAGCCAGAGCCCATAATGGCTTGCGGCTGCACAGGTAAGCTTCCGGTCAATGGGGTATACATCCGTCTCTTCGTGGCTGGGTGAAGCTTTCCGCAAGATGTCATGGCGCTTCTCCATGCATCCCGGCCAACCACTGGGTTCTCCAGGGTGCCCGTCAACCGTCCTCCACCCAGTAGTGAATTTTGAAGTCCATCTTGATCTTGAAGTCATGGGGTTGTCATCATCTTGACTCTCACATCTCCCTTATGATTCACTCAACCAATCCCGTCTACGAGCATAGCAAAATAAACTACTTCGTCCCGGGCAATGGTAACAAGGGGAATTGGGTTCATCCTACCTCATGATACTACTCAAGAACATACTTCAAATTCACCTACTGCATGCATGGTGGGGAGGTATAATTCTAATGCAATAAAATCATAGGCATAGTAAAGAAAATATGATCAATGACTTGCCTTGCTGACGATCTTCGAAAGCTAGGGACTCGTGGTAGCAAGCATCGCACTCCGGAAATTCTACCGAGACAAACAACAACCATAATAAGCATACAACATATGATCACCTAACATAACAACATACTATCATAACACACAAAACAATTGAACCAAAACCCAAAGAAAACTCGAAGAAATCCAACTCAATGTTTTCCTACATCAAGCAACAACTAAGAATAGTTTTACATATCAAAATTTTTCTTAACAGAACCTAAGCATGGGTATTTGCTAACTTAACAGAAAAGAATTCATCATGCAACTAGGAGAAAAAGAATCACATTAAAATCTATTATAGAACTCCTATTATGCCTAAAACAATCCTAGTAAGAAAAATAAAATAAAAGTTTTATTTATAGCAAATAAAAGTTCCTGATCTAAAGTTACAGAAACTAACCTAGAATAAACTATCACCTAGGTGAAATAAAATTATTTGCTATATGAAACAATAGGAAAACAGTAGCTAGTTAAATAAATAGGAATAACATGATTCTGGTTAAAACTATTTTTTATTAATTTCTAAAATGCCCAAATAAATTCCTACGGTTAGGCAATGTCAAAACAAAGTTGTGACAAAAGAATCACTAAAAATAATATTCCTAACTCATTTTATAGCAGAATTACTATTCTGTCTAAACCTAAAATAAAGCAATTTTAAATAATTTTAACATGACTAATTATATTTTCTACAGAAACTACAATAAATTTTCAAACCAACAAAAAAGAATCACTTAAAAATATTAAGTAGATTAAAAGATATGAATTTTACAAAACTGAAACTATTCTGTTAAAACAGAAAACGAAAATAAAACTAAAACGAAAACCGGCGCTTAATGGGCCTATCTAGCGCTTCGGCGTAATATAACTAAATCGTGCGGAGGCTTTAAACCGCTTCGGGCGGTCTAATAAAACCCTAACTAAAACCAGAACTAACGGATCTAAAACCGGTTCACTAAAACTAAACCTAAATAAAACCGTACCCTTGAGGTCTAATCTAGAGCGAGGATCTAGATCTAACGGCGACGGGACTCGGCGACTTACCGAGGGTCGACGGCGACGGCGGCTCGGGCGGCGACGGCTCCGTGGCTCGGTGGTCGGGGACGACGTCGGAGAGGTCCAGGGTGCGGCGGAGCGAGGGGTTCAGTGGTCGACTCGGTGGAGCTCGGGGCGGTCGGAGGTGGTCGGGGGTGGAGCAATGGCGCGGCGGCGGCTCGGGTCTCCGGCGAGGGTCTGTGGCGAGGGGAGAGGGTCGGGCGAGGGGGCGAGGGGAGAAACGGGGCGAGGGGAGGGGTATTTATAAGTGGGGGGGGGGGGACGACTTGTACGAGGGGGCAATCGCGACGAGGAGATCGGGAGGAGATCCCGGGGATCTCGGGATTCCGGCGAGCGGCGGCGGTTGCGCTGGCGTGGGGAGGAAGAAGGTGGTGGGGCCCGGGTGTCGGTGAGAGAGAGGGGGATCGGGTCGGGCGACCGGTCGGAAAGGGGTTCGGGGTGCGGCGCTCGGGCGTGGGCTCGGTCGGCCGGTCGGCTGGGCAGCTCGGTGCTGGCTGGGCAGCTGGTTGGTTGGGCTCTGCTGGTTGGGCTCTTGCTGGCCGATGGCTCGGGCCGCTGGGTGCTAACTGGGCAGGTTGGCTGGCGGCCTCGGGCTTTCCTTTTCCATTTTTTTTTGAATTTTTAGGGGGAAGAAAAATATATAAATATAAATATTTTATATAGGACATATATATATCAAAATGATCAGGGGAATATTCCCTATAATTTGAACATTTATCCAGGGGCAAAACTCAAACTTGATAAAAAATCATTTTTCTAAAATTCCAAATAAAATTCAGATTTGAATTCAAACTTTTTGGCAATGTTTTTCCTCTGATATTTTTGGAGTGTCATGTTTACTCCTCTCATACTTTTCCTCAAGTATTTATCAGGTATTGATTTGAAATTAATTTCAACTGCCAAATTTTGAATTCCAATTCCACCAACTCAAAAAAAAAATTCTGAAACTTCAAATGCCACTCAAATTCAAACAAAATGCATAGATGCTTAGCTATAATTGTAAAACATTCCAAATAGGAAATTTGGGATGTTACAACCGAGTAGCCTACAAACTGATAAATCATCCGATTAATTGATTAAATGGCCGATTAACTTGCCGATTAGCCGATTAATCCCCTACTCACCAGCCAACCGAGCAGCTACCAGTTAACGATTTCCTCAACAATGGTTTTATGTGGAGAAAACAAAAGTTCTCGGAATGACCTGAAACTCCACGGAACATCTTAGAAAAAATAATAAAAAATCATTGCCAAAGATGAAGACCAGGGGGCCCACACCCTGTCCACGAGGGTGGGGGGCACGCCCCCCCCCTAGGGCGCGCCCCCTACCTCGTGGGCCCCTGGAGCTCCTCCGACGCCAACTCCAACTCTATATATTTGCTTTCGGAGAGAAAAAAATCAGAGAGAAGAAATCATTGCGTTTTACGATAAGGAGGCGCTGCCAAGCCCTAAAACCTCTCGGGAGGGCTGATCTGGAGTCCGTTCGGGGCTCCGGAGAGGGGGATTCGTCGCCGTCGTCATCATCAACCATCCTCCATCACCAATTTCATGATGCTCACCGCCGTGCGTGAGTAATTCCATCGTAGGCTTACTGGACGGTGATGGGTTGGATGAGATCTATCATGTAATCGAGTTAGTTTTGTTAGGGTTTGATCCCTAGTATCCACTATGTTCTGAGATTGATGTTGCTATGACTTTGCTATGCTTAATGCTTGTCATTAGGGCCCGAGTGCCATGATTTCAGATCTGAACCTATTATGTTTTCGTGAATATATGTGAGTTCTTGATCCCATCTTGCAAGTCTATAGTCACCTATTATGTGTTATGATCCGACAACCCCGAAGTGACAATAATCGGGATACTTCTCGGTGATGACCATAGTTTGAGGAGTTCATGTATTCACTAAGTGCTAATGCTTTGTTCCGGTTCTCTATTAAAAGCAGGCCTTAATATCCCTTAGTTTCCATTAGGACCCCGCTGGCACGGGAGGGTAGGACAAAAGATGCCATGCAAGTTCTTTTCCATAAGCACGTATGACTATATTCGGAATACATGCTTACATTACATTGATGAATTGGAGCTAGTTCTGTGTCACCCTATGTTATGACTGTTACATGATGAACCGCATCCGGCATAATTATCCATCACCGATCCAATGCCTACGAGCTTTCCATATACTGGTTCTCGCTTATTTACTTTCCCGTTGCTACTGTTTCAATCATTACAAAACACCAAAAATATTACTTTTACTTTACCACTACTATCATACTACTTTGCTACTAAATACTTTGCTGCAGATATTAAGTTATCCAGGTGTGGTTGAATTGACAATTCAGCTGCTAATACTTGAGAATATTCTTTGGCTCCCCTTGTGTCGAATCAATAAATTTGGGTTGAATACTCTACCCTCGAAAGCTGTTGCGATCCCCTACACTTGTGGGTTATCAAGAATAATTTCTGGCGCCGTTGCCGGGGAGCATAGCTCTATTCTTTGAGTCACTTGGGATTTATATCAGCTGGACACCATGAAGAATTTGAAAGACGCTAAGACGAAAATTTATCCCTCAACTACGAGGGGAGGTAAGGAAATGCCATCTAGCTCTGCCATTCTGATACGTCTCCGACGTATCTATAATTTTTGATTGTTCCATGCTATTTTATTATCAATCTTGGATGTTTTATAATCATTTTATAGTCATTTTATATCATTTTTGGTACTAACCTATTGACATAGTGCCAAGTGCCAGTTGTTGTTTTTCCATGTTTTTACATCGCAGGAAATCAATATCAAATGGAGTCCAAATGCCGTGAAACTCCACGATGATTTTTTATGGGCAGAAGAAAGGCAATGGGCCCTGGTTGCACCTGGGGGGGTGCCCCGAGGGGGGCACAACCCACCAGGGCGCGCCATGAGGCCCAGGCGTGCCCTGGTGGGTTGTGCCCACCTCGGGTGCCCCCAGGACCGCCTCTTTGCTCTATAAATACCACAATATTCCAGAAACCCTAGAAGGAGCGTCGAAATATTCATCCAGCCGCCGCAGAGTCCAGAACCACCAGATCCAATCTAGACACCATCACGGAGGGGTTCACCACTTCCATTATTTCCTCTCAGATGATGCGTGAGTAGTTCCTTGTAGACCTTCGGGTACGTAGTCAGTAGCTAGATGGCTTTCTCTCTCTTGCTGGATTCTGAATACAATTGTCTCTTGGAGATCCATATGATGTAACTCTTTTGCAGTATGTTTGTTGGGATCTGATGAACTTTGAGTTTATGATCAGTCATATCTTTTTATATCCATGAAAGTTATTTGAGTTTCTTTGATCTCTTATATGCATGATCTCTTATAGCCTTATATTTATTCTCCCATATTTGGGTTTTGTTTGGCCAACTTGATCTATTTATCCTGCAATGGGAAGAGGTGCCCGGTAGTGGGTTCGATCTTACGGTGCTCGATCCCAGTGACAGAAGGGGAAACGACACGTACGTATCGTTGCTACTAAGGATAAAAATACGAGATCTATATCTACCGCCATATAGATAAACGGATCTTATCTACATCATGTCATCGTTCTTATTGCATTACTCCATTTTTCCATGAACTTAATACACTAGATGCATGCTGGATAGCGGTTGATGTGTGGAGTAATATTATTAGATGCAGGCAGGAGTCAGTCTACTAATCTTAATCATCATGAGTATTTGAAGTTCTATCAGTTGCCCAACAGTAATTTGTTTACCCACTGTTTGCTATTTTTCTCGAGAGAAGCCACTAGTGAAACCTACGGCCCCCGGGTCTTCTTTCTCATATATTTGCTTGCAATCTAATTTTCCTTTGCATTTTTATTCAGATCTATTAAACCAAAAATACAAAACTGCCTTGCTGCACTTTATTTATTTGCTATCTATTATTTCAATCTATTACAATTTATCTCAAGTCCGCTTGCCAATTTCTGGCGCCGTTACCCGAAAGGGATTGACAATCCCTTTTACACGTCGGGTTGCGAGGTGTTGTTATTTGTGTGCAGGCGCTGTTTATGTTGTGTTGCTTGGTTCGCCTACTGGTTCGATACCTTGGTTTCATAACTGAGGGAAATACTCTACCGTCGCTGTGCTAAATCATCCCCCCCTCTCCTGGGAAATACCGATGTAGTTCTAGCTACCATCAAGGAGAATTTCTGGCGCCGTTGCCGGGGAGGATCTTCAACATAACCAGGTTCCTAATCACAAATCTCACCCCCTTGATATTTACATTATTTGCCATTTGCCTCTGGTTTTCCTCTCCCCGACTTCACAAAGATTTGCCGATTTATTCGCCCTCTTTTTCGTTTGCCTTTTTCTTGTCAGATCTCATGTTTTCTTGTGTTGCCATGTGTCTTCTATTTGCTTGCATCTTCGCTTGCTAAAGATCTGTTGATATGGATCCTCATCCACTTGTTAATCTTTTCAAAAGATCCAATTATGATGAACCCATTGCTAGTGAATTGAGTTCACTAGATTATCTTTATGAAGTTTTGCTTGAGAATCGTGAATCTGAAAATTGTGATGAAGAGATTTATGAAGTGATTCATGATAGCTCCTTGAATGAAAAGCATGATTGCAATAATTTTACTATAAATTCTATTAATGTCAATTGTGCTAATAATATGCAAAACCCAAGCTTAGGGATGCTTGTTTTGTCATGTCCGCTACTTATTGCAATGAGCATGATTGGGGTGATAATGTTTCTTATTATCTTGAAAATTTATTTAAGCCTCATGACGAATATGTTTGTGATAATATTGATAGTGGGTTTGGAAGAGTGTCAACTTTAGCTAAAGATAATCCCACTATTTTGGAAGAGTGTCAACTTTGCATGCATGTGGATCATAAAGAGAAAATTTTATATGACAGTTATATTACTGAATTTGATTATGATTCTTCATATATTTATTATGAGAGAGGAAAATATGGTTGTAGAAATTTTCATGTTATTCCTCTTGTTGTTTTGAGATTGTCAATGTTTTATTCCTCTCCTTTGCATATGCTAGATATTTCTTGTCTTGATACTTTGTTTTCCTATAAAATTCCTATGCACAGGAAGTATGTTATACTTAAATGTGGTTGTCACATGTTTGATGGTGCTCTCTTTGTGTTTGAACTACTATCTTTCTTGCGAGCATCATTGAAATATTATGCCTAGCTAAGGGCGTAAAACTATAGCGCTTGTTGGGAGGCAACCCAATGAATAAAATTTATTTTTGCTTTTTTGTTTTCTGTTCTTGTGTGTTTGCACAATTATGCTACTTTTATGACTGTGTTTTTATGTTTTAATTAGTGTTTGTGCCAAGTAGAACCGATAGGATCTTCTTGGGTGATAGTTGTTTGATCTTGCTGAAAAAGACATAAACTTTGTGCTCACGAAATTAATTCTCGTTTTTATTCAGAAAGAGCTTTTGCCCTGATTCTTTTTGCAGAAGATTAATATACAAATTTCCCTGGTCGTCCTATTCTGGTAGATTTTTTGGAATTCCAGAAGTATTTGTTTAAATCAGATTGCTACAGACTGTTCTGTTTTGACATATTCTGTTTTCTTTGTGTAGTGTGCTTATTTTGATGGCTATATGGTTTTCTTTAATAATTTTTTGCCATAGAAAAGTTGGAATACAGTAGATATAATACAAAAATAAAATATGAATTGGTTTGATACAACACTTATAGTAGTGGTTTATTTTCTTACACTAACTGATCTCACGAAGGTTTTGTTGAGTTTTGTGTGATTGAAGTTTTCATGTTTTGGGTTATCTTACGATGGATGAAGAAAGGATGTGTCAGTGTACAAAAGTCGGGGCCTTCTGTACCCCTTTACTTGTGCACGGGCAGTTGTAGCCACACCTGCGGCCATGCTTAGCGGGGCAGAGGAAGCAGAGATACAAGACTACCAGAGCAGCGCTGAAACCAGAGGCGCGAGGAGCAAAGGGTCAAGATGGGTTTTCCCCGGCAAGAACCTTGCCAGGGCGGCCTACACAGCCCCGACAAGAGCCTTGCCGGGGCAACTTGCCCAACACTAGCAAGGCCGTCACCCTTGAGCCTAAGAGTTCCGACACCATCGACAACATTGAAACCAAGGCTCGGGAGGCGCCTGCATGGTGGCATGCAGATCTTTGTGAAGACCAGAGGCCTGCAAGACTAGATGAGAACCAGAAGACGAAGGCCCCCGGCGAGACCCTTGCCGGGAACGCCCACAAGACCTGGGAAAGACCCTTGCCAGGGCCCCGGCAAGACCCTTGCCGGGGACATCTGCGGGGCCACAACCAGGCCCGCACTTACCAAGGTTTCGCTGCCCCATGGCCGTTCCAACGCAGCAGCCAGCCTGCCAACTAGGCACGCACCTACATGGCAGCATGCGGCTTCTAGGACAACCAGGCAAGCACCTGCGTTGTGGCATGCAGATCTTCGTGAAGACCCTGCCACCGCACCAGCGCAGCAGCCAGCATGGCGCTGCATGCCTCGTCATCTTGGACGTGCGTCGAAGCGAGGGGAGGCGGCGACAGATGAGATGAGCCTCCTTCCCGTCCCCGATAAATCAAGAGGACACGTCGGCGGCGCATTAAATGTGTTTTGTCCCACTATGTCAGGGATAGACTTGTACACTGTACATACTTTCCACCTCTTGTGTGCCACTTTGGCGACCCCTTTTACATATAAAAGGAGGCCTGGGACATACGGAGGAAGGATTCAGACTTTTTGGACTAGGCATGCACCGCAGCTAGGTCGAGAGCTCAAGAACACCAAATATACACCAAAGCAGGATTAGGGTATTATGCATCATTTGCGGCCCGAACTTGGATAAAATTCCCCCGCGTTGATCTCCTAAACCCGCTCTTTCCACAGCCCCGCACCCTGTCAACCGTAGTAGGAATTCCCTGTGATCCCATAGGTGTCGTTTCCCTGACATCTTTGGCGCGCCAGGTAGGGGGCGCAAGCTGTGAAATCCGGTTTTGAAGTCAACTCATCGACTCCTTTGTCGCGATGGCTCAAAAGAAGAAGGCTACGTCGATCAGCCATGCTCTGGTGCCACCAGCTAGGCAAAGCGGCGCTGCCCGCAGCCGCAACGGTCATCCGTGTGGCGACGGAAAAGCTAAGTAACGCAAAACTTTGAGCAATTTCTTTCTTTTATAAATTTTATTCTCCTCAAAAGATCTTGTTCCTTGTACGGAAAACCTGCACGCAATGGAACCCTTCCGCTATTGGCAACACCCTTGTCATGTTTCGAGTCTGCTCAACAGTTCAAGCGGCTGCGCTGAGAACGGCAAGGTGGCTTGCCCGGCAGGAAGCGCCCCCCGACAGGCTGCTAAGGATTCGTCCTTCAAAGCGCCATAGCATGGGTTTACGCGCCGGCACCTATCCAACAAGGCGTAGGGTGTGTACATACAAGGAAAGATCGAACAGGAAGATAGCATGCGTCATTTCAAAGTACTGCAGAGTTATATTACATCAATGATTGCCACGGTTCTAACTTAAGATAAATTGTCTTGGGCATGAACCAGCAGCGGCAGGGAGAAACGGGGTGCCTAGTCTCGGCGCTGGCCCTCCACCCTCTTGACTACGTCGACGCAGCTGATGATGGGCTCGATACGCTCCTTGATACGTCCATTTTGCATCATGCTTTTATATCGATATTTATTGCATTATGGGCTGTTATTACACGTTATGTCACAATACTTATGCCTATTATCTCTTATTTTACAAGGTTTACATGAAGAGGGAGAATGCCGGCAGCTGGGATTCTGGGCTGGAAAAGGAGCAAATATGAGAGACCTATTCTGCACAGCTCCAAAAGTCCTGAAACTTCACGGAAGTCGTTTCTGGAATTAATAAAAAATACTGAGCGAAGAAACTACCAGAGGGGGGCCACACCCTTGCCACGAGGGTGGGAGGTGCACCCTACCCCCTGGGCGCGCCCCCCTTCCTCGTGGGCCCCCTGGCAGGCCTCCGGTGCCCATCTTCTGCTATATGAAGTCTTTTGTCCGAGAAAAAATCATAAGCAAGCTTTCGGGAAGAAACTCCTTTGCCACGAGGCGGAACCTTGGCGGAACCAATCTAGGGCTCCGGCAGAGCTGTTCTGTCGGGGAAACTTCCCTCTGGGAGGGGGAAATCATCGCCGTCATCATCACCAACGATCCTCTCATCGGAGGAGGGTCAATCTTCATCAACATCTTCACCAGCACCATCTCATCTCAAACCCTAGTTCATCTCTTGTATCCAATATTTGTCCCAAAGCCTCAGATTGTTACCTGTGGGTTGCTAGTAGTGTTGATTACTCCTTGTAGTTGATGCTAGTTGGTTTAATTGGTGGAAGATCATAGGTTCAGATCCATTATGCATATTAATACCCCTCTGATTGTGAACATGAATATGCTTTGTGAGTAGTTATGTTTGTTCCTGAGGACATGGGAGAAGTCTTGGCATTAGTAGTCATGTGAATTTGGTATTGGTTTGATATTTTGATGAGATGTATGTTGTCTTTCCTCTAGTGGTGTTATGTGAACGTCGACTACATGACACTTCACCATTATTTGGGCCTAGAGGAAGGCATTGGGAATTAATAAGTAGATGATGGGTTGTTAGAGTGACAGAAGCTTAAACCCTAGTTTATGAGTTGCTTCGTAAGGGGTTGATTTGGATCCATATGTTTCTTGCTATGGTTAGATTTACCTTAATACTTCTTTTGTAGTTGCAGATCCTTGCAATAGGGGTTAATCATAAGTGGGATGCTTGTCCAAGTAAGGACAACACCCAAGCACCGGTCCACCCACATATCAAATTATTAAAGTACCGAACGCGAATCATATGAGCGTGATGAAAACTAGCTTGACAATAATTCCCATGTGTCCTTGGGAGCGCTTTTCTCTATATAAGAGTTTGTCCAGGCTTGTCCTTTGATACAAAAAGGATTGGGCCATCTTGCTGCAATTTATTTACAATTGTTACTTGTTACCCGTTACAAATTACCTTATCACAAAACTATCTGTTACCGATAATTTCAGTGCTTGCAGAGAATACCTTGCTGAAAACTGCTACGTCTTGAGCTTGCGTTGGTTTTCCCCGAAGAGGAGAGGATGATGCAGCAGAGTAGCATAAGTATTTCCCTCAGTTTTTGAGAACCAAGGTATCAATCCAGTAGGAGGCCACGCACAAGTCCCTCGTACCTACACAAAACAAATAGCTCCTCGCAACCAACGCGAATAGGGTTGTCAATCCTTCATGGTCACTACACGAGAGTGAGATCGATAGAGATGATAGATAATATTTTTGGTATTTTTGGTATAAAGATGCAAAGTAAAATAAAAAGGCAAAGTAAAAAGCAAAGTAATAATAAAGCATAGGAAGATTAATATGATGAAAATAGACCCGGGGGCCATAGATATCACTAGTGGCTTCTCTCAAGAGCATAGGTATTTTACGGGGGGTGAACGAATTACTGTTGAGCAATTGACAGAATTGAGCATAGTTATGAGAGTATCTAGGTATGATCATGTATATAGGCATCACGTCCGAGACAAGTAGACTGACTCCTGCCTGCATCTACTACTATTACTCCACTCATCGACCGCTATCCAGCATGCATCTAGAGTATTAAGTTAATGAAAACAGAGTAACGCCTTAAGCAAGATGACATGATGTAGAGGAATAAATTCATGCAATATGATAAATACCCCATCTTGTTATCCTCGATGGCAACAATACAATCGTGCCTTGCAACCCTTTACATCATTTGGTTAAGGACACCGCAAGATTGAACCCAAAGCTAAGCACTTCTCCCATTGCAAGAACTACCAATCTAGTTGGCCAAACCAAACGGATAATTCGAAGAGGCTTGCAAAGATAACTCAATCATACATAAAAGAATTCAGAGAAGATTCAAATATTGCTCATAGATAATCTTGATCATAAACCCACAATTCATCGGTCTCAACAAACACACCGCAAAAAGAAGATTACATCGAATAGATCTCCACGAGAGAGGGGAGAACATTGTATTGAGATGCAAAAAGAGAGAAGAAGCCATCTAGCTACTAACTATGGACCCGAAGGTCTGAGGTAAACTACTCACACTTCATTGGAGAGGCTATGATGTTAATGTAGAAGCCCTCCGCGGTGGAATCCCCTTCCGGCGGAGCTCCGGAACAGGTCCCAAGATGGGATCTCGTTGATACGGAAAGTTGCGGCGGTGGAATTAGGTTTTTGGCTCCGTATTTGATCTGTTGGGGGTACGTAGGTATATATAGGAGGAAGAAGTACGTCGGTGGAGCCTCGAGGGGTCCACGAGGTAGGGGGGCGAGCCCTAGGGGGGGCGCCCTCCACCCTCGTGGCCGCCTCATGGCTTTCTTGATGGAGGGTCCAAGTCTCCTGGGTCTTATCTGATGAGAAAATCACGTTCCCGAAGGTTTCATTCCGTTTGGACTCCGTTTGATATTCCGTTTTTTTAAACACTGAAATAGGCAAAAAACAGCAATTCTCGGCTGGGCCTCCGGTTAATAGGTTAGTCCCAAAAGTAATATAAAAGTGGAAAATAATGCCCAATATAGTCCAAAACAATAGATAATATAGCATGGAGCAATAAAAAATTATAGATACGTTGGAGACGTATCAGGCATCCCCAAGCTTACTTCCTGCTCGTCCTCGAGTAGGTAAATGATAAAAAAGAATTTTTGATGCGGAGTGCTACTTGGCATAATTTCAATGTAAATCTTCTTAATTGTGGTATGAATATTCAGATCCGAAAGATTCAAGACAAAAGTTCATATTGACATAAAAATAATAATACTTCAAGCATACTAACAAAGCAATCATGTCTTCTCAAAATAACATGGCCAAAGAAAGTTATCCCTAAAAAATCATATAGTCTGGCTATGCTCTATCTTCACCACACAAAGTATTTAAATCATGCACAACCCCGATGACAAGCCAAGCAATTGTTTCATACTTTTAACATTCTCAAAAATTTTCAATCTTCACGCAATACATGAGCGTGAGCCATGGATATAGCACTATATGTGGAATAGAATGGTGGTTGTGGAGAAGACAAAAAGGGAGAAGATAGTCTCACATCAACTAGGCGTATCAACGGGCTATGGAGATGCCCATCAATAGATATCAATGTGAGTGAGTAGGGATTGCCATGCAACGGATGCACTAGAGCTATAAGTATATGAAAGCTCAACAAAAGAAACTAAGTGGGTGTGCATCCAACTCCCTTGCTCACGAAGACCTAGGGCATTTTGAGGAAGCCCATCATTGGAATATACAAGCCAAGTTCTATAATGAAAATTTCCCACTAGTATATGAATGTGACAAAATGAGAGACTCTCTATCATGAAGATCATGGTGCTACTTTGAAGCACAAGTGTGGTAAGAGGATAGTAACATTGTCCCTTCTCTCTTTTTCTCTCATTTTTTTATTTGGGCCTTTTCTCTTTTTTTTGGCCTCTTTTTTTTCGTCCGGAGTCTCATCCCGACTTGTGGGGGAATCATAGTCTCCATCATCCTTTTCCTCACTTGGGACAATGCTCTAAAAATGAAGATCATCACACTTTTATTTTCTTACAACTCAACAATTACAACTCGATTCTTAGAACAAAATATGACTCTATATGAATGCCTCCAGCGGTGTACCGGGATATGCAATGAATCAAGAGTGACATGTATGAAAGAATTATGAACGGTGGCTTTGCCACAAATACGATGTCAACTACATGATCATGCAAAGCAATATGACAATGATGGAGCGTGGCATAATAAATGGAACGGTGGAAAGTTGCATGGCAATATATCTCGGAATGGCTATGGAAATGCCATGATAGGTAGGTATGGTGGCTGTTTTGAGGAAGGTTTATGGTGGGTTTATGATACTGGCGAAAAGTGCGCGGTATTAGAGAGGCTAGCAATGGTGGAAGGAAGAAGAGTGTGTATAATCCATGGACTCAACATTAGTCATAAAGAACTCATATACTTATTGCAAAAATATACAAGTTATCAAAGAAAAGTATTATGCGCATGCTCCTAGGGGGATAGATTGGTAGGAAAAGACCATCGCTCGTCCCCGACCGCCACTCATAAGGAAGACAATCAATAAATAAATCATGCTCCGACTTCATCACATAACGGTTCACCATAAGTGCATGCTACGGGAATCACAATCTTTAACACAAGTATTTCTCAAATTGACAACTACTCAACTAGCATGACTCTAATATCACCATCTTTATATCTCAAAACAATTATCAAGCATCAAACTTCTCATAGTATTCAACACACTCATAAGAAAGTTTTTTACAAATCTTGAATACCAAGCATATTAGGATTATTTAAGCAAATTACCACGCTATTCAAGACTCTCAAAATAATCTAAGTGAAGCATGAGAGATCAATAGTTTCTATAAAACAAATCCACCACCGTGCTCTAAAAGATATAAGTGAAGTACTAGAGTAAAACTATATAACTCAAAAGATATAAGCGAAGCACATAGAGTATTCTAACAAATTCCAAATCATGTATGGCTCTCTCAAAAGGTGTGTACAGCAAGGATGATTGTGGTAAACTAAAAAGCAAAGACTCAAATCATACAAGACGCTCCAAATAAAACATATATCATGTGGTGAATAAAAATATAGCTCCAAGTAAAGTTATCGATGGAAGTAGACAAAAGAGGGGATGCCTTCCGGGGCATCCCCAAGCTTTGGCTTTTTCGTGTCCTTAGATTATCTTGGGGCTGCCTTGGGCATCCCCAAGCTTAGGCTCTTGCCACTCCTTGTTCCATAATCCATCAAAATCTTTCACCCAAAACTTGAAAACTTCACAACACAAAACTTAACAGAAAATCTCGTGAGCTCCGTTAGCAAAAGAAAACAAAAGACCACTTCAAGGTACTGTAATGAACTCATTATTTATTTATATTGGTGTTAAACCTAATGTATTCCAACTTCTATATGGTTTATAAACTATTTTACTAGCCATAGATTCATCAAAATAAGCAAACAACACACGAAAAACAGAATCTATCAAAAACAGAGCAGTTTGTAGTAATCTGTAACTAACGCAAACTTCTGGAACTCCAAAAATTCAGCCAAAATAGGAAGACCTAGGCAATTTTTTTATTGATCAGAAGCAATTGGAATCAGTATTTATCACGTGCTGGTGATTTTTAACAATTGTTTTCATGAACATAAAGTTTCTGGAAATTTCTGCAAGATCAAATAACTATCATCCAAGAAGATCCTATAGGTTTAACTTGGCACAAACACTAATTAAAACATAAAAACAAATCTAACCAGAGGCTAGAACAAATATTTATTCCTAAACAGAAGCAAAAAGGAAAAAAAACTAAAAATAAAATTGGGTTTCCTCCCAACAAGCGCTATCGTTTAACGCCCCTATCTAAGCATAAAAGCAAGGATAGATCTAGGTATTGCCATCTTTGGTAGGCAATCCATAAGTGGCTCTCATGATAGATTCATATGGCAATTTTATTTTCTTCCTAGGGAAGTGTTCCATGCCTTTCTTTAATGGAAATTGGAATCTAATATTCCCTTCCTTCATATCAATAATTGCCCATCGTTCTAAGGAAAGGTCTACCAAGAATAATAGGACATGAAGGATTGCAATCTATATCAAGAACGATAAAATCTACGGGCACATAATTCCTATTAGCAACAATAAGAACATCATTAATTCTTCCCATAGGTTTCTTAATAGTGGAATCCGCAAGGTGCAAGTTTAGAGAGCAATCATCAAAATCGCAGAAATCTAGCAAATCGCACAAAGTTTTGGGAATAGTGGAAACACTAGCACCCAAATCACATAAAGCATAGAACTCATGATCCTTAATCTTAATTTTAATAGTTGGTTCCCACTTATCATAAAGTTTTCTAGGGATAGAAACTTCCAACTCAAGCTTTTCTTCGTAAGATTGCATCAAGGCATCAACGATATGTTTAGTAAACGCTTTATTTTGACTGTAAGCATGAGGAGAATTTAGCACGGATTGCAACAAGGAAATACAATATATCAAAGAGCAATTTTCATAATTAAATTCCTTGAAATCCAAAATAATGGGTTTATTAGCATCCAGGGTTTTGATTTCTTCAATCCCACTTTTATCAAATTTAGCATCAAGATCTAAAAACTCCGAATTTTTGGAACGTCTTCTAGGTAAAGGTGGATCATATTCAGTCCCATAATTATCAAGATTCATATTGCAAAACAAAGATTTAATACGGGACACATCAATAACTTTTAGATCTTCATCTTTATTTTCATAGAAATTTGTGGAACACGCTTTCATAAAGCAATCTTTCTTAGCACGCATCCTAGCGGTTCTTTCTTTGCACTCATCAATGGAAATTATCATGGCTTTGAGAGACTCATTGATATCATGCTTAGGAGGAATAGATCTAAGTTCTAAAGAATCAACATCAAGAGAAATTCTATCAACGTTCCTAGCCAATTCATCAACTTTAAGCAATTTCTCTTCAAGCAAAGCATTGAAATTCTTTTGTGAATTCATAAACTCTTTAACACTAGTCTCAAATTCAGAGGGCATCTTATTAAAATTTCCATAAGAGTTGTTGTAGGAATTTCCATAATTATTAGAGGAATTACTAGGATAAGGCCTAGGATTAAAGTTTCCTCTATACGTGTTGTTACCAAAATTATTCCTACCAACAAAATTCACATCCATAGATTCATTATCATTCTCAATCAAAGTATACAAATGCATATCATTAGGATCAGAAGAGACACTCTTACTAGCAAATAATTTCATAAGTTCATCCATCTTTCCACTCAAAACATTAATTTCTTCTATCGCATGCACTTTTTTATTAGTAGATCTTTCAGTGTGCCAATGACAATAATTAACCATAATATTATCTAGGAGTTTGGTAGCTTCTCCTAAAGTGATTTCCATAAAAGTGCCTCCCGCGGCCGAATCTAAAAGATTTCTAGAAGGAAAATTCAATCCAGCATAATTTTTTTGTATAATCATCCACAAATTCAAACCATGAGTAGGGAAATTACGTATCATTAATTTCATCCTCTCCCAAGCTTGTGCAACATGTTCATGATCAAGTTGCTTAAAATTCATAATATGTTTCTAAGAGAGATGATCTTAGCGGGAGGAAAATACTTAGAGATAAAAGCATCTTTGCACTTGTTCCAAGAATCAATACTATTTTTAGGCAAAGACGAAAACCAAGCTTTAGCACGATCTCTAAGCGAAAAAGGAAATAGCTTCAATTTGACAATATCATTATCAACATATTTCTTCTTTTCCATATCACATAAATCAACGAAGCTATTTAGATGAGTAGCGGCATCTTCACTAGGAAGGCCGGCGAATTGATCTTTCATGACAAGATTCGACAAAGTAGCATTGATTTCACAAGATTCAGTATTGGTAAGAGGAGCAATCAGAGTGCTAACACTACTAGGGAAAACCTTATACACAGAATGTTACCAGTAGCGCTGTACAAAATCATACGCTACTGCTACTTAGTAGCAGCGCGTGTAAATAAACCGCGCTACTGCTATGACTTTACAGTAGCGCGTACTAGCAAAAACGCTGCTGCTATGTTTGAACTGGGCGCACATGGCTAGCCCAACCTAGCGATAGCGCCAGATATCTTGCCCAGCTATCTTGCTACTCTCCTTAGCTATAGCGGCTTACGTGTAAGGCGCTATCGCTAACGGAAATAAAATAAAGTGAAAACAAGTAGAAAAGTAAATGAAAATCAAAGAAATAGAAAAAGGAGAAAGGAAAAAAATAAAATGTAAAGAAAAATAAAAGAAAAAAGGGAAAAAGGAGAAAGGAATAGCGGTAGCGGGTTTCAGGAAACGTGTCATAGCTAACTTAGCTATAGCGCGTTTTGAAAGCTGCCACTTCTATCATTCACTTAAACAGCGCCCCCCTGCCACCACACTTCTTCCCCAAATCCCTCGCCCTCGCCGCCGTCTCCCCAATTCGCCGTCGCCCCACTTCGCTGTCGTCTCCTGCCGGTGTGGACGCCCGCAACCTCACCGTCTCCCCCCGAGGCCGCCGTCATCCTCACCGCCGCCGCCCGAGGCCGCCCTCGACGTCACCGTCGGCGCCCTCCACCTCACCGCCGCCCGAGCCCGCCCAGGACCGCCGTTGCCCGTGCCCGAGCCCGCCCTCTCCGCCCCTGCCTCCGTCACCGAGCACCTCCCCGCCACCGTCTCTCCCCTCTCTGTAAGTCCCCCACCCCTCCCCCACTCCTCTCTCTCTACATTTTAGAGAAAAAATTAGTAGAGCAAAAGTTTGTTTATAGCAAAAAATTTAGTTTAGAGCAAAGCATGTTAAGTAGTAGATGTTAGAGCAAAAATTAGTTTAGAGCAAAAATTTTGTTTACAACAAAAGTTAATTCTGGCAGAGGGGGTTTAATTAGGGTAGATGCTGCTTGTATAGTATATAGTGATACTAGTAGATGTTAATTAGGTTAGGGCAATAGTGGTACTAGTAGATGTTAATTAGATGTTTTTCAGTTAGGGCACTAGAGTTTTGCTAGGTTAATTAGGTTAGTAGTGCTGCTAGTAGTAGTGGTACAATAGGTTAATTAGGTGATGTTAAATGAATAACCTAAATGAATGAAATTAGTAGTTACCTGATTTTTTTTACTTTCATCATTATAGAGCACTAAAGTTAACTGAATTTTGTTCTATTAGTAGTTAAATGAATTTTCTTCTACACTTTGTTTTTGAATTAGCTTGTGAAATTTGGACATGTGGTTGCTCGTGTATATTTGGACATGTGTTGCAGTGTCGAAGAGGGATATTTGAACACTGTTTCCAGGGAATGATGCTGAGTGGCCTATGTTTTGCCGGAATGTTGATTCATTTCTGTTTCGGCAAATTTTAGGTTCTCGATTTGTCCACTTTTTAGCAAAGGTCATGCTGAAATTTTCCGTGAATTTCGGCATGACTTGTGCTACAAACTAGGACATATCGAGTGCCCGGATTTGCCGCACCGGAAGGAGTCAACATTCCTGCAAAACAATAGGCCTTTTTATGTCATTATTCATTTTATTAGGTCTAGAATTAATTAACTAGACTTAATCATAAGAAACATGGCTAGCAACGATGAAGGACAGGGTTACGGTGATTGCGACGACGTCTACGGGCGGCGATTTAATTTTTAGCCTTACCGACGATCAACCGATGTTGTTGCTGGGCCCACCGGTGGCATCGGGGACTGAGACCGACACGCAGACTGGTGCTGAGACTGAGACCGGCACTGAGAATCATACCGGCATCGAGACCGGCGCTGAGACTGAGACCGGTGCTGCCTCGGGGAGCGGAGCCGGTGTAGAACCGAAAGCAAAGAGGCAACGGCTTCCTAACAAACTCAGGACTACTAGACTGGTGGTCACGGAGGTGGACGACGGCATTTTTGAGCCAAAGGCGCCCGAGGAAGCGCGTCGATGCTACGACAATCAAATAGGCTGCATCGTACGGACAACCGCCACCATCAACGAAGAGAAACTACAGAAGATACAAAATATGAGGAGCTCCCTCCTGAAGAAGTTTCACCAGATATTCTTGTTCCCGGGCCGGAATGAGAAGGATTATGAAGATCCAGACGAGGACCCGACAATGAAGAAGATAAACAAACACGCCATGACCAAGTTTAGTGATGCGTTGGCCGCCTGGAAAACTCGAGTGAAAGCAAGGATCATCGACAAGAAGAAACCCTACTCCGAGATTGTAAAGGATAATCCGACAATCACGGAAGAGCAGTTTCAAATATTCAAGGAGGCTTGCGAGGCCGAAGCTTCCAAAAAAAAGTCTAAGTACATGAAGGGGCTTCAAGAGAGGAACATTGGGAGCCACCACCTCGGAAGCCGTGATTACGGCGGAAAGAGGTCCAAATGGGCCAAGGAGGACGCGGAAGCCGCGAGTCTGGGCATCTCAGACCCCTTGGCGGATTTCACCGTCCCGCAGGAGCATGACGTCCTGAGGGCCCGGCACCGTTGGGACCCAGTGAAGAAGGTTTACGAGACAACACCGGTCATTATGGAGTTCATGAGACTGCTAGTAATTTTAGTTTCTGATCAATTCAACTGCACACGTTAGTCATATTTGTAAATGATCCTTGTGCCTTTTGCAGAGAGAGCAGCACCGGATTGCGGCCGAAAGCGACTCGCCGTCTGAGGCATTGGCGAGGCCCAAGTGGGACACTCCATTCAACCGGGCGTTGAACATATTGAAACAACAACCGGTGGATACTCGACCGTTGTATGGACGCGTGCACGGTGTCGGAGACGGTGCCACGTGGAAGAAGTACTACCGTGAGACCATGGAGGAGAGAAAGGAAAGACGGAGGTTAACTGAAGAAAACATCGACAAGAAGGTTGAGATTGTGGTTGAGAAGAAATCATCTCAGACAGTCGCAACAGCGGTAGCTGCCGCAAAACAGGTGGTTGCAGATTTGTCTACTTCCTTGGTTCCGGCCGTTTTCACTTGGACAAGGCAAAATCCATAAAAAAATGCAAAGGACTTTCCCCTTGCTGAACTCTTGGGGGCACCTGCTCCCGCACCGGCTCCCGCACCGGCTCCCGCACCTGCTCCCGCACCGGCTCCCGCACCTGCTCCTGCACCTGCTTCCGCACCAGACGTGCTCGGCGGTGCTTCATCTTTGGCTGAGCTCGACGCCCTCACGGTATCTGTCACACCGGCCCCCTTCAATATAAATGTATAATCTCCCGTTTTCGTTGCCTTTCGGATGTCTCACGTCGCAGACTTTTCTTTGCAGGCCGACGAAACCCCGTGCACCATATTGTACACCATCGGCGACGGAAGGTGGGCGTGGGGAAGGCGACAAAAATGGAGCGAAGGAACCATTGTTCCACAGCCGACCGATCCCCGAACGTCTTCAAGGTTTCCGTGGCGATGTCGAACCGGCCCACGAGAATTTGCCTCCTCAATACTACTGGTGGATGACGAGGAGACACCGCGCGGCTTGGTGATTGTTGCAATGGGTGGGTCTGTTGTGGCCAAAGAGTCTGCTTCGTGCGAGGCGGTCGGGAGCACACCCACGAGCACGCAGCCTCAGCAAGGTATGAACATCAACACCCCACCTACCCAATTAGCGTCGGGTGTCGGGTTGGGTGATAGCGGACGGGGTAAGGAGGAGGCTCCATTAGTCGCTGATGACGTCACCATGGATGAGGATGAGGATGACGGTGGCGCTGAACAGTATGTCTATACTGGCGCCTCCTCAGGGTTTGAGCGTCATGAGTCGGTGCCTGAATTGCCGTCTCAACGTATTATGGACGACCTTCCGGTAGTAAAGAAGTCTAGGGAGAGAGCGAGGAAAGGCAAAAGAGCTGATTCTATGATCTAGCCGCCTCAGTAGCCTCGGCTTCAGGACCGTATAGATATCCCCGATGCGGATAAATGGCATATCCCCGGCCAACCAATCCTACCCGCAACAGCGCTAGGGGTCAGATTCGGCGATCTAAGGAGACTTCATGACGATGTGCTGCGGGTAGAGAAAGGCCTCATCGCCTCGAAAGATCCAGGATACCCACTCTACGTGGTTAACGTTCCGCGGCAAATGTCGTACGTCGACAGCTTCCCCGCGGATAAGTTCTTCCTCTAATTCGATTACATATTTGACATGTTTCACGTGAAGAAGCTGGATTTTACGTTTTTCCGCTTTTTATGCCTTGCACATGAACTACATCATCAGGGTTGAGTAGATATCTCATATCTGTGTCGCTGACCCGTACTACATGCACGAGGGCTTCTTGGGAGTCTGCGCAGAGCATCATGTATACGCGAGGGAATACATCGTCAATTTCATGCTCGCCAATAAGGACAAGGAGGCAATTCTCGTGCCTTATCATCCCGTGTAAGTCATCCGCGCTGCTATCCTACCTTCGATTTCAATCATTCATTTGCACGGTGGAGGCTAATTAATTTGAGGTGTACTTATTTTTGCTTGGCCAGGCGCTACCGTACTCATCATCCTATACCCCCGATTCTCCCACGCTCTTTACTTGGAATCTTCGAAGAACATTCACAAAAAGGATTACACCCACATCAAGGATGTTCTCGACAGTGCTATGTTTTACTACCAAGCAAGGGGTGGAGAGGTCAGGGACAAGAAGAGAAGGGGCGGCAGGGTCGCCTTCGGCCATAAGACCGACTTCTGCTGCATCCAGCAACCGAACGATTCTCTTAATGATGGATTCTTTGTCCTACACCACATGCTGGAGTACAGAGGGATCACCATAACCTTCGCATGTCACCTAGATCCGGCGATGCCCATTTTCTGCAATGGGCAAAGAACGTAGTAGATATCAAGGATCATCGACTTCGAGCCGATTTCTATCACATCCAGTGCGAACTTGCCCAAATCATCATGAAGGAGGTCATCAGAAAAACAGGGATGTTCTACGAAGAAGGACAAATGTCGCGGGAAGACGTCCGAACACGGGTAGCCACTCAGCGTCTCGACCTGAAGCCTTTCACTGGGCTCGGGGACTATCTCCCTGACATGGATGGATGGAACGACATGTTGGAGTGATTGTCGATATATGACAATGTGTCAGTTTAGTCCATACTTTCTGTATGACAAAACTTTGAGTTATGCACAGTGAAACTTTATTTGTGATGTAATTAAACCGTCCTCCTCCTCGACTAGCGAAAATCACTCTAGTTATGGCGTTTTGGGGGTACGATGAACTTTGTTATTTATGCTTATGATATGTTGTTTCTATTTTTGCCAAGTCTGTCTCTTTCTGTTGCTCAACTATATATGTTGCATATCATTGACTCATGTGACGATGCAGGTGCATAGATCATCGATGGTGAATAAGTGCTACGCCAGAGTATATATACGACAAGTGGCGGAGTGTCGAGCCAGTGTACGGTTTCCGGTTTCGAGCGACGTGCAATAGTTAGTTTAGGTTCACGCTAATGCGAGAGAGGGATACGAACTCATGTACTCAAAGTGATAGCTCTTCTCGCGTATATCATTGTTTATATGGATGACGATGTATTTGCAAGTAATCGAGACTTGTATCTCTATTTTTGAGATGATGACGAGAGACCACTTTGTGTTGGATGATGATTATGATGATGACATGATTTGATGAGACTAATTGTATGTATGTTCTATGATTACATTAGTATGTGTATGATATGCTAAAGATTATTGTATAAATTCTATTCAAATACAAAAACAAATATGTAGGAAAAAACTAATAAAACTAGTAGTAGCGAGGAGGGAAAATTTAGCAGTAGCGCCGCCTTACCAGTAGCACTTCCCAGTAAACAGCGCTGCCGATAATATCAGCAGCGCTCTTTTCTAAAGAGCGCTACAGCTATTCATGTATAGCAGTAGCATGGGACAACAGGCGCTACTGCTATATGTTAGCTGTAGCGCCTTATTAGTAGCGTCGGTCCCCGCGCTACTGAGAGGCCCAAAACCCGTGCTGCTGCTAGGCTTTTCCCTAGTAGTGTAAGGAAATCTTTATTGTTGGTATTGGTAAAGTCACACAATTTGGTATTATCTTGAGCCATCGTGACAAACAAGCAATCCAACACACGAGCAAACAAAAAGCAAGCGAAAAAGAGGCGAACGAAAAAGAGAGGGCGAATAAAACGTCAAGGTTGAAGTGGGGGAGAGGAAAATGAGAGGCAAATGGCAAATAATGTAATGCAGGAGATAAGGGTTTGCTCGCTGTGCTTTATGATTTCCATTGTCATTCTTCCCTCTCCTCTCTGATTGCTTTTCATCGTCTCTTTGCGTTTACCCTATCTTCGTGACTCTCCTCTCTTTCTTCTCCCCGTACCATTATTTTGACCATTTCTGAATCTTGAGATTGCTTCAATGCATGTGATCCCTCTCCTCAGCCTTCCCCTCCTAAATCTTAGAATCCTAATGCCGTAGGTGCTATGTCGGAAATCCATTTTTTTTATCCTCTGCCCCGAGGAAAATCAAAGAAGAAGAAAGCCCTGGTATTCTCTACTTGAATTCAGGAAGATTCAGATACCGAAAGCAATAGGAATGGGAAAGCGGAGCGGGCAATAGGTTTATGACTGAGCACTAGAGCCTGGAATAGTAGGAGGTTGGGAAATATGCCATGCAGAATTCCAATAAGTTGGCACTACTTTCCCTTTCCATATGAAAAATGGAGAGGAAAAGCATGGGTGGACCAAGCGTTTTAACCGGAATCTAGTGACGGAGAAAGAAGAAAGATTTTTAAGCGCTAGATAGGGTCACAATTCAATAAAGATACTTGGCTGGATGGTGAAGCTGTGTTTGCTCTCCCAAATCGAGATCAAAGTCTTGCTTGACAGCGTGAGGAACTTTGAATGCTCCGTACAAAGGGTCATAGGGAGCTTTTGGAGGTCAGGGAGAAGTGTGTGTGGCCGCTGTCTTAAGCATTCTGTCAGCGATCTCACCGAGGAGGTCCTGGTCCCACCTCCATAAAGAAGATCTGGTGACTGCCCATTGTCTTGTTTTGGCTCGGAAGTCTCCTCAAAATAAGCAAGTGAGTCAACGATCTCTGTAAGAGGAATTGGAAGATGGGGGTTCCATGGCGCACTGAGATGAAAGGCTGTCTTGGACGTGCGGCCCCTTATCCCTATCCCTTTGTTGATGAATCCCATGCAACGCACCCTTGCTTGGATGAAAAAATGTCATAAGGGGGACTAGTTTCACTTGATTCATTCCGTCGCACCCGCACTATTCCTAAATTTCTTTTCTGTTTCTATTTTGAAAAAAAGTTCGAACTCATTTCGTATAGAAAGAAAGATGTGTCGGGTTTGGATCGAGTGACACAGGAGGTGCTTCTGCGTGGCACTCTTTTTAATGGGCTTTACCGTCTTTCTTTACCTTCAGAACACAAAGCTTTGCTTGGCGAAATAACTCCTGCCTATATTTGGCATCTCATCTACTTAATTTAATGACATTCCATATCTCAGGAAGGAAAAAAGTGATTGGAATTTCAGTCAAGTCTTTTTTCTGCTTTATCCTTCTCTCAATCAAAGAAAGGGAATGCAGATGTTCTGTCGCCCTCTCTTCGTATGCCACCAGCCTTCCTCTCAAAACCATACTGATCCGATCTTGCGCAGATAGGTAGGGACGATCCCTCCAATAACCATGCCTAAAATCATAAGCTGACCCATTACTTACAGAGGTGCCTCAATTCTTCCCATTTTCCTACTTATATAACTCTTTGGGGTCCATACCACACTTGGGGACGGGATATGATTGCTTTCTTAAACAAACCTTTTAGGCGTTGTCATCTTACCAGCACAGGACTCAATAGTAAGGACTGTCACTGCATTGATATCGCTCATGGATCGTATATACTTGGGAAGATCCGGCCCAAGGGAAGTCTGTTATCCAAAACCCAACCTTAGAGGAGGGAGAAGTTCACGCTTGATCTTGACCCAAGACAATGGAAGGAGCTAAAGCCTTGTTCCTTTTTCAAATTCGTTTATATGGAGCAAAAAGAGGTCGTGTCATACCATTTATTCCGCTAAGAAGCATTAGTCTCACGCACTTACGCCTCGACACATTTGTACTCACGCCTAGGAAGGTCTTTCACACGGAAGTAAGATTAGAGAGTTTGATCATAGTTTGACCGTAGTAAAAAAGAAGTCCCTTTCTCATTTGCTTCCTGGTCATCTCTATAGAGATAGAAGAAAGAAGTCCCAAGCAAGGGTCATGCTATTTCTATTCTTTTCACTATCGTTATTCCCTATTTCCTTAACTGATCTTGAGTTGTACCGAAACAACAGAAATATGGTCTCTCATAAATGGATTTCTTTCATCACTTTGTTCTTAAATCAATCCGTGTCGTGTCAGAGCCAATCTTCACATCCCATAGGTAAAACAAGTCACTTTATGGGCTCCTCATGAAACTACAACCTTTCTGAAGCCCTAGTCAAAAAGTTGTGCGAAACCTCAATTGGTAAGAGGAGTAAACACCTATTCTTTGGCCATTCAAAACATCGAATTGGTTGGCTCGCTCAACCTCTCGAACCGGGACAAAACATCCCAGCGTTGCATTCACCGCCTAGCCTCGTCCAACATGACTGTAAGGCACGTTTTGCATGCCTTTAAAGTGTACCCCCTCAGAGGTATCAAAAAGTGCGAGAAATTGCATTGATGACTAATTGTTGGTGTACTAGAGTAGCGGTACCCTAGTATCCCGGACTCGTGCACGGGCAGTTGCAGCACCCCGCGGCAAGGCTTGCCGGGTGACCACCAAGGTCCTCCGTGGTTCCTTTGGAGCCATTCAAGAACAAAGTATTCAAGCCAAGGAGACAAGGCCCCGGCAAGAGGAGCTTGCCGGGAAGGCCAACCAAGGCATCTCAAGGAACTTGCAGCGACGCGCCAAGGCGTCCGGCAAGGCCAGCGAGCGACAAGTTTCGAGACGCGACAAGACAACAACGCGGCAAAGGCGCTTGCAGCGCAAACTACTAATCTGTACTGCGCTCGGCACATCCACCAACGTGTCGCCAGGACATTTCCAAGCCAGCGTGGCAAGAGGCTGTCTTGCGGCCAGCGAGCGCTGGTGGCAAGTGGCGCCGACAAGATTGCCATCGTGGCAAGCGGTGGCCTCCCTGACGGTCCCTGTTCGCACTATTTGGGCGACGTAGACGGGCATTTAATGCCTTTGTCCCCTGCCGTCAGGGTTAGGTATGATACACTGTACAAGTAGTTGTACCAACCACAACTCCTTTCCCATTTTTGCCCTTGTCTATGTTGCCACCTGTCGGAGACCCCTTGAGCATATAAAAGGAGGCCCATGCGCAACGTAGAGGGGGTTCGGTTCGAAGGCAAAAAACACTCACGCTAGGTCTCGTTAGCAGCTGGAGTATACTGTAGCTCTCAGCGCTCCCTAGCAAGAACTCAATACACTCATACATGCAGCAGTAGGAGTGTTATCTCTCCGGAGAGCTCCGAAGCTGGGTAAACTGCTCGTGTGCTTCGCCTCGATCTACTCTTCGTGCGATCTCCGCCCCCCGCCGAACCGAAAGGGGCTCGGTACGCCGGTCCCATAGGTGTTCGTGGATCAGCTTCCCCGACACTAATAAAGTAGGGTTTTCACTCGTGTGGGTTCACCCACCTTCCCTTCAGCAGCTCTCCCTGGACACCCTATACTAAACTGAGGAATTACTTAAGCTCCTGGCTTTTTTTCCGACAACTCAAAGCCACTGCACCGACAGATAACATGCCGTGGATCTTATGTGGCGCTAAAACTTCATGATAGATCAATTCCTGATTACGACTGGAGAGGGACGTTGATGTTCCAAACATTGGGTTCAAGAGCTCGGTTTGATAGACATAAACCTCAGTGACCGGCTTTACACCAGGAAGGAGCAATGAGATAAACTCACCCCCCATGGCGAGACTAGACAGATTCATGGCCTCCTGCTTGAACATTGTCCCAAAAACAACGGTCACACGCTTGCCAGATGAAAATAATATATCGGACATTGGACTGCAGGGCCTTAGTTGGCCAAGTATGTTTTGTATATAAGGATCCATGGTCTTATCAAACTCCAATTACCAAATGGTACATACAGGAGTTGTTGCATAAAAGGAAGTACCATTGCCACCAGTGATCTTTAAAAGTGATAAACTAAACTCATCATGTTAGGAGAATCCTCTAAACTTAATATAATAGGCTCACTTTATCACTATAAACTTTTTAGTGATGACCAAATAACGAAAACACTTCGTTGAATGACGTGTTGTTAAAGAAAATAGCTGCGTCGCCCCCCTTCAAGACAGGAAACTATAGACAGGTACATGAGGTGCCCTGCTGTGAGAAGAATTTGTCAACAATCAAGCACTTGAGCTTGCAAGAATAAATATATGATGTCTATGCTATTATTGGGATAAAATGAATCAAAAAAGCATTAGAATACGAGAAGGATTTCTTTTCTTAAAGGGTGTATACATTAGAGTGCACCTGCTTGGTAGGCATGAAATCACTGACAAAGAGTTGCCTAGCTCCGATGAGCTTGCAAGCATAATTTGGAATTTCATAGAAGCGGGCATAGCTAGGGGTAAACAACGAGAAGTTAGAGCAATTAATGGGTAGGTATCGTAAACATCCTGAGTGTATCACGACATTGAAGCAGAAGAAACAGAAATGGTTTCCTTTCTTTCGCATTTGATTTGCATGCCCCCTGTAGATTTGACCCGGAGCCAACGCCAGTCTTTTTTGCGATCAAATGCACTTGAGCTAGTCACTAGGTAAGGCGACAGCACCAAAAGATGTGCATGTGTCATTAGGCCATTGGATTACTCAACAAAAAGTGAAGTGCCAAACGATGAAGAAGAACACTTGAAACCAGGCACTGAACCCTAAATGCTTCGCCTGGCTAACCAGATAGATTACTTCTATCTGCTAGGTTGCCCTAAGAAAAACAACAGTTCCACAGATATCTCCAGTGCTTTTCTATTCGAAACACAAGGGCGCTAAGCAAAGAGAATTTCAATTAACGAACAGTAGGTGCTTTTTCTTCCTTGGCCCATCTCAGTGATATGTAGGCTCTCAGCCCTTACTTGAATCATCCGTCCTCCCTACAGAAACAAAGCGATTTTATGCCCTCCTGAAGGAAAACGTTTGGGCTGGCTGGAGCTCGACACAGAGAATGTAGATGATCTCCGCAAATGGGCGAGGTAGGAGGACATGGTTGGAAGTTTTTTGACACGAGGCCTTGCGCAAAAGACAAGTACTTCAGAGCCCACCAGGAAAAGGATATTGGTTCGCATCTCTATATTGATCCGCGGCGCTTCTATGAAGTTTTCCTTGTCTCCGATTTCAAAGCGGAATGGATGACTGAATCTGTCGAAGCATCATTCGATATTTGCAGATTGACGTAATGCTATGAGGAGTTAGAGTCTTCTGCGGGAAAGACATTTCTTGTAGAGTTTTGTAGATCTTTTTGCTCTACTTTTTCTAGTATTCCTTACATAAGATCTCGGAAGAGCCGATGTTTCCTTCCGTTCCCGGTAAATAGGAATTCTATATCCTCTAGCTCTTCGTGACCTGTTGTGTCTGCCCTCGACTTAGCCGTCATAGAATAGAAAGGTTTCTAACCGTTGAAAAGGATACTTCTAAACGTTAAGGGGCGCTCAACCTTCCACTCAAATCCTTTTTACCAGAAGGGAGCTCGCCTGCCACGAAAGGCAATGTGTGGAACTAGATCAAGTTTGATCTTCCACTTATACTGGAAGGGCAAGAACTAATGCTTATGCGTATTCTTCCACGGCATATAGAAGGTTAACTACTCCAACTCGATGGCTGAGAGAAAAGTGAAATCCTAGCTTTCCCTAGAATCAGCTCTTTACTATCCTGGCCCAGGGGGTTTTTTAGAGACATTGAACCCTAGATTTAGAAGCTTTCCCAAACAAACCTTTTGACCAGGAAAAGGCATAAAAAGAATTTTGGAAAGACACATTGAAATGGAAGCTCTCGAATCTATTCCGAAGTAAGTTTAGGATGAGGTTTCCAATCCAGTTGGTGTTCCGACATCCCGAATCGAGGTGGCTCTAAACTCAGGTTTGCCTACCTCTCTAGTTACAGAGGGAGGAGAGGGGCTTTGTCTTTTTAGGTCTCTGAAAAGCCAGTTGACATGTGCGATCCAATCAAGGAGGCAGTACTTCTGCCTGAGTTCCTCTAGATCCTACTCGTCGGGATTACCGTGCTCCCGCAGGTTGTTCACCATGCGTTCCATAGCACTTTGACTTTATATCTTTTACCATCTTGGAATCATGTAGATGTAGATTGCTTTCATCGCAGGGTCATTCCTGAAGGTGGCTTGTACCAGCTCTTCGTCATCATAAATAGCAAGCCACTCCTTGTTTATTACTCCGCTTTTTCACTCTCTCATTCTTAGTTAACCATTTCATTCTATTGAATCTGTGGTACTTTGAGTTTTGAACAATAGTTAGAATTTATTATTAAGCGATCCCCCGCTTTTTGACTTCTTTCTCTCTTTCCTTGGAAAGAACAGTTGTTTATTAAGGCCGCTTTTCTAGAATCTACTTTGAAAGTGGAAAATAGGTCTCTTCTTCAATGAAGGCAGAACTATTCACTAAGCCAACAGGTTAGCGAAGGAACTTTTTCCGGTCTTGCTGCTTTAAAGCGAACGAGTCTTCCTTATTCCTATGGTCATTAGAATAACCTATTCATCCTCTTGGCCACTCTGAACTCATAGGTAGCTGTGGTTCGGTTTACCTTCTTTAGTTTTGCCTTGGGTTTGGTGGTAGTAATAGTCCTTCTTTAGCTCGCTCCTCCTTTCTTGGGTTCCCTAACTGTCTGCTATTGCTAAAGCTCAACCTATGCCTCCGGCAAAGGCAAGACGGAAAGCAAGCTAGTGGAATGCAACCAACAACAAGAAGCCCTCAGGTCATGAGAAAAAGGTATGGATCCCTATTCCTTTCTTTTTATCCTACTGGAAGCAGTGGAAGAACTTCTTGATACTTTTTTCTCCTCTAACATAAACCCGTCAATTGATACATACAAGCCGCATATATCATCTATACTATCTATCCTTCTCTCTCTTGTATAGTCAATATAGTATTCTTCTTCTTAGAACTTGACACAAGGTCCATCGCAATACCCAAGAAGTAGTGGCAATTCTCTTCCCTTTGCTACACCGTGTGCTATATATCGAGTGGACCCTAACCTATATCTACTTGCTTCGGCCTTTAGATATCTGCATTCTCTGCTGTATCCACCTTGACTTGGTATTCAGTGCTCTGTTCTTGAAGTCTGTAACACCTGACCTCGAACTCCATTGGCTCGTTACGGGATAATAAGATAGATTGTACATTCGATTTTCCAAAACGTGAGTGGTTTGAAACATGTTTTAGTGAAGGAGATGATGATCGTAAAAGGAAACTGGAAAGCAAAGCGGAACGGAAGAGATCAAAAGCGATTGAAGTGACTAGTTGGAAGTTCCTGAAAGCAGGGAAAGCGATAGTTGACTTTTCTTGAGAAGTAGGGACCCAAGAATGACAAGTGGACTAGTATTCATAGGGGCCTTTTCTTTCGAGAAGGCTTACCGGATACTATGCTGGCCCCAATGCGAGGTAGTTTCCCTGCTTGTAAGATCATGATTGCCTTTATGCTTGAGTTTCAGCATTCCTTTACTCCAGTCAACTGTCATTTGACCAAAACTTGACAACCAGTCAATGCCTAAAATAAGATCATAACCTTGTACATCAAGCACCCTAACTTCTGTTTCAAATTCCAGGTTTTGTAACTTGAATTGAAGGTTGTCACATTTGGTACTGGTCAATAACTTACGGCGAGACGAGCAGCAAAAAAATAAAAAGAACATTAATAGGTGGAAGTCTTCGAAACTTACTTGTCAGTTCGGTTGTGCCTTGATACCTATATATAGCTTTCCTAGCGACTTTGTTTACTCATCGCTAGTAAGACTGTCTGCTGATC